>OY856410.1:1059146834-1059509334 GCA_963693085.1 Alisma plantago-aquatica
TGCTTGGGTTAGGTTCTAGTAAGGGTTTGATTGTTTGGAACCTTAATTTAGAGAATTTATACTTTAGGGGTAATTTGTTCTTTTTGATGTCAAAATACATGAATAAATAACATGAAATTTGTTGGTTTTGGGTGTGGGCCATTCATCGTAGAGAAGTCAGACTAACTAGTCAATCAATCTTCAGCTAGTTAGACCAAGTACTAAGGCTGCCTGACCACAACAAGGGATTGCACCATTGTTGTTAGATTGCTATTGAACAATTTCTATTGAGTAATCATCGTTGTTGATTGATGTCATGGACCCACTACTGGTAAGATTATTAATAAATTGCTTAGATGTCTAGTAGATTGTGTAACATCCCTAGAATTTGAGGTCTCAAATAAAAATAATCTTATGTGTAATGATTGGAATACCCATATAACCAAGGGTGAACCTCCCTTTTAGTCATCCCATCAATGGTGCTCTAGATTTAAGTATGTTGATCTCAAATTAGTACTAGGATGAGTGACTCGTTACGAAGGTGAACATGGAATATGCATGAGTGAGGACAAAACACTCAACCAATAATTCTTAAACTCGACTAAAGCCTTGTTCTCTGGGTCAGGGAATTAAAAATGGTATCAGATTTACTTTCCATCTAGTAGGTGGGGCACTGTATGTATATGTGGCACTGTACTCTTGGGATGTGTAGTATAGGCATGAGGATAAGGCTATCCATTGAGGTGAGATGGAGCTACCTTTGCACTGGTAGCTGAGAATGTGAGTTGGGTGTATATGGGTCATTCTTAGTCTATACTAAAATTAGAAAGAGATGATGAGACCATATTGTTGTCCCTTGATGAGGACACCAAGAGTCTTAGAGGGGAGTGTGTTACATCCTAGGATTTGAGGCCTAAAATAAAATCTTCTTAAAAGGAATGATTGGACTATCCATATCACCAAGGAACACCTCCTTCTCAGGTATCCCATCAAGAGGTACTCCACAATTAAGCATGCTTGACTCTAATTAGTATTAGGATGGGCGACCTATTAGGAAGTTAAACATATGATGTGCATGAGTGAGGATAAATCATGTGACAGAGGCTAGTGGTGGTGTATGGGGCCAATTATCATTGTTGAACTCTGCTAGAACCTTGGGTTTTGTGCTAGTGCATTATAGTTTGACTTTTCATCAACCACAGAGAGGTCGAGTCATCTAGTCGACCCACTTCCAACCCAAGCCATGTTGTTGTGATCCATGTAGCTAGCTGACCTTCCAGAAGTTAGATGACTATTTGCATTGTCTGATGAATTTTGTATTTTTGGATAAAATGGTAATTTGTAATCAAACCAACCCCGATATATGCTCATAGTGACCCCAAAATATGTGTTTGTTCATTCTAGAGGTGCATGAATTGTTCTTGGTGTACATCTTGTTACATCATGGGGTTCTTGGTGGTTTGATGAAGATCCAAGCTAGGATTTTTCATCCTAACCTAGAAGGGTCCCTATATAAGGAAGTTTCTTCTTTCCTTCTCATATTTCACCTTTTTTTTTCTCATCTCTACCTTCTTGTTTAATGTATTTCTACTACCTTGGGAGGAACTAGGCTCTTCATCCTAAAGTGTCTCTTTTATCATTATTTGGTTTAGTTGAAGATAGTGTATGCAAGGTTGGACGTTAACAACTTGTTTGGTGAATTCTTAGGCTAGGGATTTCTTACTTTTACCTTATTGTTTCATCTATACCATAAGGCAAGTTATTTAGCCTATGTTTACCAATGTTGGTGATACAAGTGCTACTTGTGAACGCCTAACCTTACTAGTTGCATGACATATGAACTAGGAATTGGGTTCTAGCTGGTTTTTGGTTGAGATAATGATATCTTAGAAATTCTACTTACCTAAAATACTGTTGTTGATATTGTAACATACCAAAATTTGGTATAAATTTAATTTTGAGCTATTATTTAAATTACTCTCATATTGAAACCTATTTTAATAAATTTTCTATTCAAAATTTCTTTTCATAGATTTCTCTATAAATTTGAGCACAAAAATGCAATCTACCCCTTCACATACATCGATTAACCCTTGTGGTACCATTGTGTGAAATTAAACATTTTCGAGTCAAAAAATAATGAATAGACCTTCAGTAGATCATAGAGTCTAGATATATAAGCAAATGACTTTAGAATTAGCTAAAAATACTATATAACATTATATAGAATTTATTGAGTGATTAATGATAAAATATAATAGACTAGTTTAGAGCAATAAAATAGAAAACTAACATTGTATTTAGAGAGTCCTTCGTATGACCTACCTCTATTCCAAATTTCATCCCATTTACACCTTGTTTGACCCTTCAATTAATTAACACCAAAACTTACCAAGTTAATTTAATTAGTGTCACTACTTTGTCCTCATTTAATTACCAAAGATCTTTAGTTTGACCTCATTTAATGCCCCTACCATCACGCTTTTCTTCTTCACACACATAGGGTAAATGTCGTGAAACAACTGAAGCATGGAGATTTTTTTCTCCTTTCGCTCAACCACTTCCTCCATTTTTTTCATCGCCTTCAATCCCATTATATCCCATAAAATTCTCTCCTTATCTTGCTCCCTCATCTCCACCAAACCCTAGCTTCCCCACCATACCCCTCTTGCCTTGTGCTGCAGATTACCCTTCTTCTGTCGGTCGTCAACTAGATAAGACAGCCACCACTATAGGGGCTGAAGAAGACCTCAAGGCCCAGGGAAATAAGAATTATCTCTGGTGTTCTTTACCTCTTTGATAACCCCTAGATCTAGTATCTATGAGCCTCATCATCCTCCTCTACTTGTTCCCGGCAGCACCAAGAAATTCTAAGAAACGCCACAAACAATACCCATTCTCCTCATCCTCACCTCTTACTTTCCATCATGCCTAGTAGCTAAAAAGATCAGAGATCTTACCTGTCATGATCACTTGTAACATCCCTGACCTGGGTTATGAGTCAACCCTAGGTGTTTTGCCTAAATATGTAATTAAATCTTTGTGATTAACTCTGAGCATGTAATTAAGTTTCTCAGAAACGTATATTTCAGTATTTGCTCCTTTTATTTAAAGTTGTAGCATTGTTTTGATATACATGGACCTATGTGAAATTTACCCAGTTAAAAGGGTTAGCTTGCAATTTGCACATGTTGAGATGTTCCTCTGATGTTGAGACATCATGAGAATCTTTTTGGTAAAGTTTAAGGGATTTCCCAAGCTAGGGCACCAAGGTGCAGCTGTGGAAGCAATCCCGGTGCTTGAAACCCTAGTTTGGGGTAAAATGCAATTTACCCAAATTAAGGGATACAAATTGTGAAATATGTCATCTAATGTATCTTTTTAGACTCTTGCCATCATTAAGAGAAGAAATGATGAGGAAGTCACCTCAATTGAGTTATCAAGTTATGAAATATGCCTTGTGATTAAATAATCAGGGTATATGTGTAATATCTCTTTATGTATGTACCTCATTATTAGCTTGCTCTCCTTTACCTTCTTTTCTAAGACCTTAAGAGAAGGTTTGTCCTTAGAATAAAGAGGAAGGGACGATCAAGTAAAGAAGGAGGGACCTAGTTGGAATTATGGACAACTTATGAACTAATGTTGAAAATCCTACCCCATGTATATAAGCTCTCCTTCCCTTAGTTGCAAGGGAACTTACCCTTCGTTCCCTTACTGTTTCATTTCACCAAAGACGACCAAGGACTGCCTTGGAGCTAAGGAGGACGACCAAGGGGTGCAAGGTAGGTTTAAACCCCTCTTCTTGCCTAATTCCATGGTTAGAACTCGAATTCAAGGTCATCTTCATGGCTAACTCTTGAAACCCTACCTTTCTAGCCGTTTCTTTTCATCCTTCCTTGGAGTTTTCACCTTGGCCAACCTGTGGGAACTCAAGGACGCCATTAGAGCTTGGAGCTTGAAAGCTTGGAGCTCAAGAAGCAAGCTTTAGGCGGGTTTTATAACTCTAAACCCATGCTTTACTATGTGCATCTTTATATGCATTTTGATGATAGCTCTTAGTGTTTCCCTACTTTTCCCTGCTATTTTGCAAGAAAATCCATGGGATATTCGTACTGTTCTTGAGCTAGGAGATGAAAGCCTGATTTCCAAGAAAAACCCACCGCTTTTCACTTCGTTAAACGGTCCCACCAATTTGCTCTCTCGGTCTCAAGACCGCGAGGTGAGCAAACGGTCTCGAGACCGCGACAGGGAAAACGGTCTCCAAGACCATTTGGCCCCGTTGACCGAGCGTGGAACGTATAAGAAATTTGTTCCTAATTATATAGGCTAATTACCCTCAAAATTTGGGAGGCTAACTTCAAGGTAATCGGGAGATATGATCTTTTTAAGTAACAACTTTATTTGAATTTATTCCTGATTTGCAAACGGTCTGAAATTGCCTTTTTTGGCAAACGATCTCAAGACCATGTAAGGTCGTTGACTAAGCGTTGACCGTATGAGATTACTGTTCAAAATAATGTTAATTAACAACTCACCAAGTTTGATGGTCTAATTCCAAACGGGCTACGAGTTGAAGGGTGAATACTAGGGCTAACCCTAGATGAAATCAGTACTGAAATTATGGTGACCTAATTAGGGTTTTTAGGGTTGATTGACCTAAACGGTCTCAAGACCGTTTAGGGGTCACCCAAACGGTCTCAAGACCGCGAGGGCAATCACCCAAGACCGTTTGAAGGTTTAGGGTTAAGTATTTTGACCAATTGAGGACCCAATTGCAAATAAGTTATCAATTGATTAAAATACTGATTTGGTGACCCAATCATGGTTCAATCTCTATCAAATCACCTTAGATTTTAATGAAATCTTGGGCAAACGGTCTCAAGACCATGTGGGGTCCACCCGCATGACCTCAAGACCGTTTGGGCCAAGTTTGGGCCCAATTGGAGCTCAATTGAAGGGTTCAAACTTGTGTTGAGTCACATTGTTGAATGTTGATGGGTGAACATTGATAGACCCTAATTGAATCGACTTCAACCCTAATTGGTCAACCATTAAGGGTCAATTGAATGACCAAGTGGTCAAGCATAATCTAAGTTAACCCAATCCATAAGTGGTCAACATGGCTCTGACCTTTTGAGGGCTTCAACATGAGTTGACATTATTGGTTGTATCTTTGAATCTTGTTGATGGTCCAAGCGGTTGAGACCATGTGAGCTCGCGGCCTCAAGGTCGTGAGGAGGCTCGCGGTCTCAAGGTCGTGAGGAGGCTCGCGGTCTCAAGGTCGTGAGAGGGCTCACGGTCTCAAGACCATGAGGGAGCTCACGGTCTCAAGACTGTGAGGGAGCTCACGGTCTCAAGACTGTGAGGGAGCTCACGGTCTCAAGACCGCGAGGGGCCTCGCGGTCCTGAGGTCAAAGTGGGCAAACGGTCAACATCTCTTCGCGGTCTCAACTTCAATTCGATCTTCACGGTCTTGAACCACTTGAAGGGCTTCGCGGTCTTGAACCACTTGAAGGGCCTCGCGGTCTTGAAGCCTAAGGAGGCTCGTGGTCTTGAAGATAGAAGAGGGCTCACGGTCTTGGAAAGTCAAAGTGGGCAAACGGTCAATACTTTCAAACGATCTCAATTCGATTGAAGGTTGATAATTGAAATCAATCAATGTGATTCAAGGTTGACTTCATTCAATCAATTGATGATATAAATGGTCCAATGTTTCCCTAATTCAACCCTAATGACAACCTAGGATATTAAGGGGTCAATGGACTAAGGTTTTGACCATAATGATGATCAATGTGGTGAATTACCAAAATACCCCTAAAGGGTAAATTGAGTAATACCTTGATCAGATCGAACCCTAATCATATGATGATGATGTTTTAGCCATGTTAGCCTATGATGACTTAATCCGACCTGATCTAGGGTGATGTTGACATCACCTAACCTTATGATGAGAGAGAAAGTACTTCTAGAGAGAGAAAGTACTTCTAGAGAGAGAAAGTACCCTTTTTAAGTGGAAACTCAATTAAAGCATCTCCAATGCACAGGAATGAGCATAATTAGGGTATGATCCACCTGTGTGAGATCATAGAAACCCTAATTATGATAAATGATGAACCTTTAACTAATCCAAGAGCATCAATGAAGATGTTACTCATACATGATGATGTTATGAGTTTAATTCACCTTGATGTGAATAGTAAACCCTAATTCAAGGGTGATGACATGTAATGTGAATAGTAAACCCTAATTCAAGGGTAAGGACATGTAATGTGAATAGTAAACCCTAATTCAAGGGAAATGGCATGCTTTTGAGTATTAAACTCTATTTGATGTGAATTAGAGATTTAACTCTTATGACAAGAGTAGGAAGTACATTCCTTATTGTTGTATTACCATTATCAGATGTATTAAACATGCAGGTTCTGATATGAAGGTAATCATATCCAGGTATGGATGTTGATGTTATATTCATTAAAGGCATGTTGTTAGCCTTATGAATAAGTAAAGTAATCTGATGCCTTGCCAATGGCATCCTATGCTGATAATGGGCTATGAGAGCCATGAATACCATCAAGGTCATGCCTTAGAGATGACTTGTGATGAGGATAATGAGAAATGATGATTGATATGAGTTAGGCCTGTTACATTTAGTATTCTTCTTTTATAGCTGCTATGCTACTGTTATTGTTTGAAAAACAATGTATGCTGTTAAAGAATACTGAATGTACCTAACTAATCAAGCATAATGTAGAGCCCTGATCATAGATCCATCATTGTCAGAGATTAAGTGATGGTGAAACAGGTTTTCCTCAAGGAACTCCTGGAGCACATACTTTTGAGTATGTGGGGTACATGGATGTGTAGAACCTTACATCCTAGTGTAGGAAAGTGATGTAGATGTGTAATCCATCCATCCTTCACTATATTTTTCCATATCGTATCAGTGGTAGGTAAACATGAAACCTCTTGATGACGAAGAAAGCACAGATATCCGTATCAGTGGTAGGTAAACATGAAACCTCCTGATGACGAAGAGAGTATAGAACGCCACTGTGACTCTAGAATAGCGAAGGACCAGTTTACCCTGGTGAGCTATAGTAGTAGAGACACGAGATGTCCTACAAGTGATCCTCTTACTGACTGAGGAAGGTGAAGGTCATGAGAATCCGGCTCTCTTAATGACCTATGTATGATACTGATGCGGCTTCTCAGCGATCAGTTGGAGTATGAGTGGTAAGCCTCATCTCCACAGGGCATAATGTTGTTTGTAAAACATAATCAACCATGTAGTATAACTTGTTAGAGATGACTCCAAGTTAGTTGATTGATGTTACCTTACAATAATGTTTATATTCTCCACATCTCCTAAATTATAGAGATCTTGTTATACCTGCAACTGTTACAGAATGCTTTGAAGGCTTTACTGTTTAAGATATTCTTTGATGTTATAATAAAGCTTCTGGCGAAGAGTTATAACTCTCGCTGGGACAATTATGTATAATTGTCTCACCCCGTAGGCTTCAACTTTTTAGGTGGACGTCGGAGACGAAGGAACCAGCCTACAGGTGATCAGTCTCAGCAGCAACATCAGGGGCAACAGTAATCTCAGGTGGAGATTGTCCTGCCATATGGTGTAGTTAGAGTCAGTCCTATGTGTCCTATGTACTCTCAGGTCTTGGAGTCTTTTGTATAGTGATCTTGAGATTTTGTATCTTGATGTATATAATTACTCAAGAAGTAATTATCCTGAGATGTAAACAGTTTACCTCACTTTATGAAAGAAGCTTTTATGGATTCAAGCTCTTGTCACGAAAAGTTTTAATTTCCAGTGATTTTTATCTTCCGTTGATTACCGATTCGCTTCCGCTAAGTTTTAATCGTGTTTATGTCATGGTTTGGAGATCAGAGCCCACAACTAGTGGTATCAGAGCTCCAGGTTCAGTTGAGTCTACAGAGGCATAGGACTTAGGATGTCGAGTCTACCTTTAGTACTCCTTCCTCATCTAATAGAATCTTCTGCTCCTCAGGAGAAGAAGATACATAAGAATGTCAGAACATCATGATGAGCACGTGGCAGAGAGTAGTGCTAGTGCACCTCGAGGCGGTGCAAGAGTTCTGAGAATAGAACAACCTGCACTTGAGTCGCCAAGAGAGCCACCCCAGTTCGACCCAGCTGACATGAGTGATCCAGCTGTACAGACGATGTTCGGGCAGTTCATGACTACCATGACACATATAACCGATAGGATGCCCATTCCCAAACCCAGGGCACCTGTCCAGTCTGAAGCACAAGGTATTGGTAAGACATTCGAACGACTTCATCGTGTCGGAGCTACCGAGTACTTCGGAACTGCCGACCCTGCAGATGCTGACTTATGGTTGACAGAGTTGGAGAAGGCTTTCAGGATTCTTATGATTCCGGAAGCTGAGAAGGTTAGACATGTTGTCTATCTTCTCAAAGGCAGTGCTGGTCACTGGTGGAACATGGAAGAGCAGAAGAGACCTGGAGTAGAGTTCTCATGGGAAGAGTTTCGTCGGGAATTTATCAATAGATATTTTCCAAAGACCTTCCTAGATGAGAAGATCTCTCAGTTTGAGAAACTAAGGCAGGGTATGATGAACATTAGTGAGTATGAAGCTAAGTTCATGCAGTTGTTGCGGTTCTGTCCGCACATGGCTGCTACGGATGAGGAAAGAATCAGAAGATTCGAAAAGGGTTTGAATTCTGATATGTCAACCCCTGTGTCTGCCTTAGAAAATAGAGAGAGATTCTCTACCTTCGTTGAGTCAGTCCGAAGGATAGAGAGATCTATGGTTGAGAAAAGACAAACCCATAAAAGATATCCACAGTTCCAGGGTTCTTCATCTAGGGATTCCAAGAAACCTAGATTCTCTGCACCTAACCCCCCACCACCCAGATCGAGTTTTCAAACTCAATGGACACCAAGCAGAGGTAGAGGATGGAGTCAACCGCTTCAAGGGACGCACAGTTCTGCATCTGAGTCAGTCACTGGACCACCCAGACCACAACAACAGGAGAGGAGTTGCTACAACTGTGGTAAGGTGGGACACTTGATGAAGGATTGCCGTTCTAGGCCTGTCGGTGTGACACAACAAACCCTGAGACAGAATCAACAGGGATCTCAGAATAGACAACATCAAGGAGCAGCTCGAGGATGTGGACAAGCGTCTCAAGCTGGATCATCAGCACCACCTCAACACCAGGCGACTGCGAGATTCTATGCTATGAACCCACCTGAGGCAATGGTCAATCCACGGGTAGTGGCAGGTCAGATGAAATTTTTATATTCTGATATGTCTACATCCTGTGTTGTATCCATTCTGATTGATCCGGGTGCTACGCACTCTTTCATCACTCATGAAATGATTCGTAACTGCAATGTGATTGCTAGTCATAGAGCAGATAGTTTGTTGTTAGAGACTCCGTTGAGTGGGTCTGCCGTTTTGTCGGAGGTATGTTCTTCCTGCATCCTTTTCTTTTCTGACCATCGCATTCAAGTGGATCTTATACCACTTGATATGCAGGGATTTGATATAATCCTTGGGATGGATACCTTAGAAAGGTATAGAGTTGTCTTGGATTGTGAGTCCAAGTTGGCTGTGTTTGCTAATGAAAGCAACACATGGATCTTTTAAGGTGAAAGAAAGATTCTGCCCACCTGTCTTGTGTCAGCTATGGTTGCTGATAAGCTGTTGAGGCAAGGATGTTATGCATTCTTAGCCCATGTGGTAGATGTTACCAAGGAAAGGACCAATCCTGTTGAAGTTCCCATAGTCAGGGAATTCGAGGATGTATTTCCTGAAGAACTTCCTGGTATACCACCACCTCGGGAGATTGATTTTGAAATTAATCTGATCCCAGATACGAAACCCATAGCTCAAACTCCGTATAGGATGGCGCCTGCCGAGATGGAAGAACTCAAGAAACAGCTTCAAGAGCTACTTGAGAGAGGTTTTATCCGACCGAGTACTTCACCTTGGGGTGCTCCGGTCTTGTTTGTTAAAAAGAAAGATGGGTCAATGCGGTTGTGCATTGATTACAAACAACTCAATAAAGTAACAATAAAGAATAAGTATCCTCTGCCGAGGATTGATGATCTCTTTGACCAGTTGCGTGGTGCAACAGTCTTTTCAAAGATAGACTTGAGGTCTGGATATCACCAACTCCGTATTAAGGATAGTGACATATCCAAGTCTGCCTTTAGGACAAGATATGGTCACTATGAGTTCACGGTTATGTCGTTTGGACTAACCAATGCACCAGCTGCATTTATGGAACTCATGAATAGAGTTTTTCAACCTTTCCTTGATCAGTGTGTTGTCGTCTTCATAGATGACATTCTGATTTATAGTAAGGATGCTCAGCAGCATGAGCAGCATCTTCGCCAAGCTTTGACCTTGCTAAGAGAACATAAGCTGTACGCTAAGTTTAGCAAATGTGAGTTCTGGCTGCCGGAGGTATCTTTTCTTGGACATGTAATATCCGCCTCGGGAATTCATGTTGACCCTACAAAGGTAGAATCTGTTCTACAATGGGAACAACCAAAGACACTGATGGAAATTCGAAGTTTCTTGGGGTTAGCTGGCTATTATCGAAGGTTCATTAAGAACTTTAGTTCTATAGCTTTACCTTTGACCAAGTTAACCCGGAAAGATGTTCCTTTTTCTTGGAGTAATAAGTGTCAACAATCTTTCCAGTTGCTGAAGGAGAGGTTGACAAGTGCACCTGTGCTAGTGCTACCTGAACAAGGAAAAGGATATGTAGTTTTCTGTTATGCTTCCAAGAACGGACTAGGATGTGTGTTGATGCAGGATAAACAAGTGATTTCTTTTGCTTCCCAACAGCTTAAGAAACACGAGGAGAATTATCCAACACACGATCTGGAGTTAGCTGCTGTGGTTCATGCTTTGAAGATCTGGAGGCACTATCTCTACGGAGAAACATTCCAGATCTTCACAGACCACAAAAACCTTAAGTATATCTTCTCTCAGCATGAGCTCAACATGAGGCAACGTCGCTGGATGGAGTTAATCAAGGACTACGACTGTACAATTGATTACCATCCAGGTAAGGCCAATGTTGTTGCAGATGCCTTGAGTAGGAAATCAGCAACATTAACCATGTATAGAGCACAACTAAACTCTTTTGTATGCTCTAAAATAGATATGCTTATCTCTTTAAGGCAAGACAATGTACAGTTAAAGGTGTCATTGTTAACCGGTTTGTTAGCTGAAATGCATATTAAACCTACTCTAAGGGAGCAGATTAAAGAGGCACAGCTAGGTGATGCTACAGTTCAACATATAAGATCTGAGTATGGAAATGAGAAGCAAGATGGTTTTCATGACTCAGAAGATCAAGTAGCTTGTTATAATGGAAGAATGATAGTGCCAGATGTGGACAACTTGAGAAAGTTAGTCCTGGAAGAAGCCCATTCTTCCATGTATGCTATGCATCCAGGGAGCACCAAGATGTATCGGAATTTGAAAGATCTGTATTGGTGGCCTGGGATGAAGAAGGACGTTGCAGAGTTTGTTCTGAGGTGCCCTGTGTGTCAGCAAGTTAAAGCTGAACACCAGAAGCCTGCAGGAACAATGCAACCTTTACCCATATCATAGTGGAAGTGGGACCATGTGACCATGGACTTTGTTGTTGGCCTACCCAGGATAAGCAAAGGACATGATTCCATTTGGGTAATTGTTGATAGGTTGACTAAGACAGCACATTTCTTACCTGTCAAAACAACCTATTCTGCTGAAAGGTTATCAGAGTTGTATGTTCAAGAGATAGTGCATTTGCACGGAGTTCCTGTCACAATAGTTTCTGACAGAGGTCCTCAGTTTACCAGTCATTTTTTGGAACAGTTGCACAAAGCCTTAGGCACTAAGCTAAGGTTTAGTACGGCCTTTCATCCCCAGACTGATGGACAGTCGGAAAGGACCATACAAACCTTAGAAGACCTGTTGCGAACATGTGTTCTCCAGTTCACCGGAAGTTGGGATCTACACCTAAGCTTGATAGAGTTTGCCTATAACAATAACTATCAGCATAGTATTGATATGGCACCTTATGAAGCCTTATATGGTAGACGTTGTAGATCACCCTTGTGTTGGTTTGAGACTGGTGATCACCAGTTGTTAGGTCCTGACCTGGTGCAGCAAACCATGGAAAAGATTAAAGTTATACAACATAAGATTAAGACTGCTCAGGATAGGCAGATATCTTATGCTGAAAAATGTCATAGACCCTTAGAGTTCCAGGTTGGAGACAGAGTGTATCTTAAGGTCTCACCTTGGAAAGGGGTCCTTCGTTTTGGAAGGAAAGGGAAGTTAGCTCCTAGATATATGGGACCTTATCCAATCATTGAACGGATTGGAAAGGTAGCATATAAACTAGAGCTGCCCCCAGAGTTACAGAGGTTACACCCTGTGTTTCACATTTCTATGTTGAAGAAATGTCACCCAGACACCGAGTCAGTTCTACAACCTATGGAGGTAGAACTGAATGATGACATATCCTATGAGGAGGGACCAATGTCAATACTTGATAAACGAATTAAAAAGTTAAAGAAGAAAGATATAAGTCTTGTGAAAGTCCTCTGGAACCATCGTGGTATTGAAGAAGCCACTTGGGAGTTAGAGGATGAGATGAGAAGGAAGTATCCTGCCCTTTTCTCGTAGTATGTTTTATCGATTTTGGGGACGAAATCCTTGTAAGGGGTGGATAATTTGTAACATCCCTGACCTGGGTTATGAGTCAACCCTAGGTGTTTTGCCTAAATATGTAATTAAATCTTTGTGATTAATTTTGAGCATGTAATTAAGTTTCTCAGAAACGTATATTTCAGTATTTGCTCCTTTTATTTAAAGTTGTAGCATTGTTTTGATATACAAGGACCTATGTGCAATTTACCCAGTTAAAAGGGTTAGCTTGCAATTTGCACATGTTGAGATGTTCCTCTGATGTTGAGACATCATGAGAATCTTTTTGGTAAAGTTTAAGGGATTTCCCAAGCTAGGGCACCAAGGTGCAGCTGTGGAAGCAATCCCGGTGCTTGAAACCCTAGTTTGGGGTAAAATGCAATTTACCCAAATTAAGGGATACAAATTGTGAAATATGTCATCTAATGTATCTTTTTAGACTCTTGCCATCATTAAGAGAAGAAATGATGAGGAAGTCACCTCAATTGAGTTATCAAGTTATGCAAATATGCCTTGTGATTAAATAATCAGGGTATATGTGTAATATCTCTTTATGTATGTACCTCATTATTAGCTTGCTCTCCTTTACCTTATTTTCTAAGACCTTAAGAGAAGGTTTGTCCTTAGAATAAAGAGGAAGGTACGATCAAGTAAAGAAGGAGGGACCTAGTTGGAATTATGGACAACTTATGAACTAATGTTGAAAATCCTACCCCATGTATATAAGCTCTCCTTCCCTTAGTTGCAAGGGAACTTACCCTTCGTTCCCTTACTGTTTCATTTCACCAAATACGACCAAGGACTGCCTTGGAGCTAAGGAGGACGACCAAGGGGTGCAAGGTAGGTTTAAACCCCTCTTCTTGCCTAATTCCATGGTTAGAACTCGAATTCAAGGTCATCTTCATGGCTAACTCTTGAAACCCTACCTTTCTAGCCGTCTCTTTTCATCCTTCCTTGGAGTTTTCACCTTGGCCAACCTGTGGGAACTCAAGGACGCCATTAGAGCTTGGATCTTGAAAGCTTGGAGCTCAAGAAGCAAGCTTTAGGCGGGTTTTATAACTCTAAACCCATGCTTTACTATGTGCATCTTTATATGCGTTTTGATGATAGCTCTTAGTGTTTCCCTACTTTTCCCTGCTATTTTGCAAGCAAATCCATGGGATATTCGTACTATTCTTGATCTAGGAGATGAAGGCGTGATTTCCAAGAAAAACCCACCGCTTTTCACTTCCTTAAACGGTCCCACCAGTTTTCTCTCTCGGTCTCAAGACCGCGAGGTGAGCAAACGGTCTCGAGACCGCGACAGGGCAAACGGTCTCCAAGACCGTTTGGCCCCGTTGACCGAGCGTGTAACGTATAATAAATTTGTTCCTAATTATATAGGCTAATTACCCTCAAAATTTGGGAGGCTAACTCCAAGGGAATCGGGAGATATGACCTTTTTAAGTAACAACTTTATTTGAATTTATTCCTGATTTGCAAACGGTCTGAAATTGCCTTTTTTGGAAAACGATCTCAAGACCATGTAAGGTCGTTGACTAAGCGTTGACCGTATGAGATTACTGTTCAAAATAATGTTAATTAACAACTCACCGAGTTTGATGGTCTAATTCCAAACGGGCTAAGAGTTGAAGGGTGAATACTAGGGCTAACCCTAGATGAAATCAGTACTGAAATTATGGTGACCTAATTAGGGTTTTTAGGGTTGATTGACCTAAACGGTCTCAAGACCGTTTAGGGGTCACCCAAACGGTCTCAAGACCGCGAGGGCAATCACTTAAGACCGTTTGAAGGTTTAGGGTTAAGGATTTTGACCAATTGAGGACCCAATTGCAAATAAGTTATCAATTGATTAAAATACTGATTTGGTGACCCAATCATGGTTCAATCTCTATCAAATCACCTTAGATTTTAATGAAATCTTGGGCAAACGGTCTCAAGACCATGTGGGGTCCACCCACATGACCTCAAGACCGTTTGGGCCAAGTTTGGGCCCAATTGGAGATCAATTGAAGGGTTCAACCTTGTGTTGAGTCACATTGTTGAATGTTGATGGGTGAACATTGATAGACCCTAATTGAATCGACTTCAACCCTAATTGGTCAACCATTAAGGGTCAATTGAATGACCAAGTGGTCAAGAATAATCTAAGTTAACCCAATCCATAAGTGGTCAACATGGCTCTGACCTTTTGAGGGCTTCAACATGAGTTGACATTATTGGTTGTATCTTTGAATCTTGTTGATGGTCCAAGCGGTTGAGACCATGTGAGCTCGCGGCCTCAAGGTCGTGAGGAGGCTCGCGGTCTCAAGGTCGTGAGGAGGCTCGAGGTCTCAAGGTCGTGAGAGGGCTCACGGTCTCAAGACCGTGAGGGAGCTCACGGTCTCAAGACCGTGAGGGAGCTCACAGTCTCAAGACCGCGAGGGGCCTCGCGGTCCTGAGGTCAAAGTGGGCAAACGGTCAACATCTCTTCGCGGTCTCAACTTCAATTCGATCTTCACGGTCTTGAACCACTTGAAGGGCTTCGCGGTCTTGAACCACTTGAAGGGCCTCGCGGTCTTGAAGCCTAAGGAGGCTCGCGGTCTTGAAGATAGAAGAGGGCTCACGGTCTTGGAAAGTCAAAGTGGGCAAACGGTCAATACTTTTAAACGATCTCAATTCGATTGAAGGTTGATAATTGAAATCAATCAATGTGATTCAAGGTTGACTTCATTCAATCAATTGATGATATAAATGGTCCAATGTTGCCCTAATTCAACCCTTATGACAACCTAGGATATTAAGGGGTCAATGGACTAAGGTTTTGACCATAATGATGATCAATGTGGTGAATTACCAAAATACCCCTAAAGGGTAAATTGAGTAATACCTTGATCAGATCGAACCCTAATCATATGATGATGATGTTTTAGCCATGTTAGCCTATGATGACTTAATCCGACCTGATATAGGGTGATGTTGACATCACCTAACCTTATGATGAGAGAGAAAGTACTTCTAGAGAGAGAAAGTACTTCTAGAGAGAGAAAGTACCCTTTTTAAGTGGAAACTCAATTAAAGCATCTCCAATGCACAGGAATGAGCATAATTAGGGTATGATCCACCTGTGTGAGATCATAGAAACCCTAATTATGATAAATGATGAACCTTTAACTAATCCAAGAGCATCAATGAAGATGTTACTCATACATGATGATGTTATGAGTTTAATTCACCTTGATGTGAATAGTAAACCCTAATTCAAGGGTGATGACATGTAATGTGAATAGTAAACCCTAATTCAAGGGTAAGGACATGTAATGTGAATAGTAAACCCTAATTCAAGGGAAATGGCATGCTTTTGAGTATTAAACTCTATTTGATGTGAATTAGAGATTTAACTCTTATGACAAGAGTAGGAAGTACATTCCTTATTGTTGTATTACCATTATCAGATGTATTAAACATGCAGGTTCTGATATGAAGGTAATCATATCCAGGTATGGATGTTGATGTTATATTCATTAAAGGCATGTTGTTAGCCTTATGAATAAGTAAAGTAATCTGATGCCTTGCCAATGGCATCCTATGCTGATAATGGGCTATGAGAGCCATGAATACCATCAAGGTCATGCCTTAGAGATGACTTGTGATGAGGATAATGAGAAATGATGATTGATATGAGTTAGGCCTGTTACATTTAGTATTCTTCTTTTATAGCTGCTATGCTACTGTTATTGTTTGAAAAACAATGTATGCTGTTAAAGAATACTGAATGTACCTAACTAATCAAGCATAATGTAGAGCCCTGATCATAGATCCATCATTGTCAGAGATTAAGTGATGGTGAAACAGGTTTTCCTCAAGGAACTCCTGGAGCACATACTTTTGAGTATGTGGGGTACATGGATGTGTAGAACCTTACATCCTAGTGTAGGAAAGTGATGTAGATGTGTAATCCATCCATCCTTCACTATATTTTTCCATATCGTATCAGTGGTAGGTAAACATGAAACCTCCTGATGACGAAGAAAGCACAGATATCCGTATCAGTGGTAGGTAAACATGAAACCTCCTGATGACGAAGAGAGTACAGAACGCCATTGTGACTCTAGAATAGCGAAGGACCAGTTTACCCTGTTGAGCTATAGTAGTAGAGACACGAGATGTCCTACAAGTGATCCTTTTACTGACTGAGGAAGGTGAAGGTCATGAGAATCCGACTCTCTTAATGACCTATGTATGATACTGATGCGGCTTCTCAGCGATCAGTTGGAGTATGAGTGGTAAGCCTCATCTCCACAGGGCATAATGTTGTTTGTAAAACATAATCAACCATGTAGTATAACTTGTTAGAGATGACTCCAAGTTAGTTGATTGATGTTACCTTACAATAATGTTTATATTCTCCACATATCCTAAATTATAGAGATCTTGTTATACCTGCAACTGTTACAGAATGCTTTGAAGGCTTTACTGTTTAAGATATTCTTTGATGTTATAATAAAGCTTCTGGCGAAGAGTTATAACTCTCGCTGGGACAATTATGTATAATTGTCTCACCCCGTAGGCTTCAACTTTTTAGGTGGATGTCGGAGACGAAGGAACCAGCCTACAGGTGATCAGTCTCAGCAGCAACATCAGGGGCAACAGTAATCTCAGGTGGAGATTGTCCTGTCATATGGTGTAGTTAGAGTCAGTCCTATGTGTCCTCTGTACTCTCAGGTCTTGGAGTCTTTTGTATAGTGATCTTGAGATTTTGTATCTTGATGTATATAATTACTCAAGAAGTAATTATCCTGAGATGTAAATAGTTTACCTCACTTTATGAAAGAAGCTTTTATGGATTCAAGCTCTTGTCACGAAAAGTTTTAATTTCCCGTGATTTTTGTCTTCCGCTGATTACCGATTCGCTTCCGCTAAGTTTTAATCGTGTTTATGTCATGGTTTGGAGATCAGAGCCCACATCACTGGTGAGAGTCCCTTCATTGAATTCAACCAGTGAAAGATTGCTACCCTCCTATCCTGCTTTGCGCCGACCTCTAGTCCACAATCCAACTGCCTAGCTCTCGTCTCCAACTGGGAAGGTTGATTAAGGGTAGCACTTTAATCAGGACTGATACAAACTCTATTGTTTATTCATCCTCCAATATTCCTACAACCAGCCACCCTCACACCTAGTCTCACAGCCGAAACACTCGCATCATGACCATGACAACAAGCAAACCTCACCAGCCACCCAATATCCTACCTACAATTTCAAAATTTTGTTTATGGTGATTGAGTCTCTAATCCCCTTCTTTGCAACTGATCACCACCTAGGATGACACCCCCTTGATAAATCAAGCCTATACACATGGCCGCCGACCTGCAACACCACAACACCAGAACCTACAAACATTGCTCCTCTCCTTCAACCAACGAACGCACATGGTGATGCCTTATGCCACACATGAAAGCCACAACATCCCCTCTCTTTCTTGATTTCAGATGCACACAACAAAGAATATATGTCACCCAGTCCACTGCCCTACCTGATCCAACACCTACCCCTTGATCATCACCTAGCCAATCACCACCGATGAACTGATGACTTGCAATGATGTAGCAAGCCATGCTTCAGTATTAGGGAGTCGTTCACCTCCTCCTCCACCTTCGACCACCATCCTAGACCTAAAGTCACTGAACCCCAACTCCAGAGTGCATGAATACATCTCCTCCCCCCCAACCAAGAAGACACCATGCCTCAACCTGACTACTAAAAACTAAAGCCGGTGGATCTGCTGACTTTAGTAGAATGTGAGCCTCTAGAACCTCAATGCCGAGAGAGTGATTAGTTTCTTCTTCAAATTTTGGAAAAGTCCATGACTATCTCATGTGCATTAAAGAGGTACTTGACCCTCCTCTCCTTGCTTTCTTCTTCTACAAAAACCTAAGAGATCATGAATAAAAAAGCCATGGTATTATAACTTAAGGAAATTAAATGAATCAACACTATGATAAGTGAAACCAAAATATCAACAAGCCACCAAATATAAATCACAACATATACACAAATCTACATTTTTGGATACAATGCATAAGGATATACACATTATTACATATTCACAATTATAATGCTTACAATTGATTGATTATATATATATGAATATGCATAAACCTAAGATAGGTAATATGGAGAACATAATGTATAATAAAAAATATGGGAAATTGGATTCAATGAACTTTATGCTCTTAATCTATATACATGCTACTTCCATGGACCTTACGCATATAAGCATATAATGTTGTGAATCCAACATATTGATGGACAACATGACCTTAGAAATAATACATATACGAGTATGATTCATAAATTTTATATATATATATATATATATATATATATCAAACATGGGTAACAAATAGTATATCATATGAGGCTACATGTACAAAGAGGAAAATACAATAATGTGAATGAATTTAATGACTCTGGGATGAAAAAAATAAAATAACAACAAAATGATCACTAAACAATATACTCACTAAGGGGTGAAATGGTGAGTTTATCTAATAAGAATTTAGGAACTGACTTCCAAGCCAAGAAATATCAAATAACCATAGTGCATTCTCTCTTGCTAGATTCTTGAGAAATTGGCATCCTCGATCCTTGTGGACATCTTGATTGGAAATTCTCATTTGGAAAAGGTACCAAATTCTTGATTCTATTAGTGAACTATTTATCTTCCTTTAGAGTTTCATTAAGACTAGTTGAATTTTGAAGGCCACCACGACTAAATTGAATGTTGAGCATTGTTGCATTATTGAAATACTAGTTAATTTTAATATTAACACGAAAATTCAAAATGTTGGCTAAGAGATTTAGCTTACTAGATCCAACAGGTCATATCCCCAACCTTGCATAGTGGATAATGGAAATTAGAGGCCCCCCAATACTGGTTACCCCATGATGCACTGAATATTTGTCATTTTCACAAACTAGTTATTATTGATTTTTCTGCACTTTTTATTAATTTTCATATTAATTTGTGCATGTTTCACTCTCATTAGCATGTGATACTCAATTGCATCAAATAAATGTAATTTTAATGTTTTCGAATGATTTATTATATTTCAAGAGCTTATGTTCATATTTTATGGATTTCAGGAAGTTTTACAAGAATCTACATAGCTCGGTACTATTGACTTTGGAGTCGGTGGTACTGACACGTGTTCTGTTTGAAGAGAAAGAAATTGTGAACTCTCAACAGTACCGACTTTGGAGATGATACTACCGACAACATCACAAGTTGAATTCAACATTAATCCAAGCAACTCGGTACTATCGACTTCAAGATAGGTAGTATTGACAATTGGCTAGGTGGTTGCAACTATCAAAGGAGTCGGTAGTACTGACACCCAATCGATAGTACTGACATGTCGGGATCATGCAGATATGAAGATAGTGTTTAATCTGATAGTTGATGATTTATTTTATCCTAAGTCACTTCTATGACTTAGGGGGAATTCAGCCAAACCTAAGGGGACATTTTAATTCCATTGGACGGTAGCCGAGAGCAAGGAGAGGAAAAAATGGAGAAGAAGACCGCATTCAATATGATCAGGGTACTTCCAACGGATGAATTTACAGTCGGAAGGTAGAAAATCGGCTCGTGCACGAGAGGGGATCCTTTAAACCATCTTCTTTAGGGATTCTTTAGTTTTCTAAATGCTGCCCACAATTTTCTTCTTCTCTACTATGTTTTTGATCATGAAAACCATGCAGGACTAATTCCTTAGGACTCAGGGGTAGTCCGATTATGCATTATAATTGACTTTTATTATTAATATATCAATTTCTCTTAATTTCTTAACTTATTTATGTAAAATTGTCATGAACTATCCATGCTTGATCATTATAGGTACTTAATCAAACCTTTAATTGCTTTGAAGGAGGAAATTAATGGCTGGAAATTCATATAAATACATGTTTTATATCACCCTTTGAGAAAGGTGGCTTACGAATGTGAAGATATTACCCAGAGTTTTTGATAAAGTACCTAACTAATAACACAATTGATATGAGAGTGGGATTGGTATTAGATTAGGTAGTAAATTACACTTTGAGAGCGAGTAATTTGTGCTATAGGCTCTTAGTCCAGGGTTAAGAGAGTTTTTATTAATGTTATACTGCAAATTGCAATGTTAACTGAGGTGAAATCATAATCCTAAGGAATTATGTCTAATTGCAATCAATCACCAGTAATTTTAGATTCACTTTCTACATTCTTAGTTAATTAAACTTAAATCAAAATTTTCTTTGGTCTAGCTGATCATATTGCAGTTAGTAGTAGTGTATGCATTTATGTTTCCCCGTATTTGATATGCGGGCCTCATTGGCCTATATTATTGTAATAGGGTGCACTTGAATTTTTGGGCATATAGAAAATACCTATCAAGTTTTTGGCACCTTTGTCAGGGAAATGACAAATCCAACACTATGAGTGTTGTAATTGACCACTCTAGGTCGCACTTTTTATTTTTCTTTTTATCATTTCAAGCTAAATTTTAAATATCATTTCTCCACTCATTACTACCCACTCTCACATTGTCTTTAACAATTTTAGATACTAGTGTATGGTGCACACAAGAGCTCATGACGACAGAGAGTCATCTCCACAGTGCTTTAGTTAGGCGGAGCTCTTACGCTAAGGAAAAGAGTACAATAACTCAGGGGGAAGGCTGATTCAAACACCACCACCTACTCCAACACCACCTCCAGAGGGACCAACAGAATGGGTAGAGATGGGTGATGCAGTAGAATAACAGAAAATTTGGGAAAAAATCAAGGCGTCTTCCTCAACGGCCTAAAAAGGGCCAATAAAAAGACAAGCCATAAATGTTGGCAGCTACAAGATTGATCCAAGATTGGTATCATTAGTCAAGTCACATGCTTTCCATGGCCACAACGATGAAGACCCGTTGGTGAAAATCAGTAATTTTGTTGAAATCTACGACGTGATCAAGATTGATGGAGTACCGAATACTATGATATATCTAAAGCTCTTTCCATTGTCATTGGAAGACAATGCCAAGTATTGGTTCTACAATCTAGAAGATGAATGCATTGAAACTTGGGAGCAAATGATAGATGCCTTCTTCAAGCGGTACTTTCCACCCCAAAAGACAAACGAGCCAGTCAAGAAGATCTACAACTTCAAACAACAAGCTAAGGAGTCAATATTTGAGGCATGGGAGAGGTTCCAGAATATGCTGAGGAAGGTCCCTTACCATGTTATCGACTTGTATGGCCAGATAAAGATTTTTATTATGGGCTGCACCAAGGAGAAAGGACCACATTGGACAATGTAGTGACATGGTTCTTCCTCAACAATAAGCCATCCAAATGTCATGAGATCCTAAAAAACATGGCTAAGAACCAGTCATGGGGAGAAGAATGCAAACGTCCAACAACTATTAAAAATGTTGGAGAGTCTAAGGTGATTTCTGCATTGAATGAAAAATTGGACTTGGTCACCAAGAAACTGTGCCAGAAGGATGGAAGTTCTTCTGGAGGAGAAGAGGAGTGTAAGTATGTGCATCAACAAAATTATAGGGGAGGAAATGACTGCTCATGGAGAAAATACCTCAAGTTCTCTTAGAAAGACCCCACCAATTTCCAACTGGATCCATCACAAGCACAACATCAAGTAAATCCATAGCAACATGAAAGGAGCCCAAGTAAAATTGACCGCATAGAGGATATGCTTGCTAAGATAGTCAGCTAGAATGAATTACTCATTGGCCAGACCCAGAGGGAACTACAGAATCCAGGAGCATAGATTCACAACATTGAGGCTTATATTTCTCAGATTGTGGCAACAGTTGCTTCCTTGAAGAAGTCAGGACAACAAGGATTCCTGGGAAATACAAATGTACCAGCTAACAACCAACAAGTGAAGGCCGTGTTGTTATATAGTGGGAAGAAGTTGTTAAATGAGTAGAAAATAGTTCCAGAGTCAAAATACAAAGAGGATGATAAAGGGTCATTGGTGATTACTATTGCAGTTGATTCAGTTGAGACAGATATTACACTAGAGGACAAAACAATTGATGTTGAAACTCATGAACCTAAGGAGACAAGGAAGAAGGCCTATGTCCCACCTCACCAGAGGAAGGTGGTAAAGCCAATGTTGTTCCTGAACAGATTGAAAGCTCAGAAGGTTGATAAGCAATTTCAAAAGTTCCTAGACAACTTTAGGAAGCTTAATGTTAACATTATGCCCATCGATGCAATTGAGCAGATTCCTTCCTATGGAAAATTTCTGAAGGACTTGATCAACAAGAAGAGGAGGATAGAGGATTCTAAGGTGGTAGTTCTAAAGGAGCAAGTTAGTGCTTTTATTCTGCGAACACTGCCACCAAAAAGGCAAGATCCAGGCTGTTTTAACATATCATGCTATATCAGGAGGACAATATTTGGAGAAACTTTATGTGACTCTGGGGAAAACATCAATCTCATGCCCTTAACCACTTTCAAGAAGCTAGGTCTTAAGGAGTCCAATCAGAATACTATGATCATACAGCTGACAGACAACTCAGTGGTGAGGCCTTACGATATTTGTGAGGATGTTCTTGTCAAGGTGGACAAATTTGTATTTCCAGTAGACTTTGTAGTCATGGAGATGCAAGATGGTCAAGGCAACAAATTATTATTCAGGATCCATTCCAAGACACAAGAGATATAATTTTGGATATGGGCAGAGGAAGACTAACATTGGGCAACATAGAAGACTTTTATGAAATCTGGATGCCAGATCCTACACAGACTGCCAACGGGATGGCAGAATGTCACATGCTGCAGTAGGTCCAAGAAAAGGTGCCATTATTTCTGGGAAAGTCGTTTCTTGATATGGCTCATATGATGACACAGGTCCACAAAGGCACACTGGTGGTGGACATCTTGGAAAACACAAAGGAAAATTCTTTGACAAAGGTAGTTCAATATCCTGATGATAAAAAGGAGGAACATTTCCTAGCAACAATTGAAGAGGTAGCTTCTTCCACTCTAGTGCAATCATATCCACAATTTCTATTAGAGGTGTGTCTTATGAAACTAATAGATGACTTTATTTGATCTCGTTTGTTGGAGGAGTGTGTCTTGTTTCTCAAGGAACAACCATGTTATTACACCTGACAATTTGAGGATCTAGGACCACCTCCTCCATCATTGGTTCCATATTTACTGAGTCCCTTGGATCTACAGCTGAAGCTATTTCTACCACACTTAAAGTATACTTTCCTAGAAGCAGATGAGAAGCTACATGTCATCATTTCAGCTTCATTGAGCATCTAGGAAGAGGAGAAACTACTAGTGGTGTTGAAAAATCACCAAGCAACATTTGGATGGTTTATGGCAGACACAAAGGGGATCTCCCCTAGTTTCTGCTAGCATAAGATTAGACTAGAGGAAGGAGCTTCATGCAACCTTAGCGGTGAATCAACCCCATCATGACTGAGGTATCATGGTAGTAAAACTTTTATCTATAGGTATCATATATGCCATCTCTGACTCAACCTGGGTTAGTCGAATCCAGGTAGTTCCTAAGAAAAGGGGTATAACAGTCACAACTAATTCTAATGATGTATTGATTTCTACAAGGTTGGTGACTGGGTGACAAGTATGTATAGATTATAAATGTTTGAACGTCGGTAGTTTGAAAGACCACTTTCCTCTCCCTTTTATCAATCAAATCATTGAGAGGCTTGTCATCCGCTCTCACTTTTGTTTTGTTGACGGTTATTCCACATACAACTAGATTTCTATCAAGCCACATGATTAAGAGAAGTCTACCTTCACTTGTCCTTATGGCACTTTTGTGTATCGTCAAATGCTATTCGGTCTTTGAAACACACCAACTACTTTTCAGCGATGCATGCTTGCCATCTTTTCCGATATGGTAGAGCAATGTCTAGAGGCATTTATGAATGGCTTTTTGGTGAATGGGGAATCATTTGAAGATTGCCTTAACAATCTTGATGAGGTTTTGCAAAGATGCAAGGACACTCACCTAGTTTTGAATTGGGAAAAATGTCACATGATGGTGGGTGAGGGGATTGAATTGGGACACAAGATGTCCAATAAGAGAAAGGAGGTTGATACAGTAAAAATAGAAGTAATATCTAAGATACCTCCACCATCATCGGTGAAGGGAGTGAGGAGCTTTCTAGGACATGCTGGGTTTTACTGACGATTTATCAAAGATTTTTTGAAAATCACCAAACCACTCTCTGAGTTCTTGGAAAAGGATGCTGAATTTAATTTTGATGAGCGATGTTTGAAGGCATTCAAGGTGTTGAAGTAGAAGCTCGTCTCCACACCTGTTCTCCATGCACCAGATTAGAGACAACTTTTTGAGTTGATGTGTCACACATTAGATTACACAGTGGGGATTGTTCTAGGCTAACATCAAGATAAGGTTCTTACATTCATCTATTATGCGTATAAAACCCTTAATGATACCCAATTGAATTACACAAAAATAGAAAAACAATTATTGGCGGTTGTCTTTGCTTTTGAATTTTTTGCCAATATTTGATAGGGACTAAGGTAATTGTTTGAAATGATCATGCAACAATCAAGTATTTGCTGCATAAAAAGGATACAAAGCCGAGGTTGATTAGATAGATATTGTTATTGTAGGAATTTGATATTGAAATCAAAGACAAAGCAGGCACTGCGAATGTTGTGGCTTATCACCTCTCTAGGCTTGAAAGGGTGGATGAAAAGGACATAAATATACCTATAGTGGAAGAATTCCTAGATGATAAACTCTTTGCTATGAAAAACAAAGATCCTTGGTTTGCAAATATAGTGAACTATTTGACATGTGGGGAGTTGCTTGGGGATTGGAGATATCAGGAGAAGAAGAAATTCTTCCACTCATTGAGGTATTGTATCTGGGATGATACTATCTTGCTTAAGCAATGTAGGGATGGTATTTTGAGGAAATGTGTATCAGATTGTGAGTTTAAGAGCATATTGACACAATGTCATTCATTACCTACTGGGGGTCGTCATGCTAGTTCTAGGACTACAGTGAAGGTTTTTAAATGTGGTTTTGATTGGCCTATGCTTTTTAAGGATGCATATAACTTTGTTCTTTATTATGACACATGTCAATGTGCATGTAATATTTTGAAAAGACACAAGATGCCTTTGAATGTTTTTTAAGAAATTGAGGTGTTTGATTTATGGGGCATTGATTTTATGGGCCCGTTTGTGTCTTCAAATTCTAATTTATACATATTACTTGCTGTTGACTATGTGTCTATGTGGGTGGAAGCAATTCTAACCCACACCAATGACACTCAAGTTGTATGCAAGTTTGTGAAGGATCACATTTTCTGTAGGTTTGGGGTGCCCGGGTTGATCATTAGTGATAATGGATCTCATTTTACCAATAAGAAATTTGGGGAACTTTTGAGTAAGTATGGAGTGAAACACAGGGTAGTTACTCCATACCACCTCCAAACCCAAGGGCAAGTTGAGGTGTCTAATAGAAAGATCAAGAAAATCTTAGAAAAGACAGTCTCAACAAATATGACTAATTGGAACATGTTGCTTAATGATGCTCTATGGGCATATATGACAGCCTATAAGACACCTATAGGAACCACTCCTTTTAGGTTGGTCTATGGGTGAGCTTGTCACTTACACATAGAGTTAGAGCACAAAGCTAGATGGGCATTGTGAAAATTGAACTACAATTTAGATGAAGTTAGGAAAAAGGAGGATGTTGGAATTAAATAAACTAGATGAGATTAGGTTTGATGCATATGAAAGCTCAATGATCTACAAATAAAGAACCAAAAAGATCCATGATCGTCACATCCTACACATATTTTCACTCCAGGATAGAAGGTTCTTCTATTCAATTCTAGATTGAAATTACATCCCGATAAGTTGAGGTCTAGATGGAGTGGACCTTTTAATTTAGCTAAAGTTTTTCTCCATGGGGCGGTAGAAATAAGAAATGGGGTTGAGCCATTCCTTGTTAATGTCCATTGGCTTAAAGACTACTTTGGGGGAGATGTGGTGAGGAAAGAGGAGGAGTTAAAGCTCATTGAGCTTCACTAATGGGTTAATTAAGATCTTTGAGCCTATGATGTAAAACAAGGGAGCTTCTTGGGAGGTAACCTAACCATCATTTTTTGTTTTTTACATTTAGTTTTTTAGTTTCATAGCTTTACTTTTCATTTTATTAGTTTTTATGTAAAAATGTACCTTGATCAATTTTGTGTGGTGTGTAGGCTGAGTACCAGTTGGTACTACCGACCAAAAGTTAGTACCATCGACAAAGTCAAAGGGTAAATGATCGACTTTGTCTGAAAAAGTCAGTGCTATTGACCACCAAGTTGGTAGTATTGACAAGATCACAGGGAGGCCAAAAAAAATACAAAGCAACTCGATATTACTGACCTTCGGTTTGGTAGAATCCACTTTCTGTAGCAAAGGAGCCAAGTAAACTGATAAGAACTCGGTACTACTGACCTGAAGTTGGTAGTACCGATGAATATGCACGCTCTAGTTTTAAAATATAGAGTTCCTACTCAGAAGCATTGACAAATTTGAACGAATCAATACTACTAACCAAAAAGTCGGTACTACCGATACCTGTAGACACAGAATCTTCGGGGGCACCATCGACAATAAAAAAATTTCGCATCTGATGGTCGGTACCACTGATCCGTGGCACGAGTCGGTACTACTGACACCACGTCATTACTAGAGACACCATGAGATCTACTTCCATGACATAAACAAATCATGACCGTCAGTATCAATGAGTCACATGGATTTCAAATGAAAAGTAGGTAGTTACAACTCTATCTCAGTACTATTGATGCGATGGTAGGACTACTACTTAAGATGTATAAGGAGGGGATGTGATTCATTTTTCTTCACATCTTCTTCACTCCTCCTTCAAGAAAGCATGTGAAAGCATATCTCGGCATTCAAAGTCTACATTGAGCACTCTTTTTCTAAACCCCCTTCTTGTACCAGAGATGGCGCCAAGGAGAGAAGATTCTTCATCATCCTGGAATCCTACTTTGATTCACAAACCAAGCAGAATCACCCACCCCAATGCTGACATTAAGAAGATATATGAAGATCTGCAAAAGAGGTACATGGTGGCGACACAATACAGCGACTGTGCTTTCCTCGCCTCCTTGGGCTTCACTGACAGTATGTGCCAAGTCTGCGAGTGTCAAGTTTGGTGGGTGACAATCCATTCTTCAATGACTGGTTGACTTTCTCAGATCTCGTCTGTAGGTTCCTTGCCTCACTGGAGGTTTGCATTATGCTTGAGCATGGGCATGGATGGATGGACGGCCACATCAACTTTCAACTTTACAACTCTGACTATACTCTGACACTACAATAGTTCAACGCCATATATGGATGGATGGATGGTGAGGAACACTTCATCCTTGAAAACTTCAATTTCAAGGCGACATGGGAGATGTTGTTAGAGGTGCTAGAAGGCCAACATATTAGCTGACACATAAACTCTATTACTGACATCGAGCATCCTTTCGACCACATCCTCTATTTCCTACTCACAAATTCCATCTTTTCCAAATCCAACCAGGGGTAAGGGAAGACTTAGAGGGTCAACCTCTACTTTCTCTCCAAGCTATTAGAGTTAGGAGGGAGGAGTTTGAACTTTGGTGTCTTATTCCTCTCGCATATGATGGGTGTGAAGCGATTGGTGCAGAGGACTCCTCCTATTCATTTTGGAGGACTGATCACCCCGATAAGGATACACCTCAACCTTGATCTATCCACCACTAGATCTCTGAAGGCAGACCTAAAGCACTTCAAAATATCAAGCTTGCTCAACGTTCACCAGGGTACTGTATACACATGTTGTCTAGTAGGTACCTAGTACAAGGAAAGGACACTTCCCAATGCCGTCTTCAACTTGCAAGAAATCCACCTCATGCGGTGTCCTATTGATAGCTTGTGAGACAAGGAGGAAGATGATGAGGCTGATGAAGAAGAGCATTAGGAGAAAGAAGAAGAGGAGGAGGAGGAGGAACCAACCATCCCCATCACGAGGAGGTAGGTTCCCCACAAGCATCCACCACCATATGAAGCCTCTAGTTCTTATGCTCCACCGCCATCGTAGGAGGAGGATCCATATTCCATGGTGGGAATGTATAGAATACTACAAGAGATACAACAAGGATATCAACAACAGTCATCCACCTTAGCAGGCATCCACGATGTCCAAGGACAACTCTACTACAACCAACAAGTGATCTTTGAGAATGAGCAACTTCTCTTGGCCAACCAAGAGAACATGCATGTGTACCTGTAGCGGATGGAGGGTTATCTGCAACCGTTCTTTGACCTGCTAGTGGAACCAAGGATACTTTGATGGTTATCCACAACATCCACCAATGATAAAACAACTGCCAAGTTTTTAGGGGACATTCTACCCCTTTGATCCTACCATGCCAAATCCTCCACCACCACCCATATGATCGGTATCACGGATCCATATCATAAGTTAGAATTCTGACTATGTGGATATAGTCAAGTTCAAGATGGGGGGGGTAGTTGGAACAATCTCTATCCTTAGTTTTTATTTTTCTTTAGTCTTTATTTTCTTTTTAGTTTTTATCTTTCCAAGTTGTAGCATCCATGATCTATCTAATGTAAAAGTAGAGATTAATTGATGGTGCATGTCAATGTCGTGTGCTCTCACTTATATTCCAATGGAAAATAAAAATTTAAAATTCGGCTTAGTTACAAATTTCTTGAATTGCACCACTTACAGAAAGTGTATGGGCTAGTCAGCTTAAGGACATTTGATATGAATGTATATCTTAATTATTCATGTAATGCAGATGAAGATGGGATTTGAGCATAAATTGATCAAACAGTTAACCAAATCTTAAATGGAAATTTAAGGAAGAAACCCTAAGGTTACCCTATTCACATCTCATTAGAGAGGGACATATCATAATTCATGAAAGGCATTATCTCCTAATTATGTGATTCCATCCATTTTTTCACTCATTTTGACTCACCGCCTTAGGATGATCAAGTACTCAAATTATTTCCTCTTGTTTACATTTCTTGGCATGATAGATTACATGCCAATTAATTTCTCTTTTATTGTATCAGTTACAAAAATGAAAAAAAATTGTCATTATGCATAAATAATTCTTGTGCATTTCATTTTAGTTTCATAACAATTACATTTAGATTACATGCATTTCATCATTCATTTGCATATCATGTAATTACATTGTTTTCCTCTGAAATAAGAGTGCAGGGATATACATCCATACCTTCAAAAGAAAAACAAGAAAAAATGAAATGAATGATGTATGTTAGTGAATCCCAAACATAACGTTACATCATTATTATATAGTGGGCCAATGAAAAAAATGAAATGAAAAAAAATTGTTTAAATGTTTTAAAGAGGGAGATAGGATGCTCTCAACTCTTCACAAAAACATGAAAACATTCACATGATGCATTCTTTTTCTTTACTCCATTCTCTTTCATTTTATGAGAATGTTGATACATGCATCATTCCACCCAATAATATTAGGCATTAGGATTCATGCATCTTTCACCATCTTCACCATATAGATTCATCGTGTTTTATTTTTGCATAAATAATTCAGATGCTACTTGTGAATCTTCACAACCACCTCTTTCATATCATCCATTGTTGTTATCGATAGGCCACATATATGATTATCTCATCATTCATTCTTATTAGGAGAACTACTTCCAAGTAGTTGGTAGTTAGGAAAGAGCAATGTAGAATAGGGAATCACATGTTGCACCAAGAGAATGCTTGATTGATTATGGTGTTAACTTCTCTCTTGATAGTATTCATTGATCTAAGGGGGGACACCTTCTATAGATATTTTTAGTCGCTATAGAGCAATTGATTGTTTAGTGACCAATAAAGGCCAGTTTGGGACTATCAGGTGGGGATGGTTGAAAAATGAAATTCATACTTTATTTCCTTTTGCTGATTTGTCTCGAACATATCTGAGGGTGTGTTGCTTGAGGACGAGCAACATTTAAGCTTAGGGGAGTTTGATGCACTGGATAATTTTCATTTTTACAGGCTATCTATTATTGATTTTTGTGCACTTTTTGTTCATTTTCATATTAATTTGCGCACATTTCACTCTCATTTGCCTGTGATATTCAATTGCATCAAATAATATAATTTTAATGTTTCTAAATGATTTATTATATTTTAAGAGATTATGTTCGGATTTTATGGATTTTAGGAAGTTTTGCAAGAATCTAAATAGCTCGTTACTACCGACTTTAGAGTCGGTGGTACTGACACATGCTCAATTTGAAAAGAAGGAACATTTCGTATTCAAAATTAATCGAAGTAACTCGGTACTATCAACTTCAAGCTCGGTGGTACCGACAACTTGTCATGCGTCCACAACTATCGAAGGAGTCGGTAGTACCGACACCCTCAGTAGTACCGACACCCAGTCAGTAGGACCGACATGTCAGGATCAGAAAGATCTAAAGATAGCATTTAATCTTACGGTTGAGGATTTATTTCATCCTAAGTGACTTCTATTACTTAGGGTGTATTCAGCCAGACCTATGGGGACATTCTAATTCTATTAGATAGAAAGTGAGATCTAGGAGAAGAGAAAGTAGAGAAGAAGACCATGTTTTGGACGATCTAGACACTTCCAATGAACGAATTTGCATCCTGAAGATAGAAAATTGGCTCATACACGAGAGGAGATCATTTGGACCATCTTCTTCAGGGGTTCTTCAATTTTCTAAATGTTCTCCACGTTTTTCTTCTTCTCTCCTACATTTTTGACCATGAAAACCATGCGCATCTAAACCCCTTATTCCTTAGGACTTGGGAGTAGCCCGATTATGCGTTGTAATTGACTTTTATGCATCAATATATCAATTTCTCTTAATTTCAAGACTTATTTCTTTGATATTATCATGAACTATCCATGCTTGATCACCATAGATAGTTAATTAAACCTTTAATTACTTTTGAAGAGGAAATTAATAGTTGGAAATTCATAGAAATACATGTTTTATATTGCCCTTTGAGAAAGGTGGCTTATGAATGTGAAGAGACTACCCAGGTTTTTGATAAATCACCTAACTACTAACATAATCAATACGAGAGTGGGATTGGTATTATATTAGGTAGTGAATTATACTGTGAGAGTGGGTAATTCTTACTATAGGCTCTTAATCTGGGGTTAGGAGAGATTTTTATTAATGTTATACTGCTAATTGTAATGTTAACCGAGGTGAAACCATAATCTTAAGGAATTATGTCTAATTGCGTTCAATCACCAATATTTTATATTCACTTTCTGCATTTTTAGTTAATTAAACTCAAATTAAAGTTATCCTTGGTCTAGCTGATCATATTCCAATCAGTAGTAGTTTTTGAATTTACATTTGTCTGTGTTAAATATCTGGGCCTAATCGGCTTATATTACTCTAACAACGTGCATTTGCATTTTAGGGCGTATAGAAAATACCTATCACCCCCACATAAAAAAATGTTGTTCTCTCATAGAGGGAAGAACACTAGGCACCTAGCCATTGGGGAAGATAAAATATTAGATTTATTTTGCCAATAGATAAATTATTTCATTTTAGATAATTTGATTTCTTGATATTAGTTCTGAGAAAAATCATTTTGTTTTAAAATCTTGATATCGATTTTGAGAATTTCTTTATTGTTCTAGTTACCATTTGAATTATTGTACCCTTTTAAAACTAACATGATAGATAGACAATTCTCTTGTTAATACCATAGTCCATCAAACAAACTTGCCTATATTTGATTACATATATCCTTATTTTTTAGTAGGTCAATAATTGAATTTAGAACCAACAATGCTGACCTATATTTTCCCTTCTTGGTGTCCATGAGTGTTTTTGTTCCCTTTGGAAACTCATAGACATGTATAAGAAGAAGAACTAGTAGAGACGTACAGGATTTGTCCCTTGTTGAAGACCACATAGGAATCAATGCCTATGCTTAAATTTTATAATCATACTTGTAAGATTTTGCGACTCTGGTGTAAAGCATGATTGTAGTAAAGATGTATTAATAATTTTGATACATTTTGTAAATATTTGATCATAAAGACCATGTCTTTACAACATGGTACCAGAGCTATGAACAATCAACACTCATGCATGTTTCCTAGAAGTTAGGGTTAAATAACTAGTACACCTAGAACTTAGGCAAGTAGTTTACAACCAAGCCTAGTCTTTCTAGCCTTACTCACCTAAGATAGAAATGAAAACATAGGTGAAATTAGTTGTCTAATACACCATTTTATAACATCACCATGTAATTGGATTGAGTTGAGGTGTCTAAGGAAGGATGTTTAGTGATGGTTCTGGCATAATTACTCCCAATCCACTTAGGTGGTGATGGGATTTCCTCATTTTGCATGCTGACCTGGCTAAGGTGATTTTACTACTTGGTAAAAATCATAAATCCTAGACTTTATTGTCAACCTAAATTTTGATGCAAAAAAAAGAACATGTGATTAAAACTATTGAACAAACTAGTAGTTGAAATGTGAATGGTTGACTAGAATCCCTAAGTTTGAATTCGTGAATCTCCTTTTCATAGAAAACAATGTCCTTCTTCCCTGTTATAAGTGAAATTTACTTAGTGACCTTTAGGTTCCATGTAAATATTCTTTTCACTATTGAGTCAAATAGTTAGTATGGAGAATGTTGGCAAAGGTGATTGTGACTTACCCATCACATTGATTTTAGCCATTTTTCAATTTTGAAAAGTTTTTTTTTCCATCGAGAAATTATTTTCTTTATAAAACTATATTTACAAAGAAAAATGATTTTTGGAATTTTATGGATGACATCCTTAGCTAAGTCACAATAATGGAGAAATGAGAAAACCCCAGAGGAGCAACCTAGAGTTAGTAAGGGATATTGCATTGCAGTTGACATGTCTATTTAGATTTCTAGTTGAATCCTTCTAAGGGGTGGAGAATGGTATTTGACTAGACAATGGTCATGTCGATTTTGAGGATGAAACATTTTAAGGAGTGGGAGAGTTTAACATACCAAATTCTGATACCAAATTTAATTTTGAGTTATTATTCATAATACTCTCAAATTGAAACCTCTTTTGTTAAACTTTCTATTCAATATTTCACTTCATGGAGTTATCTTAAAATTTGAGCACAAACATGCAATCTGCCCCTCAACATACATTGATTAACCCTTCTAGTATCATCTAGTGAAACGAAATACTTTTGATTAAAAAAATAGTGAATATACCTTCAATGGATCATATAGTCTCAACATAGAAGCAAATGACTTTAGAATCAACTAAAAGTATTATATCACATTATATATTCTTTATCGAGTGATTCATAATATAACATAATAGACTACCTTAGAACCATAAATTACAAAATTAACATTGTATTTAGAGAGACCTTCGTAAAACCTACCTTCATTCCACATTTCATCTCATTTACACCTTGTTTGACCCTTCAATTAATTAATACATGATGAGTACAAACTCATCACCTTTATTTGTACATTTTTAATCTTCAGTTGATAAAAAATGGCTAGATATTAAACAGTTTTTGTATAAATTATCTTAGTTTAGGTCTTCTTGCTTAAATTGGAGTTTTTACTTGATTGTTGTGCATTTTGTAGGAAAATAGATAAATTATTTCAAAGTGCAAAAGTTCCCAAATTTACTCTTGGAAGATGTTTACACAATTTCCCGCAGTGTCTGAAATACATATATACCTGACACCAAAAGCACCATAACTTTTGCGTACAAACTCCAAGTTGAGTGTGTAAATATTAATTGGAAGGCCATAATTGCAGTCAAACTTTGGCCAAAGTAGATTCAACAGCTGCCACCACCACAAAGCCTCACCTCTTGGGTTTTTCTCCCTATAAAAGGAGGGGGGACTCCAAAGCAAAAGGATGACATGGTTTTCTCTCTTTTTCTATCATATTTTATATCATTACTTATAAGATTCTTGTAATATTGTTCTTATGTCTGAGTAGCTTTCTTCTGGGGCATGGGGAGTAACCCCATAACCCATTTTCTACATTAGTTGTACTATCTCTATTTTTTTAATGAAAGAATATTTTTCCAATCTATTTCTGCTTCAATTAGAAGAATGAATATGTTCTTATGAGGGTATTGAGACCCTAGACCCCAAGTAGGATGAATTGCATAAATTTTGACGAGCTTTTATGATCTTCTATTTTTAGATCCATACTTGTTTTCTAGTTAAATAGGATTACATTGTTATGAAAATATTGAGATCTTGGGTTTCCACAAACAACGATGTATAACCTTTTGAACCAATCAACTGAATTAGGTTGTGATGTTTTTTATATAGTTACCTTGACTAGAAGTAACGATATATACATGTTCTCGATGCGATCACATGATATAATCTTTGTTGGATGGTCATACGAGGACCTTCAAATCCTGTGACCTTAGGTTTGGGAGAAGTTTGGCTTTTGTGCAATTTTTTATCCTAAGGGACATAAATTCACATAACCCTAATTCAGTCATTATGAAATGGAGTTGGATGTAGGAACATAGTTTTTGGTAGTGATTCTCTAAACCCCCAGTTCTTTCAAACTTGATTAGTTATGTTTACTTTTACACTTTCATTTCTAATTTTAGCACAATTTAAATACACTATTATACTCATATTTATTACAACATAACAATTACTGATTACATCAAGATGGAAGGTAGATGGGAAACAAGCAGCACCACTAATCCTTTCTGTAAGACAAAACCTATCCTTCAAAACACAACATCCATTAACTTAGGGGTCATAACATTACTATCCATTATCTTAAAACTCTCTTAAAAAGATCCACAACATCTGGTGCTAAAAACCCGAAGGTATCAAAATCGAAGGGAATAAACACATGTTTGTTGTCTATACATGATTTCTCGTGATTGATTACTTTAGCTGACCAAACTCTCACAATTGAAATTTTATATCTTGTTCTTGTGATTGGATTTGAATGTCAACCATACTCTTTTGCCATATTTTGGGATCGAATCCTTACTATACTAAGTTGATTTGGTGCTTCCATTAAGTTTTAGAAGGTTAAACTCTAGGACTTTTTGTAGGAATTTGTTGTGTGTGTGCAACGTCACATATTAATTTGGCATCGTTTTCAGAGATGACATAGGTTATTTTTTTGAACCTGATCACTTGCATATATAAGATTTTTCTTTCCTTTCATAATTTTAGCTTGGCTTTATAATTTTAAGTTTGTTTCATAATTTTAATATTGCTTCATAATTATTTATCTTGTTTGTAATTTTTAGAGTTGTTCTACAATTTTGTCCTTTCTTTCCACTCATTTTTTTAATTTTAATTGTTCTAAAATTTTTGGTTCTCTTCTAGTCTCTTAATTTACTTTCATAATTTTTGATCTTGTTCTATAATTTCCTTTCTTAGATTGTTGTAATTTATTTTTTCCTACCGAGACCCGTTCTGATAGTGTGTCTCCTCTTTCTGTTGAGTTTTTAGTTTGACAGTACTGCTTTCCTTAGTTTATTTTTGTAAATTTTAGTTTTATTTCTTAGCTTATCTTTGTAATTTTGAGTTATTTTATAAATTCTAGTTTTGTAAAATATTTTTTTAATATCTTATAGTTTAAATCTTTTCTTTCTGTCTTAGATTCCTTTGTAATTTATTTCTTCCAAAAAAAGGTATTTTCTAATGGAGTGGTCAACACAGTATGGTTTACAATGTCAATTGTGTGGTTACTACACCCATACATCACAAGATTGTACAAATGTATCCCCTTATTTTATGGTGACACCTTGTAATATAGACTCTTCCTACTAACATGTATACAATAAATATTACAATCCACACACTTTTGAAGATTATTATGAAGAACAATGCTACACATATCAATACGAGGGATGATATGACCAAAAATGTTATGGGGGGTATGATGAGGATAACCAAAAAAAATTGTGTGGTATGAACCTCGATGTGAAATCCAATATACACCTCAATAGGAGGAACAAATTAAAGCCCTAGAAAGAATAATAGCAGAACAATAAGAAACATTAGAAAATCAACAAGACTTGTTAGCTACTTTACTAGAGACCCAATCAAAGAGACCCCCGAGAGAAGTTAGAGCATCCGAAGATGTTGTTTCCCGATGATGAAGATGATGTTCCCATGTTTCTATCATTTATGTTAGATCTACTAAGGAGTTGCGTTCCTTGTATGATGAGAATGTTGGTATTCTGACCCTTCCACTAGAGACTTTATTACTTGAGTATGAAAAGTCAAAGCAGGAGAGTCATCCTTATTCTGAAGATCCAACAACTTTTCTGATCAACGACATAAATCCAGGTACTATCAATGACCAATCCTCTTTAGTTAAATCTATCCTGGATAATAATCCACCACCCTCCAATGATGAAATAATTCCTCACACTCTATCACAGTCAATTACTATTTCACATATGATTGATCTAGATGAGAAGGCACCACCTTTACAAAAAGTTTGCATACCCCCATCCACTAATTGCAAAGATGATGTCCCTATATTAATTCCTCATGAACCCTTAAAATATTCTTGCATAGAGGAATTTGAGTTACATACTATATCAACAATGAAACCTACTAACCCCAATGTTAGTTGTATGAACTCGAGGAGAACAAAATTATATATAATGCTGACTTTTTGAATTTATTCCTTTCATATCCACACCACTTCTCCTATGTGAAAATCTAGGTGATGAGAAGAAACCAGAGCCAGATCCCATGTCTGATCTTGTACAGTTGACACCATATATGTCACCCGTCAGGCACCCACTAATCTCCCCCAATCCACATTCATCTTCACCACTTCCTTCTTTTCTGAAGAAATATTTGTGGATCCTATTGGAGGGTTTGTGAGGCAAAAGGCCATATAAAAACCCCTTCAAGATTCCATGGCCGCCCAATGAACGGGTACACTATGAGGCTCCTCTTTACAAGGTTCTAGCTCTCGTCAATATTACATTCAACTAGACATTTTTAGAGCTACCAGCCCCCTAGTGATCTCCGCATTTGTCTTCCCTCTATTTTGGATTTAAGTTTTGCTTGGAACGACCAAAATTCTAAGTTTGGGGTAGAGGAAGGTGGTACGCACTCATTCCACCAATTCTATCTTAAAATTCTTGAAATTTCCATTAAGGTATCTATTTTAGCTTTAAAATTTAAAAAAAAAATCCTTAATTTTGTCCCTTATCTAGTCGGCCAGACCTTTATGTTGTTGGCCATGATGATATGTATATTTGTCAATATATAACTTGAATGATACAACTTCTTTTGTAATAGAAATTATAAATCTGACCAAATTATAGAAATTAGCCTGTCACCTAGGATCTAAATTAACACCATTCCTGGTAAAAGATGGTAATCCGTAGAGGACTAATAGGATTAAAAAATAATGTTTTATTATCTAGAATTATAGGTTGACTTAAAAATTTCTTGATGTTAATAACTCAAAAATTAATTGACCAAATGTATGATACTTGTAATGCGCTTAAATTCAGAAATACGTTTTGCACATGAATGATCTTTTGTTCACTTCTTCCACAACCTTCAGATCTCTCCATCCGTAAAAAAAGACAATGTGCCAAACTCCAAGTTTGGGGTGGCACACCCCCTTCTCCTCCCTCTTTTACTTCTTCCATACCCCTCATAAATTTAATAGGGGCATACCATCAAGAAAAATGACAAAAGAGTACACCAAAACATGTGGTCAATGTAATTGAATACAAAGAAAAAAAAAGGTCTCAAGTCAAATAGAGGAGAGACTGCTTCCATACATACCTCCTTTCACTTCACTTTTTTTGCCCAGGGGAATCTACATAAACCCCATCACATCATTGAGCCATGTTCTTGTGAAATAACTCGAATGAACATGCGGGAATATCAAAATACAAAGGGGATTTGAAATTTATTTTATTGCGGATCTCGAAATAGAACCAAATTGTGAAATAATCTCGAAGGGACATAAAAAATTATTTTTTTGTGAATCTAGGAAGTTATGGTTGCTTGGTTGTATAGGGTGGAAGGACTCAAGTGATGTTATACAATTGAGGATGATGGGTCAAAAGTGTTAAGTGGTAGTGTCTAAATTCAATGTTGCTTGAGGACAAGCAAAGAGTTTGGATATTTTGATGAGTGCAAACGCATCACCTTTATTTGTACATTTTTAATCTTAAAGATAATAAATTGTTAGCTATTAAATAGTTTTAGCATAAATTATCTTAGTTTACCTTTACTGTTTAAATTGGAGTTTTTACTTGATTATTGTGAGTTTTGAAGAAAAAAAGACAATCTATTTCAAAGTACAAAAATTCCCAAAATTACTCTTTAATGATATTTGTACAATTTCCTTTAGTGCCTGAAATACTTGTATACGCGGGGAGTAAAAGTGCCTTAATTTTTATGTACAAACTCCAAATTGAGTGTGCAAATATTCATTGGAAAGGAAATTTAATTTACTAAAAGAGAATCATATTATTTGCAATCCTTTTGACCTTTTACGGGATTTTCCTTCCAAAGATATGTTGAGGAAATATGCATTAAAGAGAGTCAGATGGTCAAAATATTAAACAAGATAACTCAATGAGTCCCTCCATTTGGGGACAAGAAATTAATGTTGTAAAAGTTTACTCCTTTGACTAGAAAAGTTGGTCAATTCCATATGCTTTAATGTGGTGGAAAGAATGTATTGAAAGACCCGTCAAAATTCAAATTAACAAGGCTATTATTGAAGTCAAACTTCAGTCAAAGAAGATCCAACAGTCAATTCCACCACAAAGCCTCACCTCTTGGTTTCCCCACCTCCTTTCTCCCTATAAAAGGAGTGGGGACACCAAAGAAAAAGGATGACCGATTTTTTCTCTTCTTATATTATGTTTTGTATCATTACTTGTATGATTATTGTAGTCTTGTTCTTATGTCTGAGTAGCTTTCTTTTGGGGAATGGGGAGTAACCCCATATCCATTTTCTATATTAGTTATACTATCTCCATATTCTTAATGAAAGGATATTTCCCAATATGTTTCTTCTTTGATCTGAATAATGGATATGTTCTTGTAAGGTTATCGAGACCCCGGACCCCAACTAGGATGAATTGCATAAATTCCTAACAAGCATTTATGATCTTCTATCTTCTTATCCATACTTGTTTTCTAGTTAAATAGGATCATATTGTTATGGGAATACTGATATCTCGAGTTTCTAAAAACAACGAATGCATAACCTTTTGACACGATCAACTGATTTAGGTTGTGATCCTTTTTATATAGTTACCATGACAGTTATAACCTATGGTTACACAATCACTTGATCCATAGGATCAAACATCAGAAGGGTATTTTCATGTTCCTAATAGAATCTTTGTTGGATGGTTGTATAAGGATCCTCAAATATCGTGACTTGTACATCAATTCAAACTCATAAAGGCTTATTAAGTGGAATAGGGAAAAAATGGGAGATCTCACTGCTAATCCCAAGAACATGCAAAATGAGGCTCTCACCCTTCAACATCGGATCTAGACCCAACAAATCTTCCATTGAGAGAAGCAGCTAATGCCAAGAGGAAGGAAGCATTTATTTCAATGAAGGATGAAGGGTCCATGCAATTTGTGATCCTAAGGGACATAAATACACATAATCCCAATTCAATGATTTAGAAATGGAGTTGGATCAATTAATTTAGGAGCATGATTTTTGGTGGTGATCCTCTGGACCCCCAGTTCTTTCTGTCTTTATAAGCTAAGTTTACTTTTGCACCTTCAATTCTGATCTTTTCATAACAAAACTCTCACAACTAGAATATATTTCTTATTCTTACGACTGGATTTGAGTCTCAACCATACTATTTTTCCGTCTTTTAGGATCAATACCTTACTATACTAAGTTGATTTGGTGCTTCCATCCATTTGAAAACCTAGTTAGAAGGTTAAATTCTAGGACTTTTCCTAGTGATCTGTTGTGTGTGAAATGATACACATTAATACCAAAACTTACCAAACTAATTTCATTAGTATCACTCCTTTGTCCTCATTTAATTATCAAATATATTTATTTTAACCTCATGCAACACTCCCCTACCTTACACTTTTCTTCTTCACATGCATAGGGTAAACACCGTGAAACAACTAAAGCAAGGACCATTTTTTGTGCTTTCCCTCAGCCGCTTCCTCCATTTTTTTTCATCGCCTTCAATCCCATTACATCTGTTAAACTTCTCCCCTTCCCTTTATCCCTCATATCTACCAAACCCTAGCCGCCCCACCATTCCCCTCTTGCCTTGTGTCGACGATCTCCCTTATTCTGTCCTTCATCGTCTAGATAAGCCAACCACCACTGTAGGGGATGGCGAAGGCCTCAAGGCCCAAGGAAATAGTGCCTTCTCTCTAGTGTTTGTTGCCTCCTCGATAACCACTATAGTTTAGTATCTTTGAGCTCCACCATCCCCCTTTACCTATGCTTGACAACACCAAAAAAACTCTAGGCAGTGCCACATACTAGTACTTGTTCTCCTCCTCCTTGCCTCTTACTTTCCATCGCACCCAGTAGCCGAAAAGATTAGAGATCTTACTTGTCGTGATCACTGGAGAGGGTGCCTTCATATTGAGTATGCTGCAAACATTTCCTACCATCCAAGAGTGTCTCCTCTCCCATGTGTATACTACTTCCTTGCCTCCTACTACTTCCTCCATCCAATGTTTTTGGGGATTTAAGTCTGCTCTGCTCCAGGAAGGTTAGGCCCAAAGATAGGATATTTCCCTCTTTCGCCCCAAGGGGTTGGTTTGGCTAAAGCAAGAAGGCACATATAGACATATGTATACAGTTAACCTCAACCTATTCATGTGTACGACCAACCATCCACCTTGATATTCAACCAGCAACTGCAAAAACTGCAGAAGTTTCCGATCCCACAATAGCAAGAATCCATTGGTCAAGGTAGGTGGCCTCGTGGGGAATTGACTGACCTAGGACCTCAGCTGGGTGAAAGATTGCTACCCTCTTATCCTTCTTTGTGCCAACCTCTAGTACCACAAGCCAACAGCCTAGCTATTGCCTCCATCTAGGAAGGTTGATTAAGGGTACCACTTCTATCAAGACTAATAGAAACTCTATCATTTCTTCATCCTCCAACAGTCCTACAACCAGCCATCCTCACACCTGGTCTCCCAACCACAACACTCCCATCACGACCACAAAAGTAAGAAAACATCACCAACCACTTAACATCGGACCCATAATTTTAGAATTTTGTTCAAGGTGATTGAGTCTCTAATCCCCCACTCTGCAACTGATCATCACCTAGGATGATGCCCCTTTCTACCTCTGGCCTACGGACATGGCTACCGACCTACAACACCATGGCACTAGAACCTACAAACATTGCTCCTCCTCTTCAACCAATGAGTGCATATGGCGATGCCCTACACCATAGAGGAGAGCCACATCATCCCCTCTCTTTCCTAATTTTAGACCTAGAGAAATGAAGAAGATATGTCCCCCAATCTGCTACCTGACCTGATCCAACACCTACCCCTTGATAATCACCTTGCTAGTTGCCACAGATGAACTGACAACCTGCAATGATGCAGCAAGCCATGCTTCATTATAGGGAGCCACTCACCTCCTCCACCACCTTCTACCACCATCCCATACTTGAAGTCACTAGACCCCAACTCCAAAGTGCTCAAATGCATCTCATTTCCTCCAAACCAGGAAGACACCATGCCTCAACCTGACTACTGAAAGTTCACCTGAGGAGCTGCTAACTTTAGTCGAATGTAAGACTCTAGAACCTCAATGCAAAGAGAGTGATTAGTCACCTCTTCCAATCTTAGAACACTCCACAACTACCTCATGTGCATTGAAGAGGTACTTGGCCCTCCTATCATTGATTTCTTCTATGAAAAAAATCTAAGAGATCATGATTCAAAGCCATGGTAATTTTGAAATATTGTCTAAGAGATTTGGCTCACTAGATTTGGTGGGTCATGCCCCCAACCCTGCACAATGGATAATGGACAATTAGACGTCCCCCAATACTGGTTACCCCACAAGAGAAAGTGTTGTTCTCTCATAGAGGGGAGAACACTAGGAACCTAGCCACTAGTGAAAAAAAAATATTAGGTTGATTGTGACAATGGATAAATTGTGTCATGTTGGATAATTTGATATCTTAATACTAGTTCTAAGAAAAATCATTTCATTTTGAAATCTTGATATTGGTTTTGATAATCTCTTTATTGTTATAGTTACTATTTGAATTATTGTACCCTTTTGAAAATAGCATGGTAGCTAGACTATCCTCATATTAATACCATACTCCACCAAGCAAACTTGTCGATATTTGATTATATAAACCTTATTTTTTTAATAGCTCAATAATTGAATTTAGTACCAGCCATGTTGATCTATATTTTCCCTTCTTGGGGTCTGGTCCATGTGTGGTTTTGTTTCCTATGAGAACTCATGGATAGGTATAAGAATAACTTGAAGAGACGTGTAAGAGTTGTCTTGTGTTGAAGACTAGATGGGAATCAATGTATGTGCCTAAATTTTAAAATCATACTTGTAAGATTCTGCAACTCTTATGTAAAGCACAATTGTAATGCATATTTATTTATACTATTGATACATTTGTAAATATTTGGTCATAAAGACTGTGTATTTACATATATAATATCAAAATGATATAAATAATTACCTTCCATATAACTAAAATTTATGATCGTTTTCATAGAATTGCCTTAAATTGTCAAATACTGGGATTTTAAACAAATGTTAGCACTTTGAGCTCAAATGGTGGAATATTTCATTAAACTTTCAGAAATCTTTCTCATTAAATATGATGCTAATTTAGTTGTTGGTGACGACTTTTGAGCCCAATTTATGTTAAGTCCTAGGCATGGTAGAAAAATGGAAAGTCTAACTATGCTTGTATATGTTGGAAAAATAAAGTAGGGTTTTGTTATGTCTAATACTTTAATTTCTCATATATTAGTAGGGTGTTATGAAATTGTATTTCTTATTCCATGAGAGGTGAGTTATTCCACTAAGTAATAAGAAAAATCCTAATCATGTAGTTGCCCCGTGCACCATAGAACTGCCACAATATTTGAGTTTTGGGAAGTATCCTTGAAGTTATCCATAGATCATGAGAATGCACTTAGAGTCATTCATACCTTTTTGAATATATGTCAGCTTACCTAGAATCCACATGAAGTATGGTCCCCTCAACACCTATAATTGACATGTTTTGTGTGTGGTTGAAGCTTTAGCTACTATTGTTATGTGACAATCCTACCAATGTGATCTAAAAAGATATGATTGTGATATATGAAGGTGTTGAGACATGAGTACCTGGGAATACCTATTGTTTATGTAGGTCATAGTCTAATGAACCCCTACTTTTCATACTAGCACCAATTGAGGCATGGTATGATCTTAGTTACACCAGATAATCCTATGACCCTTTACGATAATTTTCTAGTAATTTGGATGATACATTCCAAATTACTTAGGAATTAATATTATAACTCTTGATAATACATATGGTTTAATTTTTATTATTTCTCCACCTCAGTTTTCAAGTATTGTCTTGGCTACCCTTACGTGTCTTAAAAATAACATATTTTTGATGAAAAATTGTGTTACACAATGTAGAACATACATCTTACATACTTTTCTTCATTTACATAAACTTTATATCTCTTTGGTACTTTGGTCTCACTGTATTGGTTTATCACCATTTTAAAATATCATAATCTCTCTCAGTGATTTTCTGGTAAGGAATCTCCATCACCAAGGCATCAATAGTCTGAGGTGGAGATCTAGCAATTTTGTGGTGTCCTAGAGTCATTCAACTACACATAAGAACTCTGACGTGTTGTTCTATATATTGATATATTTGTGACTATTTTATAGTTTTTTATTGTATTGGATGCATATGTTCTTACTTATGAACATGATTTTTTTAATATAATATAGGTTGTGGCTTTAACCACATAACAAACAATGTATAGTTGCCCAATGTATATGGATATGATTGTCCTTTCTATGAGGTTGTGTATGAGAATTTTAGTAGAAATTTCTTATTTTATAATTATAATGGATGAGGGTTGTTAGTATTATTTTAGTTTTGTTTCTTGGTATGGCCGCTTGGCCTTGGGCATGCTTTTGCATTTGTCACAGGGTTGGTTCCCTAATTTAGTGGCATCATAGCCTAGGTATGACTATAGTTAAATGGACTTAGTGTGTCATGTCCATTGTTATGTGTTATTCATATCCATCACCACTTATGATGATGTGAACAAAAAATAATTATTAGAAGAACAAGTGGATAGTAGATTGTTCCTTCAACATATAGGAGTATCATGTAGATGTGAAATAGAGGACACATGCTAAGGGAGTTCTTGAGGAGGAGCATGCACAATCTCCATTGCCTCACTTGAACTTGGTGGCATCAATTGACCCATCAATCCAAGCTATGTCTGAATAGTTCATGTCAATTTTTCTATGTCTCATGGATAGAATGCTTATTCCTTCTCCCCATGAGCTTCCACCACATGTTTAGTCCTCTCATGGTTTAAGGAAGACCTTTGAGTGGTTGAGGAGACTGGTGCAATGGAGTACACTAGTGTGAGAGATCTGATGAATGTAAATCTATGGTTGTTAGATCATGAGAAGGATTGTTAGATTTTAGTTATACTTGAGGAAGAGGAGACATTCAACCACGTGATCTACTTTATCAAGGAGAGTTTTCATACTACTAGGCCATGAAAGGGAGTAAGAGGTATGGAGAGTAAATCAGTTGGGTTATTTTTGGAAAGGACTTTGAGAGTAGGTACTTTCCCCCATTCATACCTCCATGAGAAGATGGGGTAGTTGAAGAACCTACATCATAGGATGAGGTCATTGAACGAGAATGAGGTGAAGTTCATGGATCTTTTGATGTTATGTCCTTAGTTGTCTCCTACAAATATTTAGAGGATCAAGGGCTTGTAAAAGGGTTGAACATGGATTTGTAAAAGCTAATGTCCACTATGAACACCTGAGCGAAATTTTCTCCATTGTGGGTCTAGGGACTTAAATTAAGAGGAAAATAACATCGAGACATGAGTTTTAGTTGAGGAAGAGATCAAATCATCCCTATTGTAGATAGATAAGAAGTTTCACCAGGGTGAGGCTTTTGGTGTAGCAGTATTAGAAATCTCACCACCAATAGCTAATCACATACACATGATTCAACAACTGAGGGTTTGGTCTATTTATCATCAAGTGGCATCATAGGGAGATAATTTTCCTCCCTATATGGACATGATATCTAGATGATTGTTTAGGTTTTACTTTGGTAGAGAGTGCAAACTATATAATCAAGATTGTGCCAATTTGAGTCCAAGCAACAGATGTTGGTCGTCTAACTAAATGAACAAAATTTTTACTCAGACAAATTACTCACTTACATGACATGTTAGGTCACTAGTTATCCATCATGTCACATTGATGATCTCAATTTACAATTAGGTTTCCACACCTTCTTCATCAATCTCTCTAGATGCACTTAAATTCACTACAACTTTTCACCCATAGATAGATGGTCATTTTGGAGAGTAGGCCCTAAAAGTTTAGGATCTATTGAGGTCTTGTGTGCTATAGTTTCTTGGTATCTTGGTTATACATATAAGTCTGAAAAAATTATCTAGAACAAAATTTATTATAAATTAGCAACATGGCACCATGTGAAGCCTTGCATTGTAGGTGTCGCAGATTGCCTATGTGTTGGTATGAGTTATGTGGGCATCAAATTTTGGTGTAGCTTTGGTTCATCATAAATTGAGAAGATAAAAATCATGAATCACCAAATGAAAGCAATGCAAGATTCATAAAATTTATAAGTTGATAATAATCACACCAATAATATCCCAGGTTGGAGACCCTATCTATCTAAATGTTTCACATTGGAAAGGAGTCTAATGGTTTGGAAAGAAGGGTAATATTACTCCTTGGTTCATGGAGCCTTATTCTATCATAGAAGATATCAATTGAGTGGGTTGTAAGTAGAGATTCTGCCTGAGTTGACAAGGTTCTACGCGTCAAAGTAGTGTCACCCTCATACATAGTAGGAGTTTCACTCAATTGAAGTTTAGTTAGTAGAGGATGACAAGTATGAGGAAGGACAAGTTAATCTCTTGGATAGATAGATAGAAAAGTTATGGAAGGGGTAGATACCCATATTGAAGGTGTTTCAAAAATATTATGGCACAGAGGATGCCATCAGGGAGTTGTAGGAGGAGATACATTCATTGTTCTTGTCTTTGTTTTGAGATGTCAAGTGAAAAATATTAATAGGAGGGGTTATTGTGAGACCTTGTAGCATGTATTATCCTAATCATATATCCCCCTTGATGACATTGTTTGATATTTTTTTACTTAGAGTAATGATAGCATTGTTTAGTTTCTCATACACCTACTCCACATGCTATGGTTATGTCCTAGTAAGTCTTTGGTGTTGACCTAGAGGTTATACATTGCCTATATTTTGATAATGACTTAACCATTCCATTCATATGTATCTAATATGTGTATTAAAGATTGATTTCAGGTATTAGGTACATGAATAGGATCCCAAATCCAAAACCCTAGATTGACTCAAGTTCAAGTCAAAGAGCTACAAGTGTGCTTCTGTGGAAATCTATGTAAATGTCCTTAGAACATATTTGTAATCACTTGTAATGATGAATTGACTTGTAACTAAGGTGAGAAAATTGATTGGGACATACAACACCAATGTTAGATCACTTTAGATGCATATTCAAAAATTGATTTCAGCTTGTCAATCGGTTGAGTTTCTCCCCAGGATAAACTCGGCCAATCCATCTTAGTCAGTTTTCTAGAGATAGCATCGGTCGAGTTGTGTTTACACAGAACTTGACCGATCAAGTGCCTGAAAAAAACAATCTTTAGTGATCGGTTGAGTTTCCCCAGGAAAAACTCGACCGACCGTTTGAATATCGGTTTTCTCTTTTACTTGATTGATTGAGTTAAATTTATTGAAACTCGACCGATTGGACTGTACGAAATTTGCAGAAAAAAGTGATGTGACCGTTGGTGAGTTATTTGAAGGAAAATGACTATATTTTGGCCCAAGAGTTCACCTAACTCAAAGCAACATCCTCATCTATATATAGAACACTTGGAGTTCATTCCAAGGCTACTCATTCATTGCAAACTTAGTCCTAGCATAGCTGAGAGTGTTCTAAGCCTTTGGGCCCCTTTCTCTCTCTACCTTCAAGTCAAATTCCTAAGTATGAGTGAGATAGGTTCCTATGTAAGAGAGATACTCCCTGTATTGTTGTAAAGATCTCCTCCTCCATCTTCCAACCTCAATTCCTATTGAAGTCAAGTTGAAGATCCCTCTCCAAGTGAAGGAGAAGGAGGTATTGTTCTTCAAGATTGAAGAAGGCAAGCTGCTCCAGGTCTCCAAGTGAAGGAGATAGGTGCTCTAGATCTCCGAGTGAAGGAGAGAAGCAAGTAAATGCTCAAGGAAGATAGGTAATCCCTTGAAGGTAGAAGACTTGAAGAAAGGAGTGGGTAAGTCCATGTTGATGGCTGAAGACTCCATGGTTCAAGTAGGTAAGCTCCTTCTATAGGTTGAAGATCTTTGCTTGAGGTACTAAGCCCTTGGATGTGTGGTTGTTGTGTCTTGTAATCTTATTGTGGAATATAAGAGTACCAAGATTGCAAATCTTAGAGACTAACCCACTCTAGGTAGTGGACTGACATTGCTCCTAAGTTTAGGACATGGAACCACTCTAAACCACCTATCCAAGTTCTTGTTTTTCACTATATCTCATCCTTGCTATGTGTGTTAGATTAGGATATCAAATTGCTGCTTGTTTAAGCTTTTCAAATATATAATTTGGTGGTCTAATTCATCTTGTAAGAATTTGTGAAGCTCTATTCAACCCCCCCTTCTAGAGCCCATTGATCCAACAAGTGGTATTAGAGCAGGTCATCTCCAAGCTACTTCAACAAGTAGGAGAAGATGGGTGATTCGACACTTGGTTTGCTTAACCTAGAAGGAAGCATCTCCATGAGACCTCCGGTCTTCGACGACACCAACTTCCTCTATTGGAAGAGAAGGATGCAGTTCTACCTCCAAGGTGTGAGCTATGAAATGTGGAGGATAGTCCACCTCAAATATGAAGATCCAAAGGGGGACATCACCACATGGACTGAAGCTGAAATGAAGCATGCTCAACTCAACGCCAAAGCTGTGATCATCACCTACACCGCCCTCACTCCATCTGAGTTCAACCAGTTCTCCTTATGGGACACCGCACATGAGATATGGCATAAATTGTGTGTCACCTATGAAGGAACCGAGCAAGTGAAGGAAGCCAAGATCTACATGGTTTGTGGTCTTCTAGAGAACTTCAAGATGAGTAAGAATGAGAGAGTGGCTGATATGTACACTAGGCTTAATGTCATCATAAATGGATTGGCATCCCTTGGGAGTGTGATAGACAAATGCATTGTCAACTCCAAGATCTTGAGATCTCTTCCAAAGAGATGGGAGCCCAAGGTTACATCTATTGAAGAGGTGTACAAGCTAAGTGAGCTATCAAATGAGGAACTGGTTGGTAATCTTCAAGCCCATGAGCCTAAGCTTGACAAGTAAGAAAAGGAAGAGAAGAGAGAAGAAAAAGAGTCTAAGAAGATAAAGGACACAGTCTTCAAAGCACAAATTGAAGAAATGGTGCAGAAATAACAACTTGCTTTGAAGTCCCCCAGCTCTTCCTCAAGTGAAGATGAAAGCCCTAATGAGCATGAGGAAAACTACTCAAAGGGAAAACACTTCAAGAGCAAGCCCTCCTCTTCGACTCCAAGGTGCTATGAGTGTGGTAAAAAAGGCCACTATAAGAGTGACTTCCCCAAGGACAAGAAGAGCCATCACAAGAGCAGCCACAAGAAATATAAGGAGTATAAGAAAGAAGGAAAGTACAATAGGAAGGACAAGAAAGAAAGAAGATCAAGAGATGCATCCCATGCAACTTGGGAGGAGTCTTCTTCAAGCTCCTCAAGCTCCGAAGATGGATAATGCCATATTGCTCTCATGGCATCTACTAGTGAAGATGTATGTGAGGTAAGTGAGGTAAGCAAGGTAAGTGAAGTAAATTTGCTAGAGTTGCCTAAAGAAACTATCATTGATATGCTAAATGAATGCCAATCATCCTTTACTAAATGCAAATCTAAAAGGAAAAGGTTAGGCAAGATAGTTGATGATCTTTATGCTAAAATTGAAATCCTTGATAAAAATGAAAAAACTGCTCCTTGATAGCATAGACTCTTTGCAAGGGAAATTTCTTGACCTTGAGCTTCAACATAATGGAGTAGAGGTTGAGAATGGTGTATATCTTAAAAATATTGAAAATTTTAGGATAGAAAACCAAAATTTCCTAGATGAGCTTGATGGTATTAAAACTAAAAATGTAGAACTCAAACTCATAGATGATGCCAGGCAAAATGAAGTTTATGATTATCAAAGAGAAATTGTTTTCCTTAAATTTGAAAATGCCAAATTGCTTGCTCAAGTAAATGACTTATCTTCTAGACCTATTTTGCAAAGTAATGAAGTTGCTAGCATAGCTTTATAAAGAGATTCCCTTCATACTAAATCCCTCTATCTTGAGGTCAACCTATTGCATGCTAGAGATGATCTTGCTAGTCTTTCTACTATTGTCATTAACCTTAGTGATGATAATGCCAAGTTAAAATCTTCTTTGTAAAAGTTTCTCTCAGGAAAGAAATCCCTCAATGATGTCCTAGAACACTCTACCAAACAAGTTGGTACTAGTGGTTTGGGATATGATGGGACTTCTCCCAAAGGTAAGAAAAAGAGAAAGAACAAGGGTAAGAAGAAGAGTGTGGAACCTCCTATCTTCCATGGAGAGACTTCCTACTCTAAGAACCCTATGGTTTGTGTTCATTGTAAATGTGATGACCATTACTCTACTTATTGTCCTTACAAGCCCAAGGGGACCAACCCAAAGATGAAATGGGTCCCTAAGCTAACCCTGGATCCTAAATTTTGAGTTGGGTTCTGACATCCTTCTTTCTTACAGGTTAAAAAGAGATGGATTGTTGATGGTGGTTGTTCTAAATATATGATTGGAGAAATCAGCCATTTCAACAAGTTCATGAAAAAGAAAGGAGGATCGGTAACCTTTGGAGATAACAAGAAGGGTAAGTTCATAGGTGAGGGTGATGTGGGCAATGATCTATGTATTAAAAATGTGTTGCTTGTTGATGGCCTACATCATAATTTGATTAATGTTAGTCAACTTTGTGACAATGGATATCTTGTGTTGTTTACTTCTTTAGAATGATTGCTTCTAGATTCCCTCTCCTATAATTTTATATATAAGGGAACTAGAAATGGTAATATTTATGTTATTGTTCTTGATGTTCTTAAGCCCATACTAGATAGATGCTTGGTAGTGGATAAAAATGATATTTTTCTTTGGCATCACCATTTGGGTCATGTGAATATGCATCAAAAGAAGAAATTGAGCAAAAAGAACTTGGTTTGAGTACTTCCCAAATTGGATTTTGAAAAGGATGAGGAATGCCAAACTTGTACACAAGGGAAACAAACCAAATCCTCCTTAAAATCCCAATGAGTCATGAGTACCAAGAGAGTTCTTGAACTTCTTCATATTGATCTATTCAAACCAATGAGAATGCAAACACTTCGTGGTTCCAAGTATTGTCTTGTTATTATTGATTATTTCTCTCGATATACTTAGACCTTCTTTCTCATTTATAAAAGTGATACTCTTGATGTTTTCTTGAGCTTTTGTAAACGGGCTGAAAATGAAGCTTCTTGCCAGATTGTTCCTATCCGTAGTGATCATGGGGGAGAATTTGAAAATGATCTTTTTGAGCGTTTTTGTGAAAAATCAGGTTATTCGCACAATTTCTCTTCTCCTCGTACGCCTCAACAAAATGGGGTTGTACAGAGGAAGAACAGGTCGCTACAAGAGATGGCTAGGACCATGCTTCTTGAGTATGACACTCCTAAGAAGTTTTGGGCTGAAGCCGTTAGCACCTCATGCTTTGTGCAAAACTGAGTTTTTACACATCCTTATTTAAAGAAACCCCGTATGAACTATGGTGTGGTAGAAAGTCGTCTATTGATTTCTTCCATGTTTTCAGATGTCCTTGTTTTGTTTTAAACACGAAGGATTCTCTTGACAAGTTTGATCTGAAATCTTATAAGGCTTTCTTCCTAGGCTATAGCACTACTAGCAGGGCATATAGAGTATTCAACATTGAATTGTCTAAAATTAAAGAATCTATTAATGTTAAGTTTGTTGAAACTAACCCTGTTGTTAGCAAGCATGTTGTGGATAATGATGTTGCAGATGACTTAATTCCTATCTTAAAAGATCTCAACATCAAAAACAAAGGCAAGCAAGTGATAAAAGAAGAAGAACAAGAAAAGAAGGATCCTACTCCCCACTTTGCAAAGAATCATCCCAAGGAACTAACCATCGGCAATCCATTCGAGAGAGTGAAGACACGAGCTTCATACAACAAATAACAAGCAGACAATGCCTTCATCTCACAATTAGAGTCAAAGAACATTAAAGAAGCCCTTGGCGATGATGAGTGGATCCTTGCCATGCAAGAAGAGCTAGAGCAATTCGAGAAGAATCGTGTGTGGACTCTAGTGCCAAGACCAAGTGATAGAAAGATCATTGGCACCAAGTGTGTCTACCGCAACAAGCTAGATAAGAAGGGCAAAGTGGTAAGAAACAAATCAAGGTTAGTAGCACAAGGTTACAACCAATAGGAAGGTATTGACTTTGATGAAACTTATGCTCCTGTTGTTAGACTTGAATCCATTAGAATGCTACTTGCTTTTTCTAGTTGTAAAAATTTCATGCTATATCAAATGGATGTTAAAAGTGCGTTTTTTAATGGTACAATCGAGGAGGAAGTATTTTTTGCTCAACCTCTGGGCTTTGAAAATGACAAACTACCTAATCATGTTTATTTGTTGCAAAAAGCTCTCTATGGACTTAAACAAGCACCTCGAGCTTGGTATGAGAAACTAAAGAACTTTTTTTTAGATAATGGGTATGTCATGGGAAGAGTTGATTCTACCTTGTTTCTAAAACACACTTCTAAAAATTTTCTTATTATTCAAATTTATGTTGATGATATCATTTTTGGCAAATCTGGTCTTGATCTTTGCAAGGACTTTAGTTATCTTATGCAGAGTGAGTTTGAGATGAGCATGATGGGTGAGTTGACCTTTTTCCTTGGCTTTTAAATCAAACAAACCAAAGAAGGAAACTTCATCAACCATGGCAAGTACACAAATGAACTACTCAAACACTTTGGGATGGAGAATATGAAACCAATGGATACACCCATGTCCAACACCGCCAAACTTGATAAAGATGAAGAAGGTGAGAAAGTAGATGAGAAGCTCTATAGAGGTATGATTGGAAGTTTGATTTATTTAAGTGCCTCTAGACCTGATATTATGTTTAGTGTTGGCTTGTGTGCTTGCTTTCAATCTAGCCCTAGAAAATCGCATCTTATAGCTGTTAAGAGGATTTTGAGATACCTAGTCAAAACCCAAAATTTTAGACTATAGTATCCTAAATCAAGGGATTTTACTCTTAGAGCATATAGTGATGAAAATTATGCATGTTGTTTGGTTGATAGAAAGTGCACAAATGGAACTTGCTTTCTCCTAGGGTCATGCTTGGTGTCTTGGTTCTCCAAGAAATAGAGCATCGTTGCATTATCAACTAATGAGGCTGAGTACATTGCAGCTGGGAGTTGGTTTGCCCAGGTCCTATGGATGAAGCAAATGCTCCAAGACTATACCATATTTTTTGATGCTTGTCCTATCTTTTGTGACAATACTAGTGCAATTAATCTTTCTTACAATCCTATATTGCATAGTAGAGCCAAGCATATAGAGGTTCACCATCAATTTCTTTGTGATCACATTGCCAAGAAGGATATCTATATCACACATGTGGACACGGAAAATCAATTGGTGAATATCTTTACTAAACCTCTAGCTAGAGATCAATTTAATTTTATTCGATCTAAACTGCTTATTGTTGCTTTGGATGATGTTTCTATGTGATATAGCTAGTTGTTTTCAACCTATATGCTTGCTCATGTCATTTATCATCTTATATGCCTATATATGCTTCAATCTGCCTAAATTGCTTGTTAACATGCTTAGTTTTTGCTTGTTTTTGGGTTTTTATTGAATTTCTTGTTTTATCTCTAAATAAAACCCAATGATGAGCTAAATGTTCCTAAGTATGTTAATGATACATAATAATATTGAAAAATGAATTTAATTGACATGTATATGGCTAGAAACCAAGAATGTGACTTTTAGGTCAGGTTGACCTTCGGTCGAGTACCACCAGGAAAAACTCAACCGATCAGGATCCAAGAGTTGTTCTTCAGAAGAACCATTCAGTCGAGTTTTACACTCTCAGAACTCGACCGGTCCGCGGGCTAAGCCAATATTAAGTCAGGATTGGACGACTATTTTCCCTCTCAACTTGAAAATAGCCGACTGATTCCTCATCTCTTATCCCTAAGCTCTCACCCCAGCCCTAAACCTTCCACTCCTAGCCCTAGTTCAACCTAAAAAGCTCAACCTAGACCTTCCTGGGCATCTTTGGTGGTTTTTGAACGGCGTTTGAGGTTTTTTTGCTTGTTTGCACGTTTTCTATCTCATTTTTGCCTCCATGGCTTCCCAAAGAAGAAAACGAGTTGCTCCAAGTAATGCACCTGCCTCTTCTTTGCAAAATTGCTTGGTTGCCTTTGATAATACCTCCTTTGTGTCGATTGAGGCTATAAATAGGTACAAGGACCTTCTTCCTTGAAGCCCTTTTCCTTTTCATGCTTTGATCGGTCCTTCTCCTAGGTATCAAGTGATTCTTGCTCAGGTGGCTAGGTTGCTCTCCATCCACCATTTGTCTGCCCTAGCGATCGAACATGACTGCTTTCACAACTCCATGTCAAGTACTAAGGTTGTTCACGAGTTCTACGCCAACTTGCATTGGAACTATGATTCGCTTATCCCGTCACTGAAAACTCAAGTAATTCTTACATCTATGATCACGGTTCGTTGTTTCCAAATCTATGAGGATACTTTAAATATCTTTTTTTTCGAAGATGAGGAAAATTACACTTGGCATAAGGATTATGGTGAGTACTTTGATCTTCTTGACCCAGAAGGTTTTTACAATCACTATGAATTGACATTACCGGATATTCATCAGTTTTTGAAGAAACCCGACATGGATTACAAGAAGAGGTCCACCCTGCCCTCATCCTCTCTTGACCTAAAGAGGTGCATATTGGCTTTAGTGATCAATTGTAATGTCCATCCAAAGAAAAATCAAACGGACATTGCAGAGAACACTGCAGTCATTATGTATTGTTTGTTAAAAAATATCGGTGTCAAGTGGGCCAGATATATCTTACATCATATGACCTGCTTCGACAATGGTAAGAACACCAAAGGCACCCACCCACCCTACCCAACTTTGATTTGTGGTCTTTTCAAGTTCGCCTCTGACAAATCCCTTTTTTCTGACTTCCATTACCCGGTTGCTAGAAAAGGTGTTTGTATTAGTGAAACCACTCTTCAAAATCTCGTTCTCGTGTTTTTCTCCACCTCTGGTGCTTCTGCCTCTACCTTTTCTTCAGCTGCCCCATCCTCCTCTACCCAAGCTCCACCTTCGCAGCCTCCTCCTAGACCCAGCCGTGCATCTTTCTGTGTGTCAAATGAAACCCTTTTGGGTTATATGATGCATCAATAGGCGTACAACCAACAGGTTCAGGACCACCTGCACCAGGATTTGTATTCCATCATGTCAACCATGAACCTTTCCTGTGCTCACCCCTATCCCACCTACCAGCCCTATCCCAGTAATGCTTATGCTTCATATGCATATGATCATTACTATTCAACTCCCAAGCCTTCCGCTGCTGCTCCGCCACCTTTTGCTGCTAGTAGCTCTGCTCCTGTTGTCCTCTCGTTACCTGTTGGCCCCCTTGCCACCCTGCTAGCCTCACTGGGTGACTCTGCTCCATCTTTCCCATAGGCCAATGAGCTTCACGCTCTTGGTATGTCTTGGGCTAAGCAGAATGTCCACTGGACCAGTCATTCTTTTGAACATCCTGCTGATGAGGAGATGCCAGACCAGGCTGAGGATGCTGATGTTGATGAAGGTGATGACGAGGATGCTTCTGACGATGGTGATGGTGATGGTGCTGACGATGATGTTGGCACTACTGCTCCACCTTATGATGGGGACGAGGACTATACACTTGGCGATGAGGACGTTGTTGATATAGATAGCTTAAATGTTTAGGTGGTTTCTTCATTTGTAGTGTATCGTGCTTATTATATCCATCTTTCTAGACTATTTTTGTATAAGAAACATCTTGGCACATTCTTCTGAGTTGTACTATTTCTTATCTTTGTTTTATCGCTTTTGTGCTTGTAGTTGCTCTCATGTGGACATATATCTGAGTTGTAATATCTTTGATGTGCACTATGGCTATTTCCTCTATTTTTATCCTATGCGTTGGTGCCATCTTGAGTTATATTTTGATTATAACTTGGCATGTATGTTATCTTTCATCTTTGTGTGATATATGCTTTTCAACTGTTGCTTATTCCTTTGCATATATGGTTGTGTGTGTTTTGGAGAAGACCCAACTTATGCTCTTCTACCCCCTACCTTTTTGATAATGTCAAAAGGGGGAGAGATATCTCAAGTCTTAAAACTCAATCATATTGGTTTTTCTTTGCTATAATATTGCTTTTTTCTAGTGAGATCCTTTCTTGTTCAATTCACTGCTTATTATGTGAACTTGCAAAGGACTACATACTACATGTATATTGCTATTGCATTGTGTAGATAGATTAACCATGCAGGTTAATAGAAGCACATATTGAGGGGGAGAAATTCACATTGTTCATTTCATGAATCTCCCTATTTCGCAAAGCAAAGGTATAATTTCTACATCCTTTTCAATATGTTTGAGGAATGGTTTGTCATTGTCAAAAAGGGGGAGAATGTTGACGTAGAGGTTTTACATTGCCTATATTTTGATAATGACTTAACCATTCCATTCATATGTATCTAATATGTGTATTAAAGATTGATTTCAGGTATTAGGTACATGAAAAGGATCCCAAATCCAAAACCCTAGATTGACTCAAGTTCAAGTCAAAGAGCTACAAGTGTGCTTTTGTGGAAATCTATGTAAATGACCTTAGAACATATTTGTAATTACTTGTAATGATGAATTGACTTGTAACTAAGGTGAGAAAATTGATTGGGACATAAAACATCAATGTTAGATCACTTTAGATGCATATTCAAAAATTGACTTCAGGTTGTCAATCGATCAAGTTTCTCCCCAGGACAAACTCGGCCGATCCATCTTGGTCAGTTTTCAGGAGATAGCATCGGTCGAGTTGTGTTTACACAGAACTCGACCGATCAAGTGCCTGAACAAAACAATCTTCAGTGATCGGTCGAGTTTCCCCAAGACAAACTTGACCAACCGTTTGAATATCGGTTTTGTCTTTTACTTGATAGATCGAGTTAAATTTATTGAAACTCGGCCGATTGCACTGTACAAAATTTGCAGAAAAAAGTGATGTAATTATTGGTGGGTTATTTGATCGAAAATAGAGACATTTTCTTGAAGGACAATGGCTATATTTTGGCCCAAGAGTTCACCTAACTCAAAGCAACTCCCTCATCTATATATAGAACACTTGGAATTCATTCCAAGACTGCTCATTCATTGCAAACTTAGTCCTAGCATAGCTGATAGTGTTCTAAGACTTTGAGCCCCTTTCTCTCTATATCTTCAAGTCAAATTCATGAGTATGAGTGAGATAGGTTCCTGTGTAAGAGAGCTACTCCCGGTATTGTTGTAAAGCTCTCCTCCTCCATCTTCCAACCTCAATTCCTATTGAAGTCAAGTTTAAGATCCCTCTCCAAGTGAAGGAGAAGGAGGTGTTTTTCTTCAAGATTGAAGAAGGCAACCTTCTCTAGGTCTCCAAGTGAATGAGATAGGTGCTCTAGATCTCCGAGTGAAGGAGAGAAGTAAGGAAACACTCAAGGAAGATGGGTAATCCCTTGAAGGTAGAAGACTTGAAGAAAGGAGTGGGTAAGTCCATGTTGATGGTTTAAGACTCCATGGTTCAAGTGGGTAAGCTCCTTCTATAGGTTGAAGATCTTTTCTTGAGGTACTAAGCCCTTGGATGTGTGGTTGTTGTGTCTTGTAATCTTATTGTGGAATATAAGAGTACCAAGATTGCAAATCCTAGAGACTAACCCACTCTAGGTAGTGGATTGACATTGCTCCTAAGTTTAGGACATGGAACCACTCTAAACCACCTGTCTAAGTGCTTATTTTTCACTATTGCTCATCCTTTCTATGTATGTTAGATTAGGACATCAAATTGCGTCTTGTTTAAGCTTTTCAAATATATAATTTGGTGGTCTAATTCATCTTGTGAGAATTTATGAAGATCTATTCAACCCCCCCCTCTAGAGCCCATTGATCCAACATTTGGTTGTTTAGAACCCTAATTTATAGAGTTTGTATGTCTTTAGATGTATTTTGTTTTTTGATAACAGTTTAATACGAAAAAATCACGTTAGGCTTGTTGGTGTTATGTGGGGCGTAAGCCAACTTGCTTTTGAGAAGTTGAAATGACTAGTCAGTCACTCTTTGGATAGTTGGGCCAACTAGATATATGGAAGGGTTGGATCACTACCGTTCAATCACTATTGATAGATTACTTCCATTGGACCACTATTGAGCATTAGATGTTATTGGATTGTTGTCAAACAATCACTAATGTTTTGTCATTGTCGTGGACCAATGGATGGTTGGTCTATTATGTAGCTTACCATGGTGAGGTTTGTTCAACTAGTTGGCCCACTAGTGATCCAAGTCTGGTCATTCTGATCTTAGTAGCAAGTCCAACTTGGGTATCTAGTCAACTATCTTAGTTTTCTTCTAAATTGTATATCTTGGTATAAAATGCAATTTTATCTCAAACAAAACCCTATATATTTATCTCCATAGAGCTAGAGGAGTTATTCTTGGTGGAGATTTTGTTGCATGGCTAACATCTTGGTTGTTTTGTGAATACCTAATATAATATTCTTCATCCTCCTCTATATGGGGCCATGTCTAAGTAAGTTTCTTACTTCTCATCTATTCACCTCTTTTCTCTCATATCTGCCTTCTTGGACAAAGTTCCTTGACAACCTTGAAAGGAAACTAGGTTCTTCTTCCTAATTCTTTTCTTTCTCATTCTTTGGCCTAGTTGGGAGGCATATAAGGTTGGACACTTACAGATTCACTGGTGGTACTCTAAGCTAGGGTTTCATGCTTCCATATAGTCAAATTTTTCTCCACAAAAATGTGAGTGGTTTAGCTTCTACCTTGTAATATTTGTCAAGCTAATTCTACTTTTAAACAACCCATCTCAGTAATTATTTTACATCTAACCTATAAATGAGATCCTCGGATAGTTTCTCAGAGAAATCAGACAAACCTAGAAAATTTCTCCTCCTCTAGTTTATCTTATTTATCTAAAAGGGAAACTATAAACTTCACTTGCCATAAAACTGAAAGTTATGATGTCTTGCATAGAGTTACCTAAATAGTCAAATTTTGTATTCATTATGATTTTAGCATTTTGAGTTCAAATGGTGGAATTCCCATGTGAAATTTTCCAGAGTTTTTCCTCATAATATATGATGATAGTTCAATTGTTGGTGACAAATTTTGATCTTAGTTTATGGTAAGGCCTATGAATGAAAACATTGAATGTCTAACTACAACTGTGCATGCTGGAAAAAAAAGTAATATTTCTTGTATTTAACTCTTTGATTTCTTAAATCTTTGTATAAAGTTATAAAAAATTAAATATTTTCTCACAAAATTAGATAAAATTCAATTAGAAAGACCATAATCAAGTAGTTTCTCTATGCACTTGTAGAAAATCCTTAGGGTTTTGAAGTCAAAGAAGGGAAACATGTACCCCTGTAGAAACATAAGGATCATGTGAAGGCATAAAATTCATTACTATTGAGTATATATGGGCTACCAAGAATATATCTGAGGTATGGTCCCTTATATTCCCTAAATTCACATGTCATATTTAAGAATAGTTGAGGGTATAGCTCCTATTATGATACAAGGGTCATGCCAATGTGATTTGAAAGAATATGGTTTTATATATTACATGTGATATATGGAGGTGTCATTACATGAGTATCTAAGGCAAACCTATTATTTATGTATGTCATAAGATAAAGAGACCCTACTTTTCTACACTTGCACCAACAAAGACATGGCGTGATATTAGTGAGATTGGATAATCCTAAGTTCATATATAATGGACTAACAAACTTTGAAATCATTAGATAGAAATTTGGATTGTACATTCTGAACTACCCGAGGATTAATATTAAAAATATAATTCAAATTTTGCATCTTAATTTTATCTACACTTAATTTTTCATACATTGTCTTTACTAATTAAAAATTATCTTGTAGATTTCATCTTTCTATGTATAATTTCCAAATCCAGTATATAATATACATCCCACATACATTGACTCCTTTATATATGCTTTATATATCACTTAGATATTGGTCTCACTCTTTTAGTTACCACCTTTTTTAGGATTCTATGATTGATCTTAGGGGTTTGATGGTGGGGAGTCTCCATCCTCGAGGAACCAATATTTCAGGGTGGGGAAATAACATTGTGAGTTGTCTTAGAGTCATCCATGTAAAACGTGGGTCTGGATAGTGTGTCTTGTATAATAATGTATATATGAATATAATTTGATAGTTTGTTGTTGTATGTGATGCATATGTTGTAAGTAATGAGTAATTGTATCTTTAATGTAACATAGGTTGTGCCTTGAGCCACATGATAGACAATATGTAGTACCCTACTAATATATGGAAATGATGGTACTTTTTATGTTGTTATGTATGAAAATTGATCAAAAATTACTTATTTGTAATTTATCATAGTGTGACTTTGGATTATAGTTGTTTATATTGTTTTAGTTATGGTTTTCTTTGGTGTGGCTGCTTGGAGTTAGGTGTTCTTGTGTGTTGATCATGGGGTTGAGTGCCCACATTGGTGGAATTAGAGATTAGGTTTGATTAGAGTTACATGGACATAGGATGTTATGTTTGTTTTTACATTTTCTCCATATCTCGTCACTATTTATGATGATTTGAATATGGAAGAACAATGGGAAGAACAAGTTGAGAGTATCTTTGTGTCACTGATGGTGAAGGATTATTGTACAAAGGTGCAACAAAAGGAACAAGAAAAGAAAGTGCCTAAGGGGCATACACAACTTGCAAATCCTCCCTTTAACCTAGTGATAACACACTATAGTATGTTCTAATGCAAGTGCACGATCAAGTAATATAGGGTGTTTTGAGCTCCAAGTTATCTATCCCACATGGGATTGGGCCTCTATAGAATTATTTACTACCACCAATCAAATAGGCTGATGAAAAAAATTATTTTAAATTGCTAAAAAAACTAAGAATTTCAACTGAAAATGATTAAGTTAGATTAGCTATCAATGTCATAAATATATAGAATACTTGATTCACCACTACAATCCAATACTACTAGTTGATTCGAATGATGATATATTAGTAGTACTCATAAGAATTTTACAATAACAAACCATCCTAGTTTTTATACTATACCTAGAAGCAATAAACCCTACTTCTCATAGCATTCAAAAAAAAGTTATATCCATTATGCATAGGTCTACAATGATAAAAACCTCACAAGCATAAGGCTACATTCTATGATCTTATGAACATGTGTCCACAAAGAAATTCGACAAAGTATGTGTCTTTTGACTACAAATCCAATGTAACACGCTAAATAAGATGGCTAATAAAATCCAATAAAGTTAAAGCTTTTATTCATGAAATCAAAACAATAGCAATATATAAATAAGTATAATTTCACTAACAACAATTCATGCTAGGCTACTACTGGATTCTAGATAAAGAGGCTTAGTCCCTTATGAATCCATTATGCGCATACAACCAATACAAGAGAGAATGAAATCCATGGTGAAATAATGATAAGCAATAATAATCCTAATGTAGAACACAAAGCAATATAACATGTGTATGTGTAAGCAACTTCCACGAATCAAATCCACCTCCAGTTTCTACTTGAGTGATGAAAAAACTCATCTCTCCTTCTCTTTTCTCCCCAGTTTCCAAGCAATGTAAATGATAATGTGTCCCACTCAAAGAACATAATTAGGTCTTAAATAAGGTATTTTATACTTTTATTATAATTGTAGTATGGCGTCAGTCAATTTATGCAATTTTCCTATGAAGGATCCATGCTATTGACATGTTGATCAATGCATCAGCCTGTGGTCCAAAAGTGTCTAACTTTCCAGTGATGTGTTTCATGCTATCGACCTTGGGATTGATACCTAAACCTTAGGGGCTTGTAGGATTTTTCTTGAGGGAATATAGTTAGATTACATCAACCTAATAGTCACTACATCAACTTTTACCAACAAAATTTGAAATTCCTAAAATTTATGTGAGAGTATAAGTATAAAAAATGTATATGTGTATATATTGCAAATTACTCTTAAAAATGATAAAAGTAATGCATAAGAATGAATTTATCTATTTAGTAAAATTTTCTAGAAAAGATATGCAATAATGAGAAGTTTTTAAATGAAATTACATTAAACTAAATAGTTGTGATGACTAAGACATATAACCATATAAAATAAAGAAATGAAGAATTTAATAGAGAATTATACTTTATATCAGTAAGACAAATATAGCACATTGATCATATTTTGATTGATAAATGTAATAATTTTGATCTCTTTTTCCAACAATTCCCTTGATACAACTATGTGGATAAAAATAGACTAATTTTTTGACCTAGATGATCTCTATTATGGCATAAGACCTTGAATCCTTTGTTTTGAAATGACTAGACACTATTTCTCGTGGGAGATTTTATATATTCATTCAATATCTACCCCTCCAATTCATGATTCAAAATGAATAGGACCATTTAGGAATTGGGTGATTCTTTACTCTACCCACCCTTTATCTAACTATTTATAGGTTTGGCATGGGTCATTCCCTATTGAGAACCAAATGGTTCAATTAGGAACCAAACTATATTCAAAGATTTCCCTTGCATATTGGAATAATAATCAATAATACAAGTCAATTATAAGTTGGATAGGGAGGATCCAACTAGAAATTCCCTGAACTATGAAACTCTAATATTTGGTCTTGTATGGTTCCTAATATAACCAAGATGTTCTCACATGATATAGATATTTATACTCATATATATTTGCTAACATATCCTTCTAGTTCATCTTCATACTCCATTATATGGTAGAATATGATGTAATTTTATATCTTTTCTCTATCTATCATCATATTCTTACATTAATAATTAAAGATTAATTCATATAAAATATAATTGTCTACTTTATGTAATATGAATTCTTAAACATAAATATATTGTATATAGTTCAATCTAAATTTGATGGATGAACAATAAATAGAATCCATAATTGTTCATTCATTACTATGTGGACTTAACATTCTTTGTTCTATTTAGGATAATCATTATAACATATATCTTTCATTTAGATTTATAATCCAGTAATCATTCTCTAAAAAGTTTTGTCTTTACCAAACATGTATACCTCTTAAGTATGTCAATGGAAATAAGAGTCCTTGTGGATCAAGGTCCTTGGCTTGATAAAATTCAAAAGTTTGGTCTTGTTGTCCCTAATCTTCCCTAGGATGGGTAGGTCTTCAACTTTGTCAATTCATAGTTTGGAAGCCTCTTGGTGTAGGCGTTCTTACATATAAAGGCAATTTTACTAGAACCGTTGCTTTTGAATATCACAAGCTAATAGGATGTAGTCTTCCTATATGTTGTGAGGGACAAAGGAAAATTACACTTTTTTCATACAATATCATAAAAATGAATTTATATCAAAACAAATAAAATCTTCAAACCTATATAGTTATATGGTCACCAAAAAACCCTTCAGGAATAACTTAGGAACATGATATCAATTTACATATTAGTGCATACTAGTACCATGAATGTCACTTAAATGTAAATCTCACATTTTTACATGATAAAAAATATAATATTGTTCAAAAATAATAATTTTGGACTTAAACTAAAATCCTCATTATATGTGGAATGTCTAGAAGAGAAAAAAGAGAAAGATTCATGTGCATTCAGGTTTTATGTAAAATAAGGTATAAGGAAAATCATAAGGATATATCTAAGTTCATATGGGTTTCATCCTATAGAGATTCAATGAAAGAATGAAAATGCCTCTAGTTACAACATTTTAGGAATTGAAGTGAAGGAAGAAGGGAGGATAGCAACTTAGGGTGAAGCTGGTATTGAATGGATCTATATCGAATAGGAGGGTTAATGTTTTGGTAATATTATGGGCTGAAGTTGGCTTCTTAGATTAGGGGAAGTTTCTTCAAAGTCTAGTATTCCCTTGGGTTTATCAGAAATGATTGGAACATCAAGAACAAAATAGATGGTCAAGGGAGAAACTAAAATCTAGGTATGAGGTTTATGGCATGTATGTTGGGCCCGTAGGTTAGGTTCAATTTCATATAGCCTAGAATGTTGGAAGGAGATGATGGCATCCCTATAGATGACTAGAGATATCCTAGGAATACATTAGGGAGTGGGATAGACATAAAATAAATATTGAGGGATAATTATTGTGTTATGTTGATTAGGACATGGTAGTGGGCATCTAGTGTGTTTTTTGGTAAATAATGGGTGCAATTAGGTTTTGTGTCTACCTTATGTCACCATAGTGATAGAATAATACTTTCCTCATCTATTTTATTATTTTCTAGCAGTCATGATGAATATTTGATGAACGATCATTGGTTACTCTAGGTGTTCGCCTACATGCAAGAAAGGATGTCTAAGATTGAGATATAGATCATTGTTAAACTCATTTTCTATGGAATTGGGCCATGGGATTAATTCATTATTTCATGCAATCGCAACACATCATCACTTCTAAAAGTCTATATACCATATAGGGTGAACAAGGGGAGCACTATAGTAGGGTCCAATCCACTATTGGGTTTGAGATCAAGAATTATGTGTGTTGAGCTTAAAGTATTAGGTGAAATTAGGTAGTTGTACATTAGAAGAATGAATAGAGATGTAAGATCATCAATTTTGTATAATTTGGTTGTTTGATATGCATTCAATAATAATGTATTGAGATTCACCTTAAGAAAATCAGAGTATATTATAATGATGAGATTGATGGTATGACTCTGATTGAATAATGAATCTAAGTTATAGACTTAGAGTAAGTCTTCAATTTAAGGAAATAATGTAATACTTAGAGAATATGCTAATTGAGCCTCTGATTGATATATTATGTGTAGCTCAAGCCTCAATTTTGTATTCAAAAGAATAATAAAGTTGGTGGATCAATTGGGAGTCCTAGGTATGGTCCATCGGCCTTAGAATCCAATTGAAGCCCGATTAGACAATTTGTATGGCAAATAGGCCCAATGGTAGGATAAAAGAATTGAATTTTTTTGCATAAATAAGTTGCCAATAATATTGTGAGTTGATTGTGATTGATAAACTCATGATGCAATAATTAGCAAGTTTCTAGACAATTCTAAGAGGATAAATGACTTGCATAATTAAAGGAGTAATTATTGAGCCCTTGCTTGATTCAAGAATTTGGGTATAAAATATACCTAGTTTGATCTAATAATTGGCACAAAACATGATAATGGGTAAAAGAAGATAAATAAAAGTTTGAGATAATTATATGAATATTTGTGACCTAGGTGACTAAATCAAGTAAATAATTGAATGGCAAGAAAATGTTATTTCTCTTAAGTATTTCAATCTCAAACTTGGTCTAATACGAAATGACCCCCTAATACGAAGATATAAAGTTTGGTGTTAATCAGATAATCCTAGTGGCTTGTAGGATTCTTAGAAGATTGTGAGAAATTGGATAAAGTGAGAGTATCTTGATTATATGATTTATATGATATTTGTCACACTAAGGTCTGGATAAACCAGAACCTTAGGCACGTGATACAAGATTGAATCTAGATATCAATCACTGATCTAAGATCAAACAGTGCATGGATTGTCATCGACCTTTCGCTAAGAGTCCAATAGTGGACAGACTATCCTCTGACTCCTTTATCTCTACCCAAACCTCAAACTGCACAACAAATCGTCAAACAATTCTAAAAGATCTAGATTCATCCAAAAAACCTTATTTTCTTCTCACCTAACCCGAGGGTCAGTTGGATCATCGTGGCTTAGAGCAGTGGGGATTCCGCAACCACTCACACCTATAAAGGTACCCCCAATATGTCCCTCACAACTGGAAGAACCAGATTGTGCATCCATTTGCACCCCTTCACCCTTATGTTGACTCTCCCATCTCTGACCTTTTGTCCTTTTGGCCGCCCTATAGCCCCACCTCTCCAGTCACCACTCTTTATCTGAGAAGGCCCGAAGGAGATTTGGAGATGATGTCAAAGGAAATTGACAATTAAAATTTGGATTGACTAGCCTGATGTAGAGATTCAAGGGCAAGGTTGACCATGTCCATGGCTCAATACGTGTTGGGTCGTGAGAAGGAAGAAGAAGAAGAAGAGAGAGGGGGAATTACATCTCTACCCTTGAGTCACCATTATTAGGTAAAGGTAAGTTGTGTCTTTTTGTCCCTTTGGTTTTTCACAGACACACAGGCATGGGTAATAGAATGGCATCGACCCATTGGCTTATGCCCACCCCACGACGTGTTAGATAATATAGCAAATTATTGACATCGCCTCTCCTGGTTGGTACATAGTTAATTTTGCATTAATCATAGTAAATAGATTTTAGCTCATAATATAGTGATATCATATATAATTTTTCTCACAAAAAGGAGTAGCCAACAATAATATGTATATATAATCTAATTCTTCCTTTTTGTCAAAAAATGTCTTGTGATGATCATGATAATATGACGTCAATTAGTGAATCATTTATGATCTTGACTAAAAATGGTTGCCCTATTATATGTTTTGATGTTATACGTTCAACATTATAATATGAAGCTCTCATAATAGATGACCAAGTTAAGAGGTCTCCTTGATGCATGAGTATAAGATAATATTATATGCAAACCCTAACATTCATGAATATAGTGTTGGATATATTAAAATATGGTTACTTAATTATGTATTTTGATGTCATTGATTATAATGAGAAACCAAGATGACAATGATACTGATGATGAATATGCATGTTTTCTAAAGTCAATAATTTTATTTTTATTATTATTATTATTATTATTATTATTATTATTATTATTATTATATATATATATATATATATATTGAGTTAGGGTTTTGCAACCAATGGCTATACTATGTTATTATCTTAATACACATAACCAAACCTATATAACATGGTATGTTAAACTGGATAATTAGGGTTGCACCTAATGTATAATTAATGTTTCTAACTCTTGAAAGTCATGATATGATGGAATTAGGGTAATTGTCAGTAAAGTTGTTTATTTTCTTTATTTAAATTTGTTTTTTGTTCCTTATTTCTTCTTTTATTAATATTTATTATTTGATTATTTATATTTTTATTTTTATAAATTTTTTATGCCCTTATTCCTATTTCCAAACCTGAGATAATTCTACACCCTAGTTAGGATCTAATATAGACCTAACTAGTATCTTGTGAATGTTGGTGACACTTTTGGGTTATACACACATGCAGATAATGTTGATTGATTATGGATTGCTTCAATATACAATTGATGATTGGATTGCATGGAAATAACTAAATGGTAACTACAATGAGGTAAGTGGTTAATTATGAATAATCACACATATTGAATTACAAATATTTGTCAAGGATTTCTGGAAGTTTGATGAAATGAAGTGTTCAATGTTTATTTACTTCAGTTCAACTATAATGACAATTTGAGTATCACATAAAGTTAACTACAATATTCTAAACCCTAGGTTACATGTATCAAGGGGTAATACTATATGATTCCAAGGATGGAAAATGATTACACCTGAGATAGCATACTAAGAATGGGTTAGAATATGTAATGAAAATAACAATTTGATATGTGCACATATCTGGTTGTGAACATTATATATTGTTATTATACTTGCACACATTTTGGTTATACCACATACACAATATAGAAATATACTCATACATGTATTTATTTGTCTTCATTTTAGGTAAGCACCCAGTATAAATCTACGGATACATGAAGAGTCATATGAAATCAATTGAATTTATTAAAAATTATATGAATAGGGATTAGTTAATTACCTTAGTTCTAATTCTCATTTCTAATTCTCATGTAAAATTTATGTAACTCCTTAGAGGAGCATCATATACATCATGTACCAAATATTTGTTCAATTAATGGAAACTATTGATTATTATTTGTTATTTGCTAAATCTAGATTCTAGAATAATTAGGTATCAACTCTCAACTTTAAGTTCACCTTGATTGGGTGACACTCAAAAGTGGGGGTTGTTATATTTGCATTAATGCCCCAATTTATCAAATATATTTGATGATTAATAGTTTCAAATAATCCATATAATTATGAGGGAAATTATTAGGGCATGACCCAAGGGTAATGGTGTCTATAAAGGATAAAGCTTTGGAGAATGGCAATATTTCTACACCATGAAGTTGGTATTCAGGTGATACATCTCTATCTAGAACTTAGGATTTGTATAAATTAATATTTCCCTAAATCCTCTTGTCTCTCATATCACCCCTTCTTATCTCCTTGCTTAATAAACCCTCGTCTGGAATTAGGGTTTTTGGAAGAACTAGGATTAAGACATTATCTACCAATTATTGTACACATAAAATAATTGGTGAAATAGATGGGGAAATTGTGACGTAGTTTATGTCCCTATAATGAAAGTAAATCCAAGAAAACCTAAGCATGGATGGGATAAACCAGGCATCTATGAAGGACTTGGCTGGTATAACCCAGTAGGTTTGAAACTCTTAGTGGGTCAAGGGAATCATAAAACTTTAGGGTGTATTGCCTAATCCTAACCCTAAATGATAATCATGGGTAATGGGAGTAGTATGGGAAAAATAATAACCCTACCCAGATAAATCCTAAGTAGGGGTAAAGGAAAGAGAAAATACATTTAGATTGGGTAATCCAAACTGGGTACCACAAATCAGATATCATAATTTCCCATTCATGCAAGTACATGGAGTAATCCATGAATGATACATGTAAAGGGTTTCGAATGTACATATGAAACTTAGATAATCAGTGGTCACATAAGAATAAGCATAAGACCATCATTTCACATTTTAGGGGGAGTGGATGGGTCAACCCAAAAATGGGGAAAGATCTTAGGGGGAGACATAACTATAAACCAATGGAGTTAGGTTGTGACTAGAAAGACTAACCTCCTCATGTAAGCCAAGAAGGCACCCTTGGTCAAGACCTTCCCTAGAAGGGTGTTCACCAACCTCATTTTGATATTTGAGGTAACCTTTGACGTCCTCAGAGGACCAAACCTTAAGGAGGTAGGATGCTATGGGCTGGTATGGGTATAGGTTAAGAATACCCTTATCCCTACCTAGTAATAATAAGTTATCCTTAACAAATGGAAAATGTAACTCCAACACACTTGGATGTAAAAATCTTAGTTAGACAATAATCCAGGGTAATTATGTGATGGAAAGTGAAATACATTGAAAAAAATGTAATAATCGTGCATCTAAGGTAAGTAATCCCTACTTCCACCAAGTCTGAAAAACAAGGGTGTGCGTTTAGATGCATAGATATACAAGAATTAAAAAAAATTGGTTAGATAAATCCCAAGTCAAATATGTAATGTAATATAACACATTGAAAGGTATTATATGAGATAAATCTAAGTTATAATCTCTCCTTGAGTGAGATGAGTCATGAGATGTAGAAATATAATGAAATTGGAGACTCTTGTCCTGGACAAGGTGTAATTAAAAGAGAAATGAAATAAATTTGAGATGTCTCGATAAACCCTAGGTAGGGTAGAGCCCTAAGTCAATCCTAAGGCCAACTATAGATGCTTAAGGGTACATAAGACCAAAGGGATTAGAAGATGATCATGCCATGAGTACATAAGGCCCGTGGAGATCCATCCATGTGTGTGCAAGGCCCATCAGATCAAGAGAATAGCCAATTCCATGAGTACATAAGGCACGATGGGTCAACATAAAAGGCACTCCATAAGTACATAAGACTCATGGGGTCAATAAGAGATCACTTAAAAAGTACCTATACCCCTAGAGACCTTAAAAGATTGACTAAGGCTAATGATACATGAGATGTAGATATGAAGAATTCAAGAAGTTGTGTAATGATGGTTGAAATGGAGTTGAACTTGTTCATAAAAATTATGGTTTGAAAGACAACACTTTCCCCTTGGTATTATGGAATTCATGAAAATTTGTGGGCTTAAAATGCATCGATGGTTTGGATTCATTGCTAAGGATGATTCAACAAAATTTAAAGTTAATAGATGATGTGTCTATACACCATCTCTGCACATACAATAGGATGAACTTTGTATTTGGACTACAACCATATTTTTGTTTCATCTTATTATGAGTGATAGAGATAGGGTAGACACATGTGATACATATAATTGACATGGGACCATGAATACCTTAATTTGAAATTAATGACATGAGCTAGGGTATGGAGGTATCACCTCACCCTTATACAAAAATGGATGAATTATAGGTTTGAAACCTAGGTGGAAAATGTATTCACCAAGAGAAACTAAAATTACCAAGTGATAATATCATGCAATGCATGAGGATGCTGAGATATCCTTGGATTGAATTCAGCTTCCAACTTCATTCATATGCGAAATTTTTATATCGATAAAAAATATTAATGACAATCTAGCTAAAACCTATCCAAGAAAGGTTGCTAGCCCTAATTTCTGACACTAATATGAGTTACCATCCACCTTTACCTAATTATGTTTGAAATTTGGGGACAAAATTCCTTTCTACCGAAGGGTGAATGTAAGATCCCCACATTTTGAAAATTTGTATTCTATGATATGAATTTAGTACTAGTGTATTGAGATTCACCTTAAGAAAATTAGAGTAATATTAGAGTGATGAGATTGATAATATAACTATGATCGAACATAAATGATGAACCTAAGTTCTAGACTTAGAGTATGTCTTCAATTTAAGGAATAATGTAATGTTGAGAAAAATGCTAATTGAGCCTCCAATTGAGATATTATGTTTATCTCAAGCCTCAATTTTGCAAAAAAGGGAATAACAAAGTTGGTGGATCAATTGGAAGGCAGAGGTATGGATCATGGGCCTTATAATCCAATTTGAGTCCAAACTGACTATTTGTACGAAAAAAGGCCCAATGGTAGATAGGACAAAGGAAGTAGAATTTCATGCATAAATAAGATACCAATAATATTGAGTTGATTAACAAACTCATGATGAGATAATTAGAAAGTTTCTAGAAGATTCTAAGAGGACATATGACTTGGATAATTAAAGGAGTAATCATCTAACCCTCTCTTTGGTTCTAAGTATTTGAGTATCAAAAAAACCTAGTTTGATCTAATACTTGGCACAAAAAGAGATAATGGGTAATATAAACAAATACAAATTTTGAGATAATTATATGAATATTTGTGACCTATGTGACTAAATCAAGTAAATACTTGAATGGAAACATTTTTTATCTTTAGTATTTTCATCTCAAACTTGGTCTAATACGAGATGAACCTAATCAAAGATAATCCTAAAGTTTGGTGTGAATCGGATAATCCTATTGACTTGTATAATTTTCAGAATATTATGATAAATTGAATAAAGTGAGATTATCCTAATTACACAATTTATATGATATCTATCACGCTAAGGTCCAGACAAATCAGAACCTTAGGTGTCTGACACAAGATTGAATCTCGAATATCAGTTGCTGATTTGAGATCAAACAAAATAGGCACCATCATCAACCCCCCGCTAGGAGTCCAATAGTGGTTGGACTGCCCACCGAATCCTCTCTCTCTATATACTAGATCCCAAACAACGTAACAAATCCACCCAATGACTTTGGGAGATCAATAAACATCCAACAAACCTTGTTTTCACCCTTATCCTAGAGCTTTAGGATAATGCCCAAACCAAAGGTGGGTTGGCTCTCCATGGCTTGTAGCAGTGGGGTTCTGCATCCACCCACACCTATAAAAGTACCCCAGTACATCCCTCATGATTGGGAGAACTAGACCGTGCATCCAACTCCATCCCTCAACTCTTTGTTGACCCTCTCATATCTGACACTCTATCCTTTTGGATACCCTATATCCCACTCTCCGTTCACCAGTCCTTACCAGAGAAGGCCCAGAGGAGATCGGGAGATGATGACGAAAGAAACTAACCCTTCAATTTGGATTCATAGAACCTAATATAGATAGTCAATGATGAGGTTGACCATGGCCATGATGCAACATGCACTGGATCGTGAGAAGGAAGAAGAAGAAGAAGAGGGGGGGGGGAATTACATCCCTACCCTCGAGTCGTCATTATAAGGTAAAGGGTAGTTGTGTCTTTTGTTCCTTTAGTTTTGCCCAACCACATAGGTGGAGGTTCTATAATTGCATGAGACAATTGGCTCTGGACCAACCCTATTGCACATTGGATAATATAGAGAATAATTGGCAATGAATCTCCTTATTAGTCCATACTAGTTTACATTAATTGTAGTAAATATATCATATCCTAGAATATAGTGATACTATATATCATTTTGTTCAATAAAAAGGAGTAGATCATGAATTAAATATATTCAGAGTCTAATTATGCCTCTTGTTCAAAAAGTTCCTTGTGATGCTCGTGATTGTGATAATATGACCTCATTTGGTGAATCATAAATGATCTTGATTGAAAAGGGTTGCCCTATGATATGTTTTGATGAAACACATCATGCTTAGAAATATGAGTCTCTCATAATAGATTACCAAGTTAAGAGGTCACCTTGATGCATGAGTACAAGATAATACTATATGCTTATCCTAATGTTGATGAATATCGTGTTGGATATATCACAATAGGTTACTTAATGATGTATTCAAATGTTGTTGAATATAATTAAAAACCAAGATAACAACGATGATGATAAATATCTAGGTTTTTTAATAACTCAATAATTATATATATTGAGTTAGGGTTTTGTAACCAATGGTTATAACATGCTATGATATTAATCCACATTATCATATCAATGTAACATGATATGTTCAATCTGATAATTAGGGTTGCACCTAATACATAATTAAGGTGTTCGACCCTTAAAAGTCATGATATTTTGAATTTAATGGTTTGATAACATTATTCCTATTTCCAAACATGAGATAACCCTAAACCCTAGTTAGGACTAATATAGACCTAATTAGTATCTTGTGAATGTTTGGTGATACTTAGGGTTATACATGCATGCAATTGATGTTGATTGATTATGGATTGCTTGAATATACAATTGATGACTGGATTGATGGAAGTAACTGCATGGTAACTAACAATGGATATGTGGTTAATTATGAATAATCACACACATCGAATTTTGAATGGTTGTTGATGATTTTTTGAATTTTGATGAAACAAACTTTCATATGTGTATTTACTTCACTTCAACTATAATCCCAATATGATTATCACATAAAGTAAACTATGATATTTTGAACCCCGAGTTACATGTATCTAAGTCTAAGGATGGACACAAATTACACCCCAGATAACATACCAAGAATGGGATAGAGTATTTAATGAAAATACTAGTTCCACATGTGCAAATATTTGGTTGTGAACATTATATGTTGTTATTATACTTGCACACATTTTGGTTGCACCACATACACAATATAGCCATATATTGATCCATGTATTTGTTTGTCGGTGTTTTAGGTAACTTCTCTAGATAAATCTATGAATACAAGGAGAGTCATATGAAATCAATTAATGACATTAAAGATAATATCGAGGAGGGTTAGTTAGCTACCTTAGTTCTTCTTCTCATGTATGTAGTTTCTCATGTAAAATTTATGTAAATACTTAGAGGAGCCTCATATACATCTTCTATCAAAATTTTCAATTGAACATTAATGCTTTTGTATTTGAACCATGGATTATTATTGGGGATTTTAACTCCGTGAGAAAAGTATGTGAGAAGATAGGTAGACGACCTCCTTCAGAAGAAAAAAATCTATGGATAAATTCAATGATTTTATGCTTGACAGTGGGTTATATGAATTGGAGTTGGGAGGTCCTTATTTTCCTGGGATAATCATCAAGATGGGGAGGATTTTCTCACTTCTAAAATAGATAAAATTATGTATAACGTCACTTTTTATGTGCCTTCAATGCCTATCATGGTGAGTGTGTATCTAATACTGTCAATGATCATAGAAGGATTTGCTTATCCATTGGAAATCCCAGAAGGATCAGAGCTCCATTCATATATGTGAATGCTTGGACCTCCTTGGAGGGTTTTTACTATTCTGGAAGAGGCGTGAAACATTAATGTTGATGGGTTTAACATTTTTAAGCTATAAAGAAAACTATGAAATTTAAAATAGAAACTTAAAGAGTGGAATAAAAAGTATGTGGGAGATATTATTGAGAATGTAATGTTGCTCAAGATAATGCTCTGGAAACTCAAAGGATTGTTGATATTTCTCCTTTGGATGAAATAGCCATAAATAATGCCAAAACTTTGAGACTAAAGGCAAAGGAAGCTTGTGATACTGAAGCGTCTTTTTTAAGGCAGAAGTCCAGGTTTTAGTGGTTGAAAAATGGGTTTGAATAAAAAATTCTTTCTCTTCTTTGAAAACGTGTTGAAATAGAAATAGCATCAATAGCTTAACTATGAATGGGGAATTGATTCATGATCAGAATGATATTTGTGAATATATCCATAAGCTCTACTCTGAGTTGTTTTGTAAGAATGAAGATTTTAAAGGTGTCTACTCAGGTCCTCGGAATGGGCCTACTATGTCCGCTTCTTGATGTGAGGGTCTCATTTGTAAGGTCACTAGAAAGGAGATTGAAGATGTTGTGAATAATATTTATGATGATAAAGCCCCTGGTCCAGATAGATTTAATGGACACTTCTATACAAGAGCATGGAAAGTAATTGGTAATAATGCGGTTAATGTTGTTCTTGAACTTTTTTTTTCTAATGGTTGTCTTTTAAAGGAGGCTAATAGGACTTATATCACTCTAATCCTGAAAGGTTTGGATTAATCTCTTATTGCCAATTGGAGACCTATTTTTTTGTGTAACACTTTCTACAAGATTATTTTGAAGATTTTGTGTAACAGACTTCAATTGGTTTTACCTTCCATTGTTGATGATAATTAACTTGCTTTTGTCAAGGGTAGGAGCATCAAAGATGCCATCTTGATGAACAATGAAATGCTAAATGACTTCAAGAAAGCCTCATGGTCTTATATGTGTATTCATGTCGATATTTCTAAGTCCTATGACTTTATGAAGTGTCCTTTTCTTTTCTTTGTTATGCATAACATTGACTTTCCTTCCACTTGGACTCGATGGTTTGAAGTTATTTTCTATTCTACTTCATATCAATTCCTAGTTAATGGTGAGCCTACAGATCCTATTTGAAATATGAATGGTGTTAGGCAGGGGGGCCATATAGCTCCATACTTGTTTGTTTTAGTTATACAAGGTTTTAGTGAAATGATGAAGAAGCAAGTATGTGAGAAGCTTATCTCACCTATTCATATTTCTAAGGACCTTTGTTGTTCATACTTACTTTTTTTATGACTGGATGATTTTTTCTAAAGCTGATGAGGATAGTGCCTATAATCTCATAAACTTATTTTATACTTTAGATGTGTATTTGGTTTAAAGAATAATATTCTAAATAGTTTTATTCTAGCTAGCAAAAGGCGGATGTGATTAAAATGTTTGAGATTCTTTACATTAGTGATGGATCCTTGGAAATTTTTAATTATCTTGGTATACCATTGTTTATTGGGAAGATATCCAAGAAGCATTGTTCTTCTCTAGTTAACAAAATTAGTAAACGTATGGAGAGCTAGAAAGCTAAATTATTGTCCCTTATAGGAAGGATTGAGCCTATTAAGTCAACTTTATCCTCCATGTACTTGCACCGGGTATTTTCTTTTCCAATTCCTAGTTCCACTCTTGATGAAATTAATCATATCTGTAGGGTTTTCTTGTGGGTGCAGACTGAAGAGAAACATAATTTACATTTGATAAAATGGGACACGCTTACCCTCTCAAAAAAGGAAGGAGGTCTCGAATTTAGGAAGGGCAAAGACATTGCTAAGTCCCACCTTATAATGAATGCCTAGAATGTGTCTAGCAAGAAGGACACTTTGTGGGTCAAATGGGTTGGTGAGAAATATTTCAAAAAATATTTTTTTTGGACAGATGAAGAGTCCTCTAACCATTCATGGTTATTTAATAACATCTTGAGAGTAAGAAACATCCTTGTCACCATCATTACCTTCAATATTGGTCTTGGGGATAGCTTCTTATTATGGCATGATCTGTGGTGTTCTTCAAAATTCTTAGGGGATGTTATTGGGAAAGATATGGTCATAAGGTTGGGTATTCCTTCCAATTCTCTTTTGAATGTTATTATCTTTGACAAAGAATGGAAAGTTCCCGTGAACATATGGTTTTTTGTTATTTCTTCTATGTTAGTTAATTACTCTCTTGGTCTATGTGAAAGGAGTCATATGTCCTTCTCTGGAAAAAAAGAGGTGAATATTAAGATGATTTGGGAGAATATCATGAGTAGAGGTATTGAGGATCCTAGATTTGAATGGATTTAGAAGTGTAAATGCCAAGTTAATTGCATTGTTCATCTCTAGAAGGCTAAACATAACAAGCTTCCCACTTCTGATTACACAAGGAAAAGAGGCATTTTTGTCGCTTCAATTTTCTTTCTTTGCATGAATGGATATGAAGATACCAACCATGTCTCTTTTGAATGCCCTTTTATCAGGATCCTTTGGAACCAAGCTTATTTTGAAAATAAGATCGATGGTATTCCTTCTTGTTGGGATGATTTGATGAAGTTGAATAGCTATTTTATTGTTATTACTACCCCTCTTATTATGTACTATGGATGGTAGGAGAGGAACATGAGAGTTCATCATGGGAGGTATAAAGACGTTGGTGTTATTTGGAAGAAAATTCTGAAGGATTATGATTATCTTGGGTGATTTTTTCTTATGTTGGTGCCTTGAACTATCTGTCACTTCTCTTATATCCTTTAGTCGTTTATGTCTAAAGATTTCTACTTCCAGTTCAGTGAGAGTTCCTAGACTGTTTCCTCTATCTAACCCCAGAGGTTATTTTTTGGGATTTATTTGTGTTTTTGTGGATGCTTGTTACTTGTGGGGATAATCAATTGAAAGGCTTTCATCTTCTCAATTATAGAAAAGACCATGTCTATCTCATTTCTATACATCATGGTTTAAAGAGGGATTCTATCCTTCAATGTTGATCTAAGTTTGGATGTTGCTCCTACTTGAGAGTTTCAGTTTCTTCAGAGGGAGAAGAAGTAGAGAGTTTTGGATAGATGGTTTCATGCTTTTGTCTCATACATGCTACACAAATGTATAGACATATACTCCTTTTCTATTTCTCATATATCTTTTGGGAAAAGGATATGCATTGTACATACCACCATAAAAATAAAATGAAAAAATCCCATGAGTTTTTGCTGACAAAAAAATCTAGATTATGGAAAAATTAGGCATCGACTCTATAATAGAGGAGAAGAATTGTTATTTTCTATATTTGAAAAGGGTACATGGCACTCTCTTATATAACTGGAGAGAGTTGAGACATATTTACAAGTGAGCAATATGGGACTAATACTACAGAGCAGTACAAGAAACAACACATCACCATAAGTAAATAACAAGTATGTCTATACTCCCCCTCAAGCTAGAGCATAGATATCGAACAAGCCCAGCTTGTCAATCAGAGTCTAGAAGCGAGCTTTAGATAGAACTTTGGTGAAGATGTTTGCAAGCTGCTTCTCAGTGCTGAGATATGGAGTGTAGATGTGCCCAGATAGAACTTTCTCCCTCATAAAATGGCAATCAACTTCAATATATTTCGTTCTTTCATGAAAGGTGGGGTTTCTTGCAATAAAAATGGAAGCCTTATTGTCACAAAACATAGGAATGGGACTAGAAGAAGTGATATCAAACTCGTTCAGAAGGCCACAGACCCATAGGAGCTCACATGTAGTATGAGCCATGGCTCTATATTCTGCCTCTGCACTAGATCAGGCAACAACTGTCTTCTTTTTGCTGTGCCAGGTCACCAGATTTCCTGCTACAAAATTGCAATATCAAGATGTAGATTTTCAATCAGATCTACTGCCTGCATAATCAGAATCAGAAAATCCTAATAAATTGCAATGGCCATGTTTTTTGTATAGAAGACCTTTCCCTGGAGAGATTTTGAGATATCGTAAGATGTGACAAATAGCATCCCAGTGGCACTTTCGGGGTTTATCGAGATACCGGCTTATGAATCCAACAACAGCTGCCAGGTCAGCTCTAGTGACAGTCAAATAGATAAGTTTGCCAACCAGTCTCCTGAACTGGTGACGATCAGCATAAGGAGGAGAAGTATCATCATCCCAATCCATATTGGGATCCAAAGGAGTGTTGGCTGGCTTACAGCCCAGCATGCATGTCTCCTGCAAAAGGTCAAGAACATATTTTCTCTGTGAAAGGCATAGTCCTGCAGATGATCTAGCAACCTCAATGCCTAGAAAATACCATAGTTTTCCCAGGTCTTTGGTGATGAAGTGTTGTGCTAAATAGTTTTTGGTTTCTTGTATCCCTGCACTGTCACTACCAGATAAGACAATATCATCAACATACACAATAAGAATAACAAGTCCAGCTGCTTTTTTACGAATAATACAGAATGATCAGAGTGTGAATGCCGAAAGCCAAAGGCAAGAAGGATCTGACTGAGCTTGTCAAACCATGCACGCGGGCTTTGCTTTAGACCATAGATTGCCTTTCTGAGATTACAGATTTTTGAAGCAGACTCCCCCTGAGCAAAAAATCCTAGAGGTTGCTCCATGTAGATCTCCATAGAGAAAGGCATTCTTGACATCAAGTTGAAACAGAGGCCAGTATTTATTGACAGCAATAGAGATCATAATGCGAACAGAATTTAAACGTGCCACTGGAGAAAAGGTTTCAAAATAATCAACTCCATACGTCTGAATATAACCCTTTGCAACTAGTCTAGCTTTTAGGCGTTCAATAGTCTCATCAGGTTGATACTTAATAGTGAATATCCATCTACAGCCAATAGTGGGGCAAGAAGGAGGTCGATCGACCAGATCCCAAGTCTGACGATCACACAGAGCATGCATTTCCTGTTCCATAGCATGTTTCCAAGAAGGAATGCAAAGTGCCTCTTCTACTGTTTTAGGAATAGTAATAGCAGACAAAGTAGAGGTGAAGTATGCAAAATTGTCACTAAGAGTACTATAAGAACAAAAATTACTGATCATATGTTTAGTGCATGAATGAATTCCTTTTCGTAAGCTGATAGGAAGGTCCAGGTCAGAAAATACCTCAGTGGTTGGTTGATCATCCGCAGACGGAGGAATTGGTTCGATTTGGGCCTCAGAAGTAGTAGTTTTTGACTTGTTCTTGTAGACCTGTAGAGGACGTTCCGTAGGCAGAACAGAAGAAGATAAATCCTCAACAATATTAGGTAACGGTGTGGTATTCATAAAATCATCCGTCAGTTTTTCTTACAGGATCAAAACAGCGGTAGCCTTTTTGTGTACGAGAGTACCCCAGGAAAATACATTTTGTGGATCGAGCATCAAGTTTAGTAAGACCAGGGTGAAGATTTTTAACAAAGAAGGTGCTTCTAAAGATACGGGGAGGAAGTGTAAATAAGGGCTTATCGAGAAACAAAATTGTGTAAGGAACCCAATTTTGCAATAATATAGCATGTGGTAGAAACAGCTTCAGGCCAGAAATGATGGGGAACTTTATAGTGGATGAGGAGAGTGCGAGCAACCTCTAACAAGTGGTGGTTTTTACATTCAGCAACACCATTTTGCTGAGGGGTGTAAGGGCAAGTAGTTTGATGTATGGTGCCTCGACTAACACAGAAAAAGTAACAGATTTTTGCATGAATTCGAGAGCATTATCAGTGTGAAAAAATTTGATCTGCCTATTAAATTGGGTGTGTATTTCAGCAAAGAAGGTACAAATAGTATCAAGCACAGTATCCCACCCTTTAAGTAAAAACAACCAAGTTGTGCGAGAGAAATCATCAATGAAAGTCATAAAGTACTTCACACCTGAATGACTTGAAACAGAGCAAGGCCCCCAAATATCAGAATGAACCACATCAAACATTTCTTTAGAAGCAATATCTTTCTTAGCAGGAAAAACTGAACGAGTTTGTTTCCCCAGTATGCATAATTCACAAGAAAAACTAGTCTCAGATAAAGTAGGAAATAATTTTTTTAATTTTGTCACAGATGGGTGACCCAGTCGAAAGTGCTACTGTAGACTAGTCACAGAAGAAGATAGCAAAGCGGATGCAGCATGAGGTCCATCCAAAAAGTATAGCCCGTATGGTCCTTCATGGCCCGAACTAATCCTCGTCTTCGTGCGGAGATCCTTCAAAACAAAACCAGAAGGATTAAATTTAATAGAACACTGGAGCTGTTTAACCATCTTACTGACAGATAATAGATTAACAGGAAACTACGGAATATATAAAACATAATTGAGCTGTATTTTGGGTGAAAGTGAGACAGTGCCAGTGCCACGAACATCAGTTTTTGATCCATTAGCAACAGTAACAGACGGGATGGCATTAGATTTATGCAGAGAAGAAAATAAACGAATGTCACCAGCCATGTGAGAAGATGCACCTGAGTCAATGCACCAATTATTGTTACCAGTAGTCGGAGACGCAATCATAGAAGAGGATCCCGTTGTAGAAGAGGAAGGTAGTTGAGTGAATCACTCTTGGAACATCTTCTCGAACTCAGAACGAAGTCGATCAGTGTTTGTCAGAGTAGTAGGTGCCTCGGAAGTGGCGTCAGTAGTAGAGTCAGGGGAAGCCTGGTTAGCCCATGCGGGCTTGCCATGCTTAATCCAGCAGCGATCCTCCGTTTGGTTGTCTCGACCACACCAGTTGCAGTAGCGAGGGCCGGGAGGTGCACCATGTCCAGGAGTAGAGGAACCACGACCACCGGAAGGAGGAGGGCGACCACCATGACCACGACCGCGGCCACGGCCACGACCAGAATCAACAGGACGGGCAATCAGGGCAGGATGGTCAAGCACAGGAGCAGGAGTCATGGAAGGTAGTCGTTGGACCCATTTTAGAACATCTCGTAAGGTAGGCAGCGGGTCACTGGATAGAATCTGGTCAACAATGCCAGAGAAGGATGCGGGAAGGGTAGCCAAGAACTGAACAAGCTGGAGTTCGTTGTGCTGTTTTTGGGCTACTTTGATGTCTATCGTCAGGGGGTGGTAGAGTTTAAACTCATTCCATAGAGTAGAGCACTGATTGTAGAAATCCTCAATAGATGTGTCAGGGGAGAACTCCGTCTTGACCAAGTTTTTGAAAATCTCAAAAACTTGTTTGGGATTCTCCAGGTGAGAGTAGACATGTGAGAGCTGATCCCACATGGCCTTGGCATCATGAAGGCAGAGTAAGGATTGTCTTATCTTCGGAACAACACTGTTGAGCAGCCATGACATGACACCAGAATCATCCTTGGACCATTGAGTGTATGTTTGTTTGGTTTTGTCATCCGCAGCAGCAGTAGGAACTGCAGGGGGCTCAACCGTAAGATGGTGATATCGGCCCTGAGCTTTGACATAAAGAACAAATGACACTGACCACGGGTGATAGTTGGAGCCGCCTTCGAGTTTCACGGTGGTAACACAAAGGGAGCGAGGAGGCTCAGATAGGTCCATAACAGCAGCAGTAGTCGACGCAGAAGATAGATACGTCAGGAACCCGCATCGGGAAGATAACAATAGTTGGGATCTGACACGTCAGATCTGAGAATCCATATAGGGCAGAAAGAGCATATAGATAAACCTACACCGTCACAAGGATAACAATTATTCCGTCATGAGGCGTAGGCAGGGAAGAAGGAGAAAATTAGACGACTTTCAACGTGGAGATGCTATGGTTGTCCGGGTTGATGTTATTGGTGGTGGATTTGAAATACGAGAATAGGAGTAGGCGGACAACAAGGGGATAGGGAGGATGTTGTTGGGGTAGGTGGATGTGGGGTGCTGTGGACGATGGACGAAGGGCTTTGTGGGTGAAGAGGTTGCTGTGGGGCGGCTGTTTTTGGTGGTCGGGTGGTGCAGCAAGAGGCTGCGGGTGGGAGGGACAAAAAAGGGGAGGAGGATCAACCGGAGGCAATGAGTAGTGTCGGTGGTGGGTAGAGAGGCGGAAGGGAAGGGTGGAAGTTAGTGGACTAGCGGCGGCAAGAAGTGGGTTGGTGGTTGGTAGCGGCGGGGCATATGGGGAAAGGAGGTGGTTCCGACGTAAGAGGCTGAGGGTGTAACCGGCGGCAATGGGTTTTGATGTGCATGGGCGGAAGTGGATGGTGGTGCTGCGGTGGCTGTTGGCGGGTGGAAAAAGGGCAGCAGGCGGCGGAAGGGACGACAGGGGGAGAGGGAGACGGGGTGGGAATCAGCAGTGGAAGGTTTGACGAGAGAATAAGATGGGAAGGGCTGCGACGACAGATGGAGAGGAGGAAGGGAAGCCGGCGGTCTGCAGTGTAGGCTAGGGCGGCATCGAGCGGGATTGGGGGGTGTCGGGCGTCGTTTAGGTCATTAGGGTGGGCGGGAAAAAAAGGTCATACAGCCTGTTCGTGATACCATATAATAGAGGAGAAGAATTGTTATTTTCTATATCCGAAAAGGGTACATGGCACTCTCTTATATAATTGGAGAGAGTTGAGACATATTTACAAGTGAGCAATATGGGACTAATACTATAGAGCAATACAAGAAACAACACATCACCATAAGTAAATAACAAGTATGTCTATAGACTCTCATCTTTAAGGTCCACCTTGATTGGGGGACACTCAAAAGTGAGGGTCTTTACTAGAGATGTGGGGTCCAACCATGTCCTACTAGAAGTTTATAAGATATATCTAAGCCTATAAGTTTTTTAATCTTATTTCTTTTGGTTTATTAGAAAATATTACTATATAACTCATATATTTTTAATAAAAAATTTGGGATCCAACTTTGTGTACTTATTTTCCAATAAAATAAGTGTCTTTTGAATGCAATTTTGTCCTTTGACTATTTCTATTTCCAAATTGTCTTCTAATACAATCTATATCATTGATGGTGGATAATATTAAGAATTAACATTGGTTATTAAATTGAGTAAATACATGGATGATTTGGTCTGACAAAAGAAAGGATATGTTGGTACTAGGGACCTCAAGTGTGTTGAAAAGTAGCACTCATGCATATTTATCCATGGTGAAAATAATGTTAGGATGCATCAAGTTGGACTATAAATAAATGTGTGTGCATGAAAAAAAGCATGCAACTTATACATGTATCATGGATCTATGAAAGTCACAACTATTATCCCCAAAATGAAATTTGATATTGGTGTTCCTTCAAGATTCATTGAAAACAAAAAATGATGAATGATGTTGCTCATGACCTGCAACCACAATTACACTGAACATGGATGTGGGTTGGATGGAATGAGATTATGATTCTTACTCCATATCCACACTAAGTTGGTTCAATAAATATAGTATGAAATTATGGATGCCCCACATGGGTTATATAATATTATGGGTGAATGGTCTTTCAGATGCATGCCTGCAGGGCTCCCCTTTGTCCAAGCACATGTTAGCATATGCAATATCTTTCCATCTTTTTGTTGGTCTATTTTGACAAGTACGCCTTCTGCCACCCCAAAGACCCAATCTATTTTGGCAGACGCTTACTACAAAACGGTCATCCAACAAATCATGGCTAGAGACCTATCCTTACGGTAGCAGGCTATTCTCACTTCTTTACAAGTCGACCATGCATAAGATTTCTTGAGGGTTGTTCCTATTGATGGCCTTGGTCTGTCTATATCACGCATTGAGTATTGATCTATCCTTCAATATCGGCTTATGATTCCCTTGTATCTAGGTGATGTACGTTATCCAGTTTGCAACATCACAGATCTTGATGCCTTTGGTAATCATGCAGTGCACTGCTACTCGCAGCCTGGTTATAAGTTTTGTCATGATGTTGTTCAGGACACTCTCTTCAACATTGTCTCTTGAGTTGGGTTAAAGGTTTTTAAAGAAGCTCCTTTGGCCTTCCTTGGCACTCAATCTAATGGTTTCCATTCGTTGCGACCTGCTGACATTCTTTTATTTGACTGGATGAATGGAAAACATGCATGTGTTGACCTTACAGGAGTTTCTCCCTTGACAGGTATCCTTTCAAAAAACTTTAAAGCAGGGAAGGCAGTGTCTGAGGCAGCGGTACAAAAAGTTCATAAACATGGAGCAACTTGTGAGGCCAATCAACATCATTTTCTACCTTTCACCTTTGACACCTTTGGGGTGCTTGCCGACGATGCAGTTTCTCTTCTTTGATGCCTTCAATGTATAATAAATAGGAATATTATGATGCCTTCATCTACATGTAATGATTTTATTTTTGGATCCTAGGGTTTTGCCATCCAAAAAGGATTGGTAGCCCAGTTTGTTGCCCGCACTTCTGTGAGAGAATTTATGTAATCTTTTATACGTTATATTACTCAAAAATAAGAACTAATACAATTATCTAGAATGATAATATATGAGCTCAAAGGAATTATACAATTGGAAAAGTTGCACTACAGCTCACAACTAATAATAGAAGCAAGCACGAGTCAGTAATTTTGTGAGGGTGGTACTTGTTCATATTTGGAATATTAACACCATGAAAAAATGAAGCAATGACTAAAAGATCTAATAGTTCCAAAATCATGTTGCACGTCATATTGAAGTTTACAAATCATGTCAAAAAGGGGTCTGTTCTATACCATGTATAAATATTTTTTAATCTTGTAAAGACCCAATATTTAGATCATATCTTTACAAGATTGTATCAGAATATATAAATAAATGCTTTTTTACAATCATGTTTTATATCAGAGTCATAGAAGCTTATAAATATGATTACAAAGTTTAAGAATAGGCATTAATTCCTATCTAGTCTTCGACAGGGGATAGCTCTTCCGTTTTTCTTCTAGTTCTTCTTCCAATACATGTTTGTGAGTTCCCATATGGAACGAAACCATCCAATACATGTTTGTGAGTTCCCAGACGGAACGAAACCAGACATGGACCCCAAAGAAGGAAAAATATAGGTCAGCATGGCTGTTACTAAATTCAATTATTGAGCTATTTAAAAAATAAGGATTTATATAATCAAACATAGGCAAGTTTCCTTGGTGGACTATGATATAAACAAGAGGATAGTCTAGCTACCATGCTTCTTTGAAAAGGATACAATAACTCAAACAATAACTAGAACAACAAAAAGATTCTCAAAACAAATATCAAGCTTTCAAAATAAATTGTTTTTTCTCAGGACTAGTATCAAGATATCAAATTATCCAAAATGAAACGATTTATCCATTGGCTCAATCAGTCTAATATTTTGTCTTCACCAGTGTCTAGGTGCCTAGTGTTCTCCCCTCTATGAGAGAATATCATTTTCTCATGTGGGGGTAACCAGTACTAGGGCACCTCTAATTGTCCATTATACACTGTGCAAGCTTGGGGGATATGACCTATCCAATCTTGAGAGCCAAAGCTCTTAGCCAATATTTCAAGTTTTTGTTCCAATAATCAAAATCAACCAATATTTTAATTATTCAACAATATAGTCGTGGTGACCTTCAACAAGAGGGAAAAGCCAACAACAAATTCGGTTCATCACCTTTGCAAAATTAAGTAGATGAAACTCAAGAGGGAAATAAATTGTTCAATATTGGAATCAAGAATTTAGTACCTCTTTCAATTGAGAATTTCTAAATCAAGGTGTGCACAAGTATTAAGATGCCAATCTATCACAATTGTAGCATTAGATAATGTACTAGGGTTATTTCATGTTTCTTGGCTTGGAAATCACTTTCTAGGTTCTTATTAGGTGAAATTACCATTTGCCATTTAGGGAGTTTTATAATGAATACTCATGTTTAGTTGTTATAATGTCTCATATTGAATTCATTAGTATAGTACTCATCTTTATACATGTGGTCACATATGATATTCTAATCATTACCCACTCTCATGATTCATATATTCATGTGTTATATGTCTATTATGTAAAACACTAGTATAGACCATTTGCATATCTGTATTTTGTACACGATGTATTGTAAAAATATTTCCTAGGAGTTGGTTACCTTACCATTATAGATTGAAAAATAGTAACATAGTTGGATTTGATTTCTCCATGATTGTCATTAATTTTAGTTGATCTTGTATATAAACGTAGTAAGATACTTTGTACTAAATAATTCCATAGCATCCCCTATAAATGGGTAAGTAGTAATCCTATTTATTGCTAAGAGAGCACAAAAATATTCATATATATTACTAGCTAGGCCTCAAATATGCATATGAATATATTCATAACAAATCTAGGTTTACACTAATGTGTGTATATCATAATATGTTACCTTACATATGATGAATCGGCTAATATAATTAGTATTTTGAATTTGTGTTCCAAGAATATAGTTAAACATATATATTATCATTAAATGCTAATCTATGTATTATCGCATTTTGCAAATTTATTACTTATATATATTAGTATATGTATACATATATTTCTATGATACATCTTTTCTAAATGCAAATATATTAGTACATATGGTTGTAGGATTAGGGTAAGCGGTCCAATTATTTGAGTTAATATATGAGTAGTTTTAGTAGTAGTGGTATTTCTAAAAGTTCTGGCTCCTAAATACTGATTGGGAGAATTGTGTATCTATTTGTATACTAGCATTCACATGATACAACTAACTAGCTGAGAAGTCTAGGTCGTTTGTACAATTAGGTTTTAAACTAGGTAATCATCTAACTTCTTAATGATTTTCTAAAAATAGCAAGAATAAGAGACCAAAATAAGACTTACAAATTGCATGATTAGGATCCATCGAGAACAATCGTACACCAAAGTTAATCATAGTTGGACTCCTCCTTCAGGTGGTATTACATGATTGTGAATCACTGATCCACAATGAAGAGATCAAACTATGCATTGCAATGGATATGGCCATTCTTATGGTCTAGCGAGATCTCAGGCTTCTCTTGCCATAGTTTGATATTTCAGATTTAAGTCTAAAACTTGCAAAGATGCCTCTGTCTGTACTGATATGATGTCACAACCAGTATCTCAGACATAACCTTCATCTATAGTATGACAGTTTGAGACTCTATGGTCTACTCCAGGGATCTATTTATGATACTATGTAGGTGGTCAGATCTGACGATGTAGGTAACAGTTGGGTGTGTACCAATGACAGTGAGGAGGAGGTGTATGCGGAGGTCCCTTGTGAGACCAGAGGCTTGCCAGATGTCTAAAGGGCTGAAGAAGATGATAGGGTAGTTCTAAAGTTAGAGGAGGATTGCAAGCTGCCACAAAGATCTGTTGCCTAAGTAATCATGGTCTAAATATAGGAAGGTGTAGGCTTGTCTCTCGATTCAAAGTTCTCTTAGGATCTTGGCGAGGGAGGTAGGATCTACTTTGAGGCCTAGACAGGAGTCATGCCATCGACCCAGGCCAACTAGCAACGACAAAGTCTACAAATTCAAGGTTCAATGGTTCATAGTAGGGTGGTGGCAATTGGTTGTGTTGCAGTTTGTTGTGGTAGCCAGAAGATGGGATGAGGCAATGAATCTATTGTTGGTGAGGGAGGGGTTGGTGGTGTCGACTTGTATGAGTTGCAGGTGGTGGGTTAGGTCTATGACTTAGTGAGGGAGTTTGTATGTTACTTGGACTCAATGTTGGCGGTGTGTCTAGGTTGCATATAGGGAAAGGAGGGGTAGAAGGTAGTAGGTGGTCGTGAGATACTTAATTTCTCTATGCCATTTCTTTGACATATTGTAAAACGGTGGGGCTGCTGGCTTCGTTTGAGGTCGTTCGTTCTCTGATTAGGTAGGGATCCACAACATCTCAAATGAACTAAAATTTGGTGAGAATAATAGGGAGGAGGGGAGGGGAGACTCAACGTCATCCCTCTATAATGACGACTGTGGAGTCACATGTTTATTGCATGCTAGTGGGGTTAGGGATGGTCAATAGGTTTGACCAATTAATACTTTGTATGTTTTTCATTCAAGACCCCAATTACTTTAGGAATTTATATCTTATGAAGTTCTCACCCGTTTATTCTCAAATTTTCAACATACTTTTAACGGTCACTACTCTAGTAATTACAAATACTAGCTCCCCTAATTTATGAGTCTAAGATGACCCAAATTAATTACTCTCACAGTTAATGTGAATATGTATATCTAAAAACCAATAATGTACATGTATGTAATTTGAAGAGCCAAGAATTTATTATCGAGTTCAGTTTTCTCAATTATGGGTCCCAGATGGGATAATTCAATCAAAATGCAGACAAATTGCATTTTGGTACTCAAATTTCAAGATAATTCCATAAAATGAAATTTTGAATGAAAAAATAGCAAAAAGGTTTTCAATTTATGAGGATTACGAATAATAGCTCAAAATTAGATTTAATACCAAAATTTAGTATCTTACAACTCTCCATCCCTTAAAAAAATGATTTCTTCCTCGAAATCGACATGGCTGTGGTCTATTAAGATATTATTCTCCACCCCTTAAAATGATCCAAGTAGAAATCAAAATAGGAATGTCAACTATGATGCAATATCCTTCACTAATTCTCCTCTAGGGTTTTCTCATTTCTCCATGATTGTGACTTAGCTCAAGAAATCATTGACAAAATTCTAAAATCATTTCTCTTGGTACATATAGTATTACAAAGGAAATCATTTATTGATGGAAAAAAAATTTGATGCAGAACTGAAAGATGGCCAAAATCAATGAAAGGACTAAGTCAAAATCATTTATTGATGTGAAAAAATATTTACAGGGAACCTAAAGGGTCACTAGAATAACTTCACTCATAGTATAGGGGAGAAGGGTATTGTTTTCTAATGGAGGGGATTCAAAAATTCCAACTTAGAGCTTCTAGTCTTACTATTCACCTTCAAACTATTAGTTTTTCAGTGGTAGTAATCATCTGTTATATATATATATATATATATAGACATCAAAATTTGGGTCAATGATTATGTATAGGATTTATTATTTTTCCCAAGTAATGGAAATCACCTTGGACAGGTTGGTATGTAAAATGAGAAAACCCCACCACCACCTAAGTGGATGGGAGTAATAATGCCATAACTTTCACTAAAAATCCTTCCTTAGACAACTAAGCTCATTCCACTTACGTGAAGATGTTTATTATTAATTACTGTATTAGACAACTATTTTTTCTAAGTATCAAAATCTATCTTAGGTAGATGAGGCTAGTAATATTTAGGGTTGGTCATAAACTATTTGACTCAATTCTACGTGTAGTAGTTATTCAACCCTAACTTTCAGAAGACATGAGTGTTGGCAATTTATAGCTCTGATAACATGTTGTAAAGACCCGATATAGATCAAATATTTACAAAATTGTATCAAAATGTATAAACATGTTTTTTTTTACAATTATGCTTTACATCATAGACGCAGAACTTATAAATATGACTATAAAGTTTATGAATAGGCATTGATTCCTATCTAGTCTTTAACAGAGGATAGCTCCTACGCATCTCTTCTAGTTCTTCTTCCTATACCTTGTCCATGAGTTCTCAGAGGGAACAAAACCACACATGGACCCCAAGAAGGGAAAAAATAAGTCAGCATGGCTGGTACTAAGTTCATTTATTGAGCTTTTTAAAAGATAAGGATTTATATAATATAACATATGCAAGTTTGCTTGGTGGATTATGGTACTAATAAGAGGATAATCTAGCTACCATGCTAGTTTGAAAAGGGTACAACAATTCATATCATAACTAGAACAGCAAAGAGATTCTCAAAACCAATATCAAGATTTCAAAACAAAATGTTTTTTTCTTAAAACTAGTATCAATATATCAAATTATACAAAAAGAAACAATTTATCCATTGACACAATCAATCTAACATTCTGTCTTTGCAATGGCTAGGTGCCTAGTGTTTCCCCTCTATGAAATAACATCACTTTCTCCTATGGGGGTAACCAGAACTGGGGGACCTCTAATTGTCCATTATCCACTGTACAAGGTTGGGGGATATGAATCACCCAACCTATAGTGAGCCAAGGCTCTTAGCCAATATTTCAATTTTTGTGCCAATATCAAAATAAACCAATATTTTAATTATTCAATAATGTTCAACATTCAATATAGTCGTGGTGACCTTCAACAAGAGGGAAAGGCTTATAACAAATTTGGTTCACCACCTTTGCAAAATTATGTAGATGAAACTCAAGAGGGAAATAAATAGTTCAATAATAGAAATAAATAGTTCAATGGGAGTGATTGTTGGGCGGTGAAGAAATAAGGTCTCAACAAGATGAAACGTGGTTGAAATGCATATGTTGAGATGGATGTGTGGGAAGAAAAGAAAATACCGCTTGAGAAATGACTATATCAGGAATAAAGTGGGGGTGGCGAGCATTGATCAGGACAAGTTGTGCAAGGGCCGACTCAAATGGACAGACATGTGCAATGCAGATCGACTAATGTGCCTATACAAAGCAATGCTATTGAGTTAAGCACAATAAATAGAGGAAGATGAAGGCCTAAAGTAACATGGGATGAGCTTTTAAAGAGAGATTTTGAATCTCTACATCTCAACCAAAATATGGCCCATGATAGAGCTGAATAGAAATGAAGGATCTATGTAGCCGAACTCGACATTGTTGGGACTGATGCTTAGATGATGATGAACGGAATCGAGAATTTAGTACCCCTTTCAATCAAGCATTTTCAAAGCAAGGTGTGCACAAGAATCAAGATGTCAATTTATCATGAATCTAGCAAAAGAGAATGTACTAGAGTTATTTGATGTTTCTTGTCTTGGAAATCACATTCTAGGTTCTTATTAGGTGAAATTACCATTTTTCCCCTTAGAAGTTTTATATTGAATACTTACTTTTGGTTGTTATAATATCTTATATTGAGTTCATTAGTATAGTAGTCATCTTTAATCATGTTGTTACATATGATATCTAATCAGTACGACTCTCATGATTCATGTATTCATGTGTTATATGTCTATTATGTAGTCTATTATGTAATACACTAGTATAGACTATATCATATCCATATTATGTACATGTTATATTGTGAAAAGATTTCCTAGGAGTTGGTTTCCATAGCATTATGGATTGCAAAATAGTAACATAGTTGGATTTGATTCCCCCATGATTGTCATTAATTACAAAGGTATTGTTCTTATATAAAAAACATAAAATATATTATGTACTAAAGAATTCCATATCATCCCCTAATAATGGGTAACTGGTAATCTTATTTATTGCTAAGAGAACACACATATACTCATGTGTTGGTACCTAGACCTCGTGAACATAATCATAATAAACCTAGGTTTACACTAATGTGCGTATATCATAATATTTTACCTTACATATGATGAATCGGCCAATATAATTAGTACTTCTAATTTGTGTTCTAAGAATATTATTAAACATATATATTATCATTAAACTCTAATCTATGAATTATCACAGGTTGCAATCTTACTATTTATATATTAGTATATGTATGCATATATTTCTATGATACATCTTTTCTACATGCAAATATATTAGTACATATGGTAGGCAGGATCAGAGTAGACGATCCTATTATTTGAGTTTATATATCAGTAGTAGTAGTAGTATTTCTGAAGTTTTTTAATCCTAAATACTGATTTGTAGAATTTTGTATCTATTTGAATACTAACATTCACATGATACAACTAACTAGCTGAGTAGTCTGGGTCGTTTGTTCTATTAGGTTTTAAACTAGTTTATCATCTAATTTCTTAACGATTTTCTGAAAATAGCAAGAACAAGAGACCGAAATCAGACTTACAAGAGTACATGATCAGGATCCATGCTAGAGAAGAATCATACACCAAAGTCAAATATAGTTGGACTCCTCCTTCAGGTAGTATTGCGTGATTGTGAATCACTGATCCACGATGAAGTGATCAAACTATACATTGGGATGGGAGATGGTCATTCTTATGGTCTAGCAAGATCTCAGACTTCTCTTGCCATGATTAGATGTTTCAGATCCAAGTCTAAAACTTGCGGAGCTGCCTCTGTCTATGTTGATCTGATGCCACCAGCAGTATCTCAGACAACCTTGATCTACGGTCTGACAGTTTGAGGCTTTGTGGTCAGCACCAGAGACCTATTCATGGTACTGGTGCAGGCGGTCGGATCTGGCAGCACATGCAGCATTTGGATATAGGCCAACGGTAATGAGGAGGAGGTGTATGTGGAGGTCACTGGCAAGACCCGATGCTCATTGGCGGTCTCAAGGGGCTGAAGAAGACGACGGGGTAGGTCTGACGTCGGAGGAGGATTGCTGCTGCCTAAGTAATCGTGGTCAGAAGATAAGATGGCGTAGGTACGTCTCTCGATTCACAGTCCTCTTGGGATCTTGGCGAGGGAGGCGGAATCTATTCTGAGGCCTAGCCAGGAGTCCTGTCGTCGACCCAGGCCAACCAGCACCGATGAAGTCTATAGATTCAAGGTTTAGTGGCGCACAGTAGGGCGGTGGCAATTGGTTGTGTTGCAGGTTGCTGTGCTAGTTGGAAGATGGGAGGAGGGGAAGGAATCTGTTGCTGGCGGTATGAATTTGCCCGAGTTGCAGGTGGCGGTATGACTTGGTGAGGGAGTTTGTATGCTACTTGGACTCAATGATGGCGATGTGTCTAGGCTTCATGTAAGGAAGGGAGGGGAAGGAGGTAGCAGGTGGTGGTGAGAGGGTTAATTGCTGTCTGTCCTTTCTTCGGCACTTGCAAAATGGTGGGGGTGCTGGCTTCTTTTGGAGCTACCTTACACACAACCCGCCAGTCACGACTGGTATACCCGGTTCTCCTACACCCCACTACATGCAATAGCATTTAACAACAATTAATTCAATAAAAGATGAACGAATTAGAAGAGAGAGAAAATGATTTTGCCCATAACTTTTAATTCAAAACGTATTTTTTGACGAAATAAATTGCATTAGAATTCTTATAGAAAATACTTTCCAACGAGACTAGTGTTGACATATTTTGAAATAACGATATTACGCGAGAAATATAGTACCATATATTAGGATCTCATACACATATTTTGGGTACATACGTACAGTACTCACGTACTTTTGAATTAAGGACGATCAACAATACCCTTGAGTACTGTACTTATAAATCTATAAGTACTGTAGTCACTTGTTAATACTCAAGCATAAGTATAGTACATACTAAATTACAAAACCAAGCATAATCGTATAAGTGATGTAGAAGTATAAGTGCAGTACCTTCGGAATCGCATAGCAACATTAGTCATCTGGACAATTTTCTTTACATAATGCAGACATAAGTTGAGTACCTACTTGTTAATGATCTCAAAAGTACAATGCACATCAGGTCAAAAATCACATATAAAATGCAACCATAAGTATTGTACCCACATGTTAATTTCAACTCAGTTAATGACGCATAAGTACAGTACCTAACAAATTATAAATCAAGCATAAATCAAAAGTATTGTAAGTCTGTACCCAAAATATGTATGGTATCATAATATATGGTACTATATTTCTCGCATATTATCATTATTTCAAAATATGTTAACACTAGTCTCGTTGGAAAGTATTTTTTAGAAGGATTCTAATACAATTTATTTCATCAAAACATACGATCCAGATTGAAAGTTATGGACAAAAACATTTTCTCTCTCTTCTACTTCCCTCATCCTTTATTGTTTTAATTGATGCTGACAAGCACAGTTGGCGCAGTAGGAGGCCAGTCTCGAGGACCGGGTAGGCTCCCGGGGATGTGGCCGGCTATATGTAGAATTTTTCTTTTTTTAGGGTGGTTTGTCCTCTGATCAGGTAGGAATCCGCAGTATCTTAAATGAAGTGCAATTTGCTGAGAAGAATAGGGAGGGGGAGTGGAGACTGTACGTCGTCCCTCTATAACGGGCGACTGAGTCACAGGTTTAGGGCAGGTGGTGGGGTTAGGGATGGTCAATCGTTTTGACCATTAATACTTCATTTTTTTTTCATTTAAGACCCCAATGACTTTAGGAATTTATATTTTTTGAATTTCTCATCCGTTTATTCTCAAAATTTTAACATACTTTTACTGGTCATTACTCTAGCAGTTAAAAATACTAGCTCCCTTAGTTCATGAGTCTAAGATGGCCCAAATTAATTACTCTCGCAATTAATGTAAATATGTATATCTAAATGCCAATAATGTATTTTGTGTGATTCCAGAGCAAAGAATCTATTATTGAATGCAATTTTGTCAATTATGGATCCCAAATGGGATCATTTAAGCAAAATGTAGACAAATTGCATTTTGATGTTCAAATTTCAAGATAATTCCATGAAATGAAATTTTGATTGAAATTTTTTACAAAAGTGGTTTTCAATTTGAGAGTATTATGAATAATAGTTCAAAATTATATATATATATAAATTTGGTATGTTACATATCCCTTATAGTTGATCAATGATGTCACAAAATGGCTACTCAAGGAGTCTACCATCAATGAAGAATATGAATACAAATACATGCTTCTTCATTTTGGAAATTCATCGTAATGTTCAAGACAAGGCAACCTTAGCTAGATATTTTGTTTGTTATGCAAATATATCTAAATGAAGTGTTGTTTGAACAAGATGTTGAACCTTCTTACTAACACTCTTCATGCACTTAGATAACTATACTAATATAGTGGTGCAATCTATCGAAAAAGTCAATGTTGAAACACCTAAAATCTTATATCCATATTACTAGACACTCTTTAATTTGTATAAATTCTTCTATTCATATTCTAAAAAAATATGCAAGGTATATGTATATTCCAATAAGACCATGGTTGGACTTTTAAGGAAGTACGTCACCTTGAATTTTGCCGACCAAAAAATATGTATATTCCTATAAGACCATGGTTGTCCTAGTGACCTCCATTTAGAGAACCACATGTTTCATTTCAAATGGTCTTTACCATATTTTGTCTTTTGAAAGGCTTGTAACTATAAAAGATCAATCAAGTCCATGAGAAGAATGCTAAATTAGTTGACTCATGCAATGACCTACACTAAGAATGAGGTCCAATTCTAAATTATTCTTTAATGGTGTTTTATTACATGTAATCTCTATGACATGTTTGTTAGTTTATAATACATGATTATCATGAAAATGCCTAAATCTAGTGTTTAAATGGATAACGTGCATATATAAACCCTTCTAATAATAATTATTCCATTGGTTAAATTTATGTAACATGTGTTCAAACAACAAGTTTTTTTTAGAAAATGAGGAAGAATAAGAAAGAGGTAGCACAAGTAAAACATATACATTTCTACTTACCTTGATTTAGAAGAGACAAGTTCAAAATATATGAATGAAAACATGATCACGCCTTTGTCCTGTAAGATTTGTTCTCAAATAAGACTTCATTGTTCAAAAAGTGGCCCTTTAACTCGAGAAAAGAGAAGATGAATTGAAGTTTTCACCTAGAAATCGACAAGAAAACACTTACATTCGACCTCATTTACTAAAGTTCACCCTTGGTCATCATGAGAGTCATCCTATGGACCTCAAAGCCTATGTTTATGGTTTGGTTGGAAAGAGGACTAAAATAAGAATTTGGAGAACTAAATTTTATCGAAGTACATTGTGCATATAAAAAGTTATGCCTTTTTAGTAATTGGTCTTGAACAGCGGCACAACTCGCCACCTGTTGTTTGTATGTCAACTGTATGATGTTTTGTACATACATACTAAAAATGCAACATCATCCTCATTTCAACTATGATTATATCCATTATTTCTGCATTGGATTCATTATTAATTTTCTACAAGGACATGTTATAAGTTTAGCCAAATATCAAACAATAAGTCTTTTATAAATTGGTTACTTAATTCTTGAGCATGTAAACATCTCCATTATGTGTGTTGTTTCTATTTTTCCTCCATTTAAGTTCTAACTTATAAATTAGGCTTAAGAAACATCCATTCCGTAAATATCTAGTGCATACTCATTCACATCATCAAAACATAGTTCTCAAATTAATCAGATAAGAGGAGGTTTAGACTAATAATGGTGACTAATCTAAGATTTAGAAATAACCTGAGTTTGAGTCGCTACATTAAGTTTGTGTTTTAAGGTTTACTTTCATTCTTTTCTTGGTTCTTTCTTCTAGTTCACCTCTCTTGGGCAGAATGGATGTCCTAGTGGAGGTTTGATCCATTTGTGTCTAGTTCTTACTTTCATAAGCTTTTTTTGCTTCTTTATCTAGGGTTCATCTAAGTTTAGCTCCTTCTATGGTTTTTGGTGATCTCTTAAACATTTAGTGACCTTCAGTAATGTTGATGTTGGGATAAAGAGAGGCGTTCTCTCCCCCTCTCCCACACCCGTGACAGAGGCCGAACGTCTGGGAGGGTGGTAAATCAAGGAGGTAGTTGGGATTCAAACACGGGTCCCTTCGTGAGGAGACATCGTGCTTGACCACTTGAGCCACTCCTTGTCGGCAGTAATGTTGATGTTGATTTTGTTCTTGTCCTACATTATACTAAGGTGAGTGGATACTCCCTTCTTTTTCATTACAAGTGGGTTGATCGTATGATGTATTATTGGCATAAGGACCCATTGTGAACATGTGACTGGTTTAATTAGGATCATATCCTAAATGATCTAATTTCCTAATGATGCTAGACGTTATTCCTACATGTACCCTAATGCATAAATTGAGAGCATTTATTGTATACATAATTTACCCTAAACTGATTAATGCTAATAATGATCTTATGTGCTAAACTGATGATTACTGATATCTATACATGACATGGTGATATTATCATATGGGATGATGATATGAAATAAGATATCTAGTTCTAAGTGTATAAGTGATGAACATTACATATGATATAAAAGATATCTTATTCATGTGAGATGGTCTAAATATCAAAGATGACCATAATCTCACTTGGAACATGATACATTTTGTTTAATTGTGGTTCTTGATTGTTCTTTCTATGGATGAGTTTGGTCAACATCTAGAGTGATGCACATGTGGATGAGGTTGGTCAACATCTAGATTTGATGTAGATGATGTTTGATCAAGTGATATATATGTACTATGGTGAGGATATCAAGTCTTTATTCTGTGGTGGTGGAAATGTTCAAAATGTCCATAAGGAAGTCTTATAAGCAGCATGGGTGTTGGGGACTACTAATTTTGTTGGTAGTACATATCTAGAGGAGGTGGATTTGTGGATGATGTATTTGAATAAGGTATTTTGCATCCTAAAGATAGTTGATGAGGATAATCTTTCCATGTGATGTTTCTTTTTTTAAAAGAGTGCTAGCCATTGGTGGGATATGAAATAGGGGAAGTTGTCTAAAAAGTAGATAACCTGATCAGAAATCAAGAGGGATTCCAAAGATTACTACTTTTTGGTATTATATACCTGAGGTAAGATCCATCCATTTGTTTGCATTCGACAATAGCAGTGAATGCGTGAGAAGTGTGCTTTTCTTTTATCTTTTTGTATTTGGCCCTTTATTCAAAGAGACCAAGTGAGGATAGTCTTTTTTCTAATATTCAAGAGAGGGTCTCTTTCATATAGTTGAGGCAATAAAATTATATTGTTTGTTGAGGCCATGGGGTGAATAGAGTGTGTTTTGCATAACAGAATCATGAGTTTGGCTGAGGAGGATGAGCAGGAGAGTGTGGGATGGCCCATCTATCAAGTAAAGTTGGAGTTACAATTCTTGGTTTTGGGTCATGTGTTCATGTAGTGGAAGATCAAAGTGTAGGTGGTGATGGCTCTTCTTTGGGTTATAATGATGGTATTCCTTTGTTTATTGTGCAGGAGAGGGAACATTGTGCTTGGTGTGAGCATAGGTATAAGGGAACATGTCAAGATAATGTTACCCTGGTTATTTCTTTTATGAAAAACAAGAATGTTTGAGAAAATATTACCCTCAAAATTCCTTATCTAAGTCCATGTTGGTGGGTTGTTATAGAGTCACACCTTCACCAGGTTTTGGGGACAAAATTCCTTAAGTGGGATTGATTTATTAGACCATATCATGATATTTGACTTAAATCCTACTTTATTACCTATATCTCATTTACCTTAGTAATTAAATGATAATACATGATGTTTTTTAAAACTATAAATATGATGTTTCCATGGATAATGTGCATCTAGGAAACCCTAATGGTTGAATATCATGAGTACACTAGTTATGACTTGTGCCATGGTTGTTTCTACCAAAATAACTAATATAAACCTCAATCATTTTTTTGAAACCCCAAACCAAGTCTAATATGTAGTTTTGAGTTGATTATTAACACAATAATGATATATATGTATATAGGTTTCCTTAAAATGGGTAGTATGTTGGTTTTATTTTTTATGTTTTAGTTTCTAGAAACCCTTATTTGGAAAAATTGAGTGGGTTCTAAGCATCTTATTTTTTGTATTTATATGCTTATTTTGTGGAGTATGCAAGATGTGCATAGATGCTTGTTTTGCAGACCATGCTAGATGTGTGTAGATGCTCTTTATAGGTTATATATACCCCGTTTAAGTAAGATAACCCTAGTTGGGTTTTCTTGGGTCCAATATAGCCTCGAGACTGGTCTAGTAAACCTCATTGACGTAAGGGTTGTAAGTCATCCAACCCCTCCATTGGTCAAACAACCTACAAATCATGGTTTTATTTTGGTCAAACAACTAAGGTTTAGGTCAAACCTCATAGGTAGGACAGACCAATGATATATCAATTGATCGATGAAGGAGTGCATACAACTTTTTAGTCTTTTACATCACATATATCAATTCAATCTGTCCAAACGCAAGTATGTTTTATATTCACCATCTTCCACCTTGAAATTATTATGGCTGTCTATTTTATCTTCACTTGCAGTTTGGCCCCTCATGCCTAGTGGATCTTTATTAAGGATGTCCTCCGTGGTGGCTCTTGTTTAAGATTGGTTTTCTCTCTTTTATTAGTTATTTCTTCTTTTGATCCTCTCTTTAGCACCATGGATAGACTCCTAAAGGTATGATCCATCAGTGGTTAGTTCTTTCTCTCCTACTTGATTTATTTGCTTCTTTGGCTAGGGTTGATCTGGGTGGAGCCCCATTAGTGGTTGTTGGTGATCCTTTGGATGTTTGGGGATCTCGCATGATATTCATGTTGTTATTTATCTATTAATGTTTAAGTGAGTAGATACTTCCTTTCTTGCAATTATACAAAATTGTATGATGTCTATATACCCAATTTTTCTAAGTATGGGATTATCATAATTGAAGTAAAGTTATTGGTAAATACTAGTTGATTGAATGTATGTTATATTCTTGATGTAAGAAACCCCATAAGAGCAATATTTTGCTTCTTATAGAACAAAATGCTTGGAATTGGATCTGAAGTGATGTTATATGTTCTTACTATACATATCCTAATGCATGTATGGAGATTATTTTCCCTAGATGACTTCTTCTCATGAATTTTCTTATCTAATTGCTCTATATGATAGTAAATAGTTAACTATTTATGATGCTTTATTTATACGATTCCCTACTAATGTAATTGCATGATTTGTCTTTTAGTTGCATGGAAAATCCTAATAGACCATGTTGTATGAGCATGATTCTTGATTGTGAATACTTATCTAGTTGGTCTAGATATGTTCTATATTGTCTAATTGAGATCCATATGGTGTGAATTGATGTCCTAGAGCCATGAAAGATGGTAGTAATGATAGTGTGCCCTAATATGATGATAGACAATGTGAGGTATCATGTTGTAAGTGTATAAATGATGAATATCAAATGATATTATATAAAAGATACTCTAATAAAGTAATGAACCCATGTTGATAGAAGATGACCTAAATATCATGGATAACCCTAATCTCACATGAACACGTGTTGTTTCTATATGGTTATTACTCGTTCTTCATGGTGGTTGGGTGTGAGTATTTGGACCTTGGAATTAACTCACAACTTAGGATTTTTGTTGTTTTCTTAATGAAAAGAATGGGGCATAGACACACACTCAATGTGGATAAAAGAGGACGAACCTTATAGCATATCTCCTTTTTTTTACTTGTATAAAGTTGGAAAACACTAAACCATGTCTTTATACATGATGAGTGTGGAGTCATTGATACAATCTTATCCCTTGGAGGTGTATGGACTCAACCACAACTCCAACAGCTCAATGAGTTGGAGTAAGGAGGAGGAGTCGGTCCCTAGAAACAACTCTTTCCCTAGCTCCAACACATTAATAATAAAGATAATACTTGATGAGAATATGAGTAACAAAGTAATTGAACAATATGTTTATGGGAATATGATGTGTACAAGAATGTCCTACTTGTGTGTTTGTTTTAATTACTTATTGCTCAGTCGTACAATTAGGCTTTAATTCTTAAGCTAATCTCCATGTATTTTTTTATTAGAGAATCCAATTATCTATTTTAGGGTTTATGATCTTATCACAAAATTGTTATGTTTAACTAATAAGAATATACATATTTGACCTCTTAATATCTTGTTGAACTGCCAAGTGTGAGGAAACAACTCATATAAATTGCTACAAATCTTCATCTACCCTTCCATTACTATTGTGAGGTGTTTGTTGTATGTTGTAGAGTCTAGTTTCATATGTTGCACGCTTAATCATGGGTGAGCTAATCAACTTGTTGGTTCTTTATGTTGTCTCTTCATATTTAGAAGATTTTAAATATGTATGTTGTAGTCTTTTCATGTTACCTTGATCCAACATATTGCAATATGCAGATAATGTGATAAAGATGGAATGTTACATGTCTTTATATGATACAGGTATTACACATACACGAATAATTTAAGATAAATAAGAAAATGATGTTATATGCATGTTGTAAAGATGTGTGGTTTGGTTTAGTATCAATATTGGGTATTTCTTAGTCTAGGCAGGCTTTATAAGAAAATAGAGTGGTTTGGTCGACTTTTGTGTATTTTCTTTTCATTTATGATGAGTTATGATGAGTCCTTTGTATTTTTTTGGTTTTGGGTTGGTCGTGGGTCTCCATGTCGGTAATTACTTGACATGTTTTTTGGTTTTTGTTGACTCTATTTTTGGGTGTCACAAACAAGTTTCAAAGATCATCCCTAGTGGCATAGCCACCTTTGGGTACGGCAGGGCAAGTGTTTGACCCATCATCCTAGGAAATCGCTCATATTCAACGTGAGAGCATGTTTCATGGAAAATCCGGTAAGGATGTGCCCCACCTCATGAAATCTATGCATCTATTTAGTGCATATCCTTCTCCTTATCTCCTTACTTAATAGTTTTTTATTTTTTATTAATTATTTTAATCAAAGGCGGTGCCACTACACCCACTCTTTTCCTTATATAATGAAATTTTTGTTTCTCGTGTGATTTACTCAAACATTCGATTGACCCTGTCAAACTACATAAATGTTATTTCCTATTGTCAAGCATTGTGTGACTATTACCATTTCTTTTGTTGCCTTCGACTGACCAAAATTACACAAGTGTATGCGGAATTACAAGTATTGTATGCATCCAGTCCTCTTGACAACTTTTTTTCTAATGGTTCTAATTAAACATGCTATGATAATATGTGTTGTTCTGTCTGAATTACATATCCTATTGGTTGATACCAAACTGGATACTCCATAAATTTTTCATTTGAATTAGAAGTTAATTATAGCTTCTAATATAGAAAATCTTGACTTATAAATTTATTGTCGACAGTTTACCAGAAATGTTTATAGCATGTAATGATGTGCGGTATTTTCACGGCAATAATGGTCATGTACTATAAGTGTCTCTCCCCAACTACTTCAATATCTTATACATTATTAACAATCTAAAATCAACTATGGTTGGATATCTCATTATACATATAATCAAAAAATATTTGACAAATATCCTTGCATTGACTACAATCATATATACTATTTTGGACTAAAATTTTATCACTCTCACGTGTGTGTCACGCCCGCCCCAAAACCACTTTCCGCTCTTGTTGTCCCCTCATCTCCCACTTTCCTGGCCGCTCCAATCAACAACCACCACGTGGCAACCTACAGCAATATTGTCCTAACCGGTTCATTAAAAAAAAGTTAAGAGAAAGTTGGTTGGAGAGAATCACATGGCAGACATTAATTGGGTGGTTGGTGGAGGTTGTGTAATAGATGAACAAATTTGTTTCACTTATAACTTTTGAACCGTGATGAATTTTTTGATAAAAAAAACATTAGATTCCTTATGAAAAATACATTCTAACAAGTCTAATGTTGATTTTTTTAGAAAGAAAATATGAAAGTAGTATGTAGATGTGATGTGATGAGAGAAAAATTGTTTTGTATATATTTTTTAAACTATGATGAATTTTTTGACAAAATAAGAACTAGTATATTTGTGATAAAAATACGTTCAAACAAGACTAAGGTTGAGAGAAAATAAGTTGTTGGCCAAATATAAAAAAGAATAGTTAACAAATCTATGGATGAATTGGTGCCCAGTGGTTAATTGACACCTGAAAAATGGTTCATTGACGGACGAAAGGATTCATTGACACCCAGAAGTATAAAAATGGAGTCTAAAAAAATATTGTACGCAATAAATCACAACTAAGGTAATTGACAACTAAAAATAATGTAATGACGCCCAAATAAGTTTGTTTGACACCCAAGAATAACTTAATGGTGCCTAAATATAGATATACCCTTAAATAGAGGGTAAGAGTATTTCACACTCAACAACAACTTAATAGTGCCCAGAAGTTATTATTTGACGCCCAAATAGTTAACAAATCCACAGATGAATTGGTGTCAAATGGTTAATTGACACCCAAAGATGGTTCATTGACGCCCACAAATGGTTTATTGACACCCAGAAGTATAAAAATAGCCCCAAGTAATTATATGTATTAAATTATGGGTAACATAATTAACAACTAAAAATAACGTAATGGCGCCCAAATAGGTTTGTTTGACACCTAAGAACTACTTAATGACAAATACGTCTGTACCTTTAAATAGAGTGTAAGAGTATTTCACACCTAACAACAAGTTAATGGCACCCAGAAATGATTATTTGACGCCCAACAGTTAATAAATCTACAGATGAATTGACACTCAATGGTTAATTGACACCCAAAGATGGTTCAGTGATGCTCAGAAATGCTTTGTTGACACTCATAAGTATAAAAATGGTGCCCAAGTAAATATTGTACATATTAAATCACGACTAAGGTATATGACAACCAAAAATAACATAATGACACACAAATAGGTTTGTTTCACATCCAATAACAACTTAATGATACCCAAATATAGTTGTATGTATTAAATATGGTGTAAGGATACTTTACACTCAAAAATAACTTAATGGCACCCAAAATGGCTAATTGACACCCAAAGATGGTTAATTGACGCCCAAAAATAGTTCATTGACACCTAAATTTATAAAAATGGCTCTCAAATAAATATTGTATGTGTTTAATCACAATTGAGAGTAATTGACAACAAAAAACAACCCTATTTAGCCATTTTAGGCGTTTTCCAACCATTTGTGGGAATATCACCATTTTTTAGTACTTTTAGTCATTTTTCAGTGCTATATAGTCATCTTTAGGTGCCTTTAGCTATTTTTTGGCGCATATTCACCATTTTCAAGCACTTAATTTTGGGCATGTATTTATTAATTTTTAGACGCTTTTACCAGTGAATACAAGCCTAATTATCATGAATACATACCTACTTTCCTCATGTCCTCAATTTACTTCTCTCACTTCTCATCTTATTACTTCTCTTACTTTCCTCCTCTTCGCCATCACTTTTCTCCTCGCTTCTTTATCTTCCATCGTCACTTTCCTCCTCTCTTTTTTACTTCTTTCCTCAAAAGCATAACAATATTAGTCTTGCTTTAATGTATTTTTATCACAAATTTAATGGTTTTTATTTCGTTTAAAAATTCATCATTGTTTAGAAAAAATAAATAAAATTATTTTCTCTCTCATCACATCACTTGTACATGTCATTTTGTATTTTTTTCTCAAAAATATATCAATATTAGTCTTTTTAGAATGTATTTTTATAAAGAATTCAATGGTTTTTGTTTCATCTAAAAAATTCATCACGGTTCAAAAGTTATAAGCAAAACAAATTTATTTGTCCATTACATAACCTACACCAACCACCCAACTAATACATGCCATGTCATCTTTTGAAAACCAACTTTCCCCCTCCTCAAACCACCCAGTCTACTGTAAAACGAGTAGGAAAACACGACAACCGACAGGCAGCGGAAACAAAAATTTTACTGACATATTTCCCGTTAACCAACAGATCACGTAAATAACTATGCAATGGGAAGGATGGTTTTATGAAGATATATCTGGTCTTAGAGCAAGTCCGGTGACAATCCTCATCGATGTAGATGTGCACTTTGTCTTAGACAGTGTTTGTGCATCTCATGGTTGCACTGGGACTCATCTGGCTGCTCCTCCATGAATAGCAGACTCAAATAATTGTTGCAGCAGCTCCTCAGATCTCGCCACAGACTGTGAGTTGATGTTTCCCTCCTATCTGTAGTCAAAGGATTTCTGCCTCTAGAGTAGTCTACACAGACCAACTAGAACTTCTGTCATCCTACTAGAACATATGGGAAGGAGTAGTCCCTCTCGTTGGTGTACTTGTAACCAACCTACTCTCCCACAACAATGATCCTCAGTTGTTTCTCTCCCTTGGCTACCCCTCTCAAGTTGGGTAGGACTTATCTGGGCTCTCGTGGTTATCACAACCAGATAGAACAACAATTGTCAGAGCAATTGATTCTCAATTGTCTATGTTTTACTCTGAGAAGCCCCCAAGTTGATGAGGTTGGGGGTAATAAAACTCAGGCTTATATCCTACCTCACCAGAGGGAACATGTAGTTCATGTGACCTTTTCGAATAGTTTGAAGGCGACTAAGATGGACCGACAGTTCAAGAAATTTCTAGATAATTTTCATAAGTTATCTGTGAACATTCACTTGACAGACGCTATTGAGCAGATACCATCTTATGGGAAGTTTTCGAAGGATATTATTACAAAGAAGAGAAAGATACCAGAGTCTGATGTTGTGGTTCTGAAAGAGCAGGTTAGTGGTTTCATCTTAGGGATAATACATCCTAAAAGACATGATCCTGGATGCTTCAATATCACATGCTTCATAGGCAAGACAAAATTTGGAGAGGCTTTATGTGATTCAGGGGAGAGTATAAATCTGATACCCCTATCTACCTTCAAGAAGCTCAGACTTAAGGAATCCAGGAAGAGTAGCATGACAATCTAGTTGACAAACAACTCAATAGCTAAGCCATATGGGTTGTGTGAGGATGTCCTGGTAATAGTGGATAGGTTTGTCTTTCCTATAGATTTTGTAGTGATGGAAATGCATGGTGACCATGGCAATGAGCTTCTACTTGGAAGACCAATTCAAGCCATTGCAGACATTATACTTGAGATGGGAAGAGGATGTCTAACTATGGGAATCCAAGATGACATGTTCGAGATCAAGATGTCGGAGCACTCTCAAGCCATGGGAGATAAGGTGCAATGCAACATGCTTCAACACGTGGATAGCAAGTTTTCTCTATTTTTTGGGAAGCCATTCCTAGATATGGCCCATGTTATGACTAAAGTAGAAAGAGGAAAAATAACATATGCATAACCAATTAAATAAATCCTACATTACTTTACTATGAGCCACCACTCATCTACATCCTCCAAAACTCCAATGATAGACAGACTCTCTGACAAGCTCTTTTCCCGAATCCTTATAACACTTAAACTCGTCATACTTGCCCTATTTACTGCCCTTATGGTGATAATATTTCAGTCATTTTGTTATAACCACAGTAATAAAAAAAACCCACCTTGAGGCTCTTGAGGCTTACGCCTCTTGGCAAGGCTATCCCAAATGCACCTCGAGGCTTACGCCTTAGTATCCTGGACTGAGGCTTACGCCTCACGATGTCTGAGGGCCGCCTCAAAGCACTAAGGCTTTGAGGCTTAGCTGAGCCGCACACCTCAATTCTGAATGATGATGTCTTATGTTAACCACCAAATTGACTACTCTTAGTTTATTAAAAACACTTTCTTAAAAAAATCAAAATTCTTGTAGTTGATTGTTACTTTTCATTAATAAACATTTAATCATCATTTTCTGCGAAGTTTAGCAAGTTGGGTGCACCTAAACGGTCATCTCTCCCAGAGAGACGGTCATCTGGGACGCAAGATGGTCATTTCACACTTTTCATTTTTGCACATATGTCAACAATTCAATTCTAATTAGTGCACGTGATTACGTTAGCACCAATCCTATATGCAATAGAATTGCACCTCCAAAACAGTCGTTTGGTGCAACTCATACAGGCATCTCACACCAGGCCAGACGACCGTTTCGCATAAGTGAGATGGGCATCTCACAGGCTGGGTCAGGCAGAATTCCAACCAATGTACAATACAATCAGCCTGAGACTCCAAATGGCTGTCTCAACATTTGACCTGTTCATTTGGCAGTCTGGTCAGTTGATTTGTTGCGTGAATTGAAATACCTAAATACTTTAATAATCAATTCAATCATCATTTAAGATCAAAATCCTCTTCTAGATGAGTTCCTATGTGTGTGACCCTATAGGTTCCATGTTACATTGCTAGTGAATGTACATAACAACTTATGAGATCACAAGCAATGAGCGGTGCCTAGTCACACATCATTGCTACCCAAGTAAATGGAAAGTTGGAGAACAACTTCAACCTACAATCTGTGTATGGTGTTACAACATTTGTACAGTTCCTTTGTCACTGATTTATAGATTGAACTAGAGGCATGGAACAGTCATCCTCATTATTATTCAATCTTGTTTCTTGAATTAGAGCAGAGTGCTTGAGATATATGTAAGCTCAATATCACATATTGGCTCACATGCGTATTTCCATACTTTTTCTTAGTATCACTAATCAAGAGGCCTTAGATATCATACTCATATAGGAGGGACAAATCTCATCTCTCTCTATCATAGTCACTCCCCATGTGTCAAAGTCACCCAATCATCATCTTTATAACAATGCATGTTTCATGACTACATTTGATGATGTCAAAGTGTACCCAATGATATGTTATGAGTGCAGTTATTTTAGGTTTAAGAACCACAACCACCACAATCACTATGAGAGCTAACTATGACTTCCATGTTGATGGTTTACATGTGTCAGTCTCATAGTGGGTCTGTCCCATACACTGTTCCCTAACATGTATTTGTGTACATGGTTTGATATTGCCATATCATGAATAATGAGACTCTGTCATCAACCAACTCACACTTTGATCTTATGTGTTATTGTTGTCTATCAACCTTCCACAACAACAATCGATCAGGGACATAATGAGAATGTATGTACTCTTAACATCTGTATGATCTCATTCTTCAGGTCCTCAACCTGAAGACATACGTCATTGAGTAATATCATTCTCTAGACATTTATTATGTTATTTGTTATCTCATAACTAAATATACAAAATAAATTGGAGGCTTGCCTTTATTAATAATCAAATCATTTACATGTCATGCCATTACAATCATCATATGATTGGCTCTCTGGGCATACATACCAATAAACTCCCACTTGCACTTAGAGCCAATCACCCATGGATCTCATCCCGAGTGATCTAACATGACCACCATGCTTCTACTCTGAAAGTGCTTTTGCTTTAAGTCAGTAACTTGCATTTTTTTTCATCTTTTTGTTGTACGACTACTCGTATGAGATGGAAGTGGTGTAGTATGCTATCCAAGATTCCCAACCTAACTAGTAGCTCCAATGTTGTCATCAATCAATGGTTGGAACCTCATACAAGTTCACCCATATGAACTTCTTTATCCATACATTATCCTTTTTTGTTCCTATAATCACATAGATACTTGGCTTCTTTTATATATTTGAACAATTGTCATTAGCTCATAACCCTTTCTAGCTTACAATTCTCATTTAATTTCAAACATAAATTGTGATTATTTTGTCAGATCGGAAGCTTGCGTGAGTGTTACTCCTTACATACAACTCTTTCTTATTACCATAACCAAGGAATCAATCCTTTAAGTGCTTCACAAGCATAAAAACATGTTCTTTATGGTAGTTCAGTGACTCTGATTGGAATCTGACATATACCTTCTTATCATGTCCAATACATACAAGATTTCTAGGTAGGTATATATATGTCTTCTCATCATGTCCAATACATATGAGATGATTGGATATCCTCTCGTCATGTCCAATACATACGAGATAACGTTATATACTCTCGTCATGTCCAATACATACGAGATAATGGGACATCCTCTCGTCATGTCCTACACATACGAGATAACAGGATAAGTACATTACATTGAATTCAAGATAGATCCACTACCGAATGCATATGATATCTATCCATGTGTTCTTGTTCTTCATAAGAATTGGGACACTTGACTCTTAAAAGACTAACTCCATGGAACATGGATAGTTTTATCTCACTGAGTCTTGAATGTTGAACCTTTCAGCATCTTACCAATGTATGTGCTCTTACTTAGGTCAAGAAGCTTTCTAGATCTATCTCTATAGATCGTGATTCCTATCACATAGGATGATTCGCCTAAACCCTTCTTATAGAAGGTAATTTCTTTGTCAAGTTTTCATATTTGCATGATAAGGATGTTATTCTGCATCATTATGTAGAATATTAATATGCTCCCATTAAATCTTTTGTAATCATAGATTTCATCTTCATTCTGACTCAAGTCAAACCCTTTGACTGTCTTGTCAAATAGAAGATTCCAGCTCTGAGATGCTTGCTTCAATCCACCAATTGACTTTTGTAGCTTATAGACTTTATTGCATTAATGGATTTATAAAACCATTAGATTGTGTTGCGTACACATCCTCTTAATTGTTCCAATTAAGGAATACAATTTTAACATCCATATGCCAAATCTCATAGTCATACTAAGTTGCAACAGTAAGCATGATCGAGATGGATTTAACCATTGTAACTAGTGAAAAGACTTCATCATGTTCAACACTTTGAACTAGTTTAAAACTTTTGCAACCAATTTACCTTTCCATGTTGGTCTTCTTACAGAGACCCAAATGCACCCAATGGGTTTTACCCCTTCAGGTGGATCCACCAAGGTCATACCTTGTTGGTTTTCATGAAGTCCATCATTAATCTTATGGCCTCAAGCCATTTCTCATATCGTGATCCTTCAATATTTTCTAGTTAGGTTGTTGACTCATCTCTTTATGATCAACTCACTACCTTTTGAGTTATAAGATCTCTCAAACTCAAGGTATGTTCTACTAGAACTTTGAGTTCTGTGTTTCCTTAAGGAACTTGAGATTCCACAAAACTTGTGATTCTCCTTGTTCCTTTTGTACCTCTATAGGTTCTATGTTTTTTTGTTTGTCTTGAACAATGCGAGTTCTACTTTTACTCCCACTGATTCCTTTGGAACTAATTTCTATTTAGGAATTCAGCTATCCTAGGAACAAACACTTTGTTGTTAGGTTGGAATATAAGTAGTATTCAACAAGATAACATTCATGTGATTTGTGGATAAAGCCTTTTAAGAAACTATTTTCTTATATAAGCTGTCAATCCTAATCACTATAAAATACATGTCGGGACTCTTCCCATGCCATATCTCATATGGTGTCTTTTTTAACCAATTTACAGGGTACATTGTTTTAGTGTAAAGCATGTGCCAAAATCAATATTGGAAGATTAGCTAGATATGTTGATAATCGCACCATGACTTAACGCATTGTCATTCCTTTTTTTGATACACTCTAATAATATATTACCATTGTGTTTCGGGTGGAGTTCATCATGATACACTATCAAGATCTTCCAGAAGGTCCTCAAACTCTTGGTTTATGTATTTCAACATCGATCATATCGAGGTATCTTAGTACTTTTACCAAGTTAGTTATGTACTTCATTTATGATCTCCTTGAACACTTCAAGATATCCAAACTTGTATTTCATTAAATACAAATTTCAATATCTATTGATCACATTAGTAAATACAATGAGTTTATTATAGCTACATTTAGCATTCATTATAAAAGGTCTATGTACATCAGTATGTACTAGTCCTAATGGAATAATCAATCTCCTACTACTTCTAGTGAAGATGCTTTTGTCATATTATGCAACAAATAAGACATGCATGTCTATTTTTTCAATAACCAAAAGAGTCTAGATAACCATCATATAGATTCTAGAAATGCATTTTATATTTATGTGATTTAGATGACAGTGATGTAGGCATTCAATTGTTTGAGTTATCAAGTCATTCTATATATGTGTCATACACATTTGTCTTTACAACTATCAAGTATAGTTTGTGAGACATAGGGCACTGCCATAAAATATCATGTTTTAAAATGAAACATTATGTTCTTGTCATACAAAACATATAATGTTTTCATCAATGGCAGGTACATAATAGCAATTCGCTAATTCTATTATGTGCCCATGAATGACAATTTCCAACTATAGAGGCATCAACCCTTGCTCCGCACAATTCTAGCTTACTTCTTCTTAGGTCTTGAAGTGGAGATCTCTATCTCTGTCTTCTTCCTGAGATCCTCTATGAAGAGGATAATTCCTTTCCAACGTCCAGACAAGTGACAATGGTGGCACTTTCTTTTCTTTATCCTTTAAGTAAAAAGTACTTACCTTTCTCTATATATTGAGTGTAGAAGACTTGGGCTTCAGCTTAGCCTCAGAACACTTCTTGACCTTGTCTTTGCCCTATGACTCACTTCCATTGATCATCATCACGGATTTGTCCTTCTTCCTTGCTTTTGCATCAACATGTCAATCATTTGATAAACTTACTATATGATTCATGCAAAGCTTGCATAATCATATTCATGGTCAACTCTTGACCTAAGAGAAATCACAGTCATTCTACATGTCCAATTATATTGAGCATATGGGGTTCTACTAGACCTCTCTTTGTCAGTTTGCACTCAGCTAGTGGTTTGGAGACATTATAACTTCTTTGCTTTACATGATTGTTAAGATGTGTTACCATCTAAAGAATGTCCATGTTTTCATGTTGTTCATGCAACTCATAGTTCATACAACATACCATTAGGTATTCAAATGCCTATGGCATCATTGGCAGGCTTCTAATAAGCATTCATTTAGCCTTAGGTGCATTTGGAGTGGGTTCCTCTGGCATCGGTCTATCAAGGACATAGAGCTTTCACTCATTGATGAGAACATTTCTCAAAGTCCTTAACCAATTATGGAACTTTATCTTGTTTTGTCCTTCTTGAGGACTGATTGCAATTTGAACGTGTTTGTGTTTGACATTTGATTCTACAAGGAAAAATTACAACTTTTCAAAACATGTTTGATTTAGTTTTCTTGATAAACTTAAATATATTAATTAGGTTTTTAATTAACTATCACTCCCACTATTTTATCCAAATTGATAATCCTCAATATCAATTCAGAATATTGCAGTGTATAATATTCTAGTGGGCCAAGATCTATATTTCATCAAGTCATGACACCCACAACTTAATTATTTAGGTAGGCCAACTATTTAAATGCATCTGAATGCAACTCTTGGATAGATGATGTGTACAACTCTTTGCCATAATCATTTGTATTCCTTTGGCACCTGATCTCACCAAGTTATTACCAGTCAAGCCTTACACAAAAGTCAACACGATAATAATGCACCCTGCTTTGGCAGAAACTGCATTACTACCATCACACTTCCATGAGATAGACATTGCACCACGCTTTGGCATAAACTACGCTTGGTCGATCAAGCTTTTCATGTGTGTCACTTTTAGAAGGCATCCAAGTCATTGATATTGAGGGAGTTTGTATGTATAAATACATACACTTTATCCCATTTCCACATATATAGTACGTATTATATACATGCTATAACCACAAATGAGAGCATGCAATAATTAAAATACACAAGCGATGGTTATGGCCATACTAATGTAATTCCTTGCAGCCACAAAGAATTACTACCACCTATGGTCCACATCATATGCAACTTATTGTTGGTGAATATATGTGCTCAAACCAATCCAGGTTGATCGGTTCAACTCTTGAATCGGTCGGCTCGCCTCCTGGTTGCTTGGTTGGGCTCTTCTAAAGCGTTCATCTAGTTCTCAAGTCCAAGCAACATCTGAATACCTCCAGTTAATTGGTTGGGCCACCAGTCGATTGGTTCGTCCTCTTATCGTCTGGCCTCCTCAGTCCTCCAATCAATCGGATCGTCTCACGAGTCAGTCGTTTCATCTAGTACAGATCGTCATCTCACGTTGAAACATAAATTAAAACTATCCTACTTGTTATTACATTGTATATGGGGAAAACCTCGAGTTACATTCGAGGGGAAATAAGAAGAAGAGCATTGATTTATATTTGGAAAGGAGAGGGAAGCTCGGTGCGCAGACTGATTAAAAATAGGAATAAATAACCACAACCATGCACACATATATCTGGGATTTTGGTCATAATCACGCTTCACATCCACCATCAAATCCGATTTTATAACAACGCATGTAAATTTCATATATATATAGGGCATTCATTCAATACCCGCGTGGGTAGCCTAATTTTTCGCTACCCGCACTTCCAAAAGTGTAACTATATGATACACAAAAGTAACTCTAAGATCAAAAGAGTAACTATATTGATAAAAGAGTAACTATATGACTAAAAAAGTAACTGCGTAGAAAATATACAGTCGGTAAATATATAGACGTATTTTTTTATTTTGGTGGGGCAAATGACATTATTTTTGGATGAAATTTTTTGGGGAGCTAGATAAAATGCTCCTCTACAATTGTGAAAAAAAAATTTAAGTGATAGGAAGGGTGTGCAGGTAGCTACCCGTGCGGGTATTAAAGATGAGCCCATATATATATATATATATATATATATATATATATATATATATATATATATATATATATATATATATATATATATATTCATTTGGGTTCTTATGTGGTGATTTAGATGGATGTGCATATCAACCAGTTTAAATATTTGCATCGAATGTAATAAATAAACTCGATGAAATCAAAATCTATTCATATCAAGTATCCCAAAACATAATTAACTAACTTGGCTCTGATACCACTGTAGAGAAGTATGACATCAGATAGGCAGCGGAAACAAAAAAATTATTGACACATTTTCCATTAACCAGCAGATCGGGTCAAAACTATGCAATGGGAAGGATGATTTCACAAAGATATACCTAGTCTTAGAGCAAGACCAGTGACAATCCTCATTGATGAAGATGTGCACTTTATCTTAGACGGTGTCTATGCAACTCCTAGTTGCAATGGGACTCATCTGACTAATCCTCCACAGATAGTAGACTTGGACAACTGCTACAGCAGCTCCTCAGATCTCGCCAGAGACTGTTAGTTGATGTTGCCCTCCTAGAAGTAGCCAAAAGACTCTTGCCTCTAGAGTAGTCCACACATACCAACTAGAACTCTTGTCGTCTTACTAGAACGGATAGGAAGGAGTTGTCTCTCTCGTTAGTGTACTAGTCACCAACCTGCTCTCCCACAATAATGATCCCCAATTATTTCTCTCCCTTGTCTATCACTCCCTAGTCGGGTAGGACTTGTTTGGGTTCTCGTGGTTACCACAACCAGAGAGGACAACAATTATTAAAGTAATTGATTCTCAATTATCTGTATTGTGCTCTGGGAATCCCCCAATACCCCTCTATTTATAAGTGGGGCTAGGGCCAGGATTCTTAGTCGATGTGGGAGTGGAAAGAATCGGAAGATCTTAAATTTTTATAATAATTCTGAAAGTTTCACAATTTGCGTGCGTTGAAACGGTCACCTCACCCAGCGAGATGGTCATCTGGGATGCAAGACGGTTGTCTCGCTGAGCGAGACAGTCATTTCACACTTTTTAGTTTTGCACATATGTCGACAATTCAATTCCAATTAGTGCACGTGATTACGCCAGCACCAATCCTATGTGCAATCAAATTACATTCCCAAAACAGTCATTTGGTACAGATGAGATGAGCGTCTCGCACTAGGCCAGACGGTCATTTCACATAAGCAAGATGGGCATATCGCAGGCCAGGTCAGACAAAATTCTAGCCAATGTATAATACAATCAGGCTGACACTCCAAACGGCTGCCTAAACACTTGAATCGATCGTTTGGCAGTCTAGTCAACTGACCCGTTACGTGAACTCAAATATTTAAACACTTTAGTAATCAATTCAAGCATCATTCAAGACCAAACTCCTCTTCTAGATGAGTTTCTATGTGTGTGACCCTATAGATCTCATATACATTGGCAGTAAATGTCCATAACAACTTATGACATCACAAGCAATGAGTGATGCCTAGTCACACATCATTGCTTCCCAAGTAAATGAAAAGTTGGAGAACAACTTCAACCTACGATATGTGTATGGTGTTATAATGTTTGTATAGTTCTTTTGTCACTAATATCCGAGATGAACTAGAGGCATGGAGCAGTGATCCTCATTATTGTTCAATCTTGTTTCTTATACCAGAGTAGGTTGCATGATATATATGTAAGTTCAAAATTTTCTATATTTACTCACATGTGTATGGTCATATTTCTCAGACTCACTAATCAAGAGGCATTGGATACCATACTCCTACGGAAGGGACAAATCACATCTCTATCACTCATAGTCAGTCCCCATGTGTCAAAGTTATCCAATCATCATCTTTATAACAACCCATGTTTCAGGATTGTGTTTGATGATGTCAAAGTGTACTCAATGACATGTTATGCATGTATTGATTTTAGGTCTAAGAACCACAACCACCACAATTACTGTGAGAGTTGACTATTAATTCCATATTCATGGCTTCCATGTGTTAATATCACGGTGGGTATGTTTGATACATTGTTCCTTAACATGTATCTATGTGTTTGGTTTGATATTGTCCATATCATGACTAATGAGTCTCTATCATCAACCAACTCACACTCTAATCTTACATGTTATTGTTGTCTATCAACCTTCCACAACAACAACCGATCAGGGACATAATGAGAATGTATATACTCTTAACATATGTATGATCTCATTCTTCAGGTCAACAACCTGAAGATATACGTTATTGAGTAATATCATTCTTTAGACATTTATTATCTTATTCATCATATCATAATTGAATATACAAAATAAATTGGAAGTTGGCCTTTAATATTAATCAAATCATTTGCATGTCATGTCATTACAATCATCATATGATTGGCTCTCTAGGCATACATACCAACAAAACCACCAAAGGATGCCCATGACCCCTGCGCGTGAGGGGCTCTGCCCGTGACCCGATCATTTTAGTACCTATTTTATATTATATTGAGAATGAATAAAAACCATGAAGAATAACAAAGTCTTTTATTCTGATACATTGAATAAGATTATCTAGTGAGTTATTAAAGAATATTAATTGCAACTATGGCATTTGTTATAAAAGGTCTACGTGACAACAATAACAACTGATCATTGAGCTCACACTGCTCCAGTTGCATCTAAAAAATTTTTGTTAAAGTTATTGTTTATTAGCATTGTACAAAGTTCTTTTTTTACGCTAAGTCTTCAATGACAACTTAATTTTTTTTCATTTATGTATATTAAATGTTTAGGGAAATCGAGTTTCTTCATATTAATTTTAAGATTGTGATATATTTCAACATCTAATAATAATTAAGCTAGTACTTTGAAGTATTTTTTGTCCCACCTCTAACTAAAATTCATGGCTTCACCACTGATCATCCCTACCTTGAAGAAAGTTAGAATTAATTGACCTTTGCATTGTGTTAACTGTTTTAGTAAGGGTTAGGAAATCATAAGAAATCATAGAGCCTGAAAAAACTGAACCAAATCGACTAGTGCGAGTGTGATTTTAGGGAGACAAATAGCTTGGTTTTGTTCTAAATGTTTCAATCTAAGAATAATGATTTGGTTCAATTTTAACCAAGACAAAAAGAACTAATATTTATATCATATACTAATAGAAAATTGTGTACCGTGTATAAAGGCTCATCTCAAGTGTAACATAGTGGTTCTAAGTTTGTGAATGTGACATGGTCATGTATGTAATGTGATGTGCAAAAACCATATCATATTTTTCACGACATCTTAGTTGCACATTTCACTCAATTTAACCATATTTCTACTCTGGTTCATGCTAAGATGTTTGTTTCTTGTTGATCTTACTTGCATCATGGTTTGAATTGTAGGTACACCACATTCCACTCATAATGAAAGAAAAATGCCCAAAATCTAACCTTTTGGCATTTACAGAGTTCCCCAAGTCTTGGAGTTCAAAACTCAATCGAAAATCAGCAACACGGCGTGTGGACCACTCCACACGGCGTGTGACTCTCAGTCAGCCAACTATTGAATTGAGTTCAGTCACGACGTGTGTCTTAACTACATAATGTGGCCTAGGGAAGCCCATAATTTGATAGGGAATCATCCTTACGCCGTGTGGTCAATCTACATGGCGTGTTACTTGCGAGTGTGGCCCGACTCATTCGGAAAACTGGATCTAACACAGTGTGTGACTAATTAACACGGCGTGTCAGGCTTACATTTTACATTTTTAAAAAAGAATAATTGCTCATTTTCATTAGATATAACGAGCCACTTCCCTTGGGAAGTGTACCACATACCAATTGGAGCAGTTTGAGACCAAAGATGAGTCCAGAGATTCAGAGGGGTAGTTTTGGAGAGGAAGCTAGGATTTCTCGGGAGAGAACTCATTCTTGACTCTATTTCTCTTCTCTTCTCCTTTGCAAATCTATAGAGAGAAGGGTGCTAAAGTAATGAGCATTTTTAGAGACGGTTCTCCACCTCTTGGCCAGAGATCTTCATCTATTCTTACTCCCACAGATTTATTTATTATTCCTCCCTCTCTCTATTCATGTTTCTTTCAATGACTTATCATTTATGCCTATATTTTCTCACCATGAGTGAGTAAACTCTATTTCTTGTACGTGGGAGAGTAGCTCTCATGTCATAACTCTTGTGATTCGAATTTTATATCTAATATTAGTTAATCTATTGTTTTAAAATGAGTTATGGTGTTTATCTTCTTGTACGCATGGTTGGCCACCATATTTACATGTTTTATGCTTCTTATTATTTCTCGGAAGATATATTAAGAGGTAAAGAATGACCATTTTTACAACATTTTCTTAACTATAGGAATAGCTAGGATCGTGTTGAGGGTTCTAGGTTGTAGTATGGAACCATGTTTATGCATGGGAATGTTATATGAGGCTAGGACTATCTTATATCATTGGGAAATGTATTAGATGGGATCAACCTACCCTTTGAAGATTGACTAATATTAGTAAAATGTGTGGTTCTTTAATGAGTTAAGATGTGGAAGTAAAATCTCATATATAACATTCTCGTGATCTGATTTTGAGTCATTCTCCAAGTGATTAGTGTTCTTAATTTTCTTGTTTAATATTAAGAATTAATCTAATCCAACCCAACCTTTAATTGAAACCAACTTAGATTGTTGAAAATAATAGTTTTGCGCCTAGCTAGTCTAGCTCCCTATGGTTCAAATTCGACTACAATTGATCTTGTATACTTGTGGGTGATTGATGAGTTGAGACAATTAATTACATTAAAACTTACTTGCCTTTGGCAATCAACATAATGTTACATGTATTTTAAACAAATACAACTGAGATTTCAACTAAATCCAAACAAAGAAACACATTGCATACTTATTTTAAGTTAGTTGGATTATGTTGACGCATAATTACACACACACCCATGCACGTACACACACATACACACACACGTGTGTGTGTGTGTGCGTGCTTATGTGTGTGGGTGTGTGGGTGTGATGGATTGATAAGATGATGCATTTTCTAAGAAATGTTAATAAAAAGTACAACTTACAAAAATAATTAAACTGAACTAAAAAAAATAACAATTTATTTATCTTTTATTATTGACTAGTTGTTAGTTTAATTTAAAAGTTTAAAAACATATATGTACATCTTGGTCTGCAATTAAAATGGTAAATGGAATCCATCAAACTATTACCATCCTTAATTTTAATGAGTGTCTCAAATAGAAGACATTATTTTATATCATCTTGTTTAAACAATGGGGTGTGTGACTTTTCCTTTTTAATCAATTTCTCAAGTCAAAATTATATTGCACTTGATGGAAAGATACCATGTTGTTTGATATCTAATGACATATATTCTTCAATATAATATTATTGACTGTTTAATCACATTATTATTTTCTAGAAAACTCTTAACTATATGTACATTAGTTCATTAAGCATGTGGATATTTGATGGATAATGCTTGAAGATGTGACCATGTCTAGTGTAATGATGACACCATTGAACAATGTTTATAATGGATATAAGAGGTATAAGTAGCAATATGCGTCACTAGAGGGATAATTGAACCAATAGGTCATCCCAATGAGTTCATGTTGTTATTCAATCTTATGTCACAATATGTAGTCATTCATGTGGTCCTATAGGTGGAGGATGTTTGTTTATTGTATGATCTAGGACAAGAATTATCATGAGTAGGCACTTATTTGAAATAGGGGGAGGTAAGATATCACAAATAATTAATCTAACCCAAAAATAGATTCCTTTTGTCAAATCTTATTCATAGGATACACTAAATACTTTGGGTTTCTTACATGGGAAAGAGACTAAGAGGGTTCTATCTGAGAAGGGGGATGGATTTATTCCATTACATGTAGAATATTGATGGATAAAAAATGAAATCTAAATCTTCATCCGTTTGTAATATGGGGAAAATTATGTAATGAAGCTTGAATGAAAGGAGGTTCCCCACATATAGAGTCAAATGACACATCACTGTATGTATCCATACTAAGTATAGGTTGGCGCAGGCAAAACCATATGATTGGTTTCTTATAAAGGAAAACACTAATTAGAGGATCGGTTACTTAAAGGGTTTCAATAAATGAGATTATTTTGCCAACACATGCTTTCTTGCAATATCCCACTTGACTATTCTTCCAAACATATCCTTAGTTATTATTCTTGATACCTTAAGATTGTTCTTAGGATAGGCCCCAAACAAAGTGTTACATCTTTGTGCAATATGGATTAACTTTACACGATGTTTTCTTTCGTTGAGTAGTTTAAATGTTTGCAAAGAAACATAATTTTTTTAATACAAGGACAGAAAGATCACTTTATAAAATAAAAAATCATGTTCACTTGGTTGTGTATTTATTTTATTGGATACATATTTGAATTATGAGAGAAGTGCATTATAATATATTAACTCTAAGTAATATAAGAATTCACAGTTTTCATATATGACATTTGTTTGGGAAACAATTCGAGGAAGAATAAAATCAAATTCTTGATAAGATTAATTAAGTCAGCTAATACACAATGATAAGGTGGGCTAGAATTGGAATTACAACTACACATTATAGTTTCAAAAAACATTGGAACCCCGTAATTTTACATTGAAAAATAAATTGATTATAATGAGAATCACAATGATTGGAGTGAGAGAAAAAAAAATATGGCAAGAAAAAGCTCACGAATCTATCATTGGTTGGGGTTGTTTTGAAAGGAAATGATTTTGAAATGTGGTTGTGCTCATCGGTTGGTGAAACTATTATGACACCCTGAGGTGTAGAAATAGAGGTGAGTGTGAATGCAATGTCTAGATGACAATAACCAAGGTAAGCATTAAGTAAGCTTGCAAGCCCCTCTTTGGTTGTTACCTACAAACAACTTGCTAAGACACATGAACATGATTCCAAAACCACTATAAGACAGTCCAAAATCCTATTATTCTTTCTTGTTCTAATTCCCCAAGACATCATTCAATGATTTCTATGATCTAAGATGATGATCATCAGCAAGCCTAATTCTCATCCATGTCGAGGTCAGCTTATGATCTAATCAAACGTGTTGCAATAATGACAAATTGTATGAAATGGATTGAGAAATGCAACATAAGGGTATATTATAGCACATCAAGATTGCGATCGCAATTTCTTCCACTCGCTAGGAGCCCAGGTTATCCCATCATAGGTTGAATATTAACCTCAAGTAGAATACAATCAAATATCTTTTAATGTTTTTTCTCAATAAAGGTGAAATTTGATGTCTTAGATAAACAGAAAACCTCATCCAAGATCTTTCACGATCCATCCTCCTTAACAACCCCCCCCCCCTCCCTGTTGGTGGAAGCTCAGAGGACCTTGGGGTTGGTTGTGATTGAAGATCATCAATGCAACATATTTTAAGATTACGTGTGTAACATTTTCTTGATGCTCTTATGTATAGTTTATTGCGTAAACATTGAGGTTTCAACCCCTAAGCTCATATGGAATACAGTTCAAGCAATCGAAATCTCAAACGGGCATTGACCGCGTTATGCTTCACTACACCCTTGCTGTAGAAAATTAGCAGCTCTCGGTGTAGTAGTTTCAATTGCCCTAGGTTTAAGCTCCATTTTGGTAAATATTGATGGAAATGTAGTTTCCACGTTACGGTTGACATCTACAATGCTAATCATCTGGGCATTTTTTACATGTACCCTAATCAGCCAAGCCAACATAAACAATGGTCCAAGCATGAAGAAAATTTTCACCTGCAAACCTCTTCTGTTAGGAAGCTGACTGCTGAATTAAACTGGGTTCATTGAGCGTAGCCTGATTTTACAAAAATGGGGAATTTGATAATCCCATCCCCGGAGCCAAAAACAATTTTGAGACCTAATTGCCTCAGATACCAGTAATTGATAGTTGTATTTAGTCAATAATCTACTTTCACTTACAAGACACTTTTTCTAATCTGAAACGAATGGATTGATGTAATAAAGGTAACCGCAGGCTTGGACCACTTCATTGTTTGTACTTGTGACGCCCTAGAGCAAGAGCTCGTCTCACCTCCATAGCTCTCTCACAGAACCAGCAACAGTCAAAGCCAAAGAAAAATCAGGAAGCTTGGAGCCTAGATAGCATACAAGAGAGAACTGTAGGCTACAAAACAATGTATCAGAGTAGATAATAAAGTTCCTTTTTGCTTCTTTCAGTGAACTGGTTTCAAATTGATTGCAGCCTGGAAGGGACTCTCACTAAAAATGAATACATTTACAAAATAAGCATGCTACTGAACCTTTAGCCATTGATTAATGAGCTTCCTCTTCTAGTTTCAGTATTCTCTCAGCCAGTAATAAATCATCGGGGGTTGTAATCTGCCCAGAGCATAGCAAGATAATTCTTAATATTCATAAACTGCTATCGACGATTTAACTATTAAGCAATTAGTGTAAAAGAAAATAACAGCTCGAATTGAGACCTAGGCTCCTGGCATAAAAATTGCATTACTTATGGACCATCTGACACATTAAGATACAGACTGATTCAATATTTTCAGTGTGTACACAAAAAGAGAAGTATATCCTACATAAGACAGTAAAATTTAATAGTTTGTTTGGTCACTAATAGTTTTCTAACAAGAAAGGAGAGCATCTAAAGTTAACAAAGGAAAAACATATGTACCTTGATATTTGTGTATGAACCTTCAGTTATGTAAACAGGTTGCTTGAGGTGTTCTACAATCGATACATCATCTGTGACTTCTAGTCCTTCTCTGAAAAAATAATGGATCATGGCATATGTAGAAAATAAGATTTAATGCAATGGAATGTAATGGGATGAATACAAGACTGGACACCCTCTCCTTTATATAGGAGAGGGGAGACGCCCTAAGACTTAGGACGCAAGTAATCTAAATGGGCTGAAATACAAAAGCCCAATAACTAATTAACCTATTAACTAAATAGGCTAACATAGACTCTCTAACACCCCCCTCAAGTTGGAGCATGGGTGAAATACATGTCCAAAGCTTGGAGGTTACAAGACTCGATAAAATGATAAAAGAAAAGATAAATGAAAGATAAAAGATAAATATCACTCCTCATACAAAAATTGATACTCCCCCTTAATTAATACTCCCCCTGAACCATGTGGTAACAATGCCTCTCTTCTTTGAAATTGTATTCTGCAGGCTGGAGATCCTCGAGCTTTGATGAAGGTCTTTTGGAGTGCATCTGGAATGAAGAACATCTAAAATGGAACCTGAATACTGCAGTAGTAATTCGCCACTTGGAGCAGACGATCATCAATATCACGACTACGGCAACTTCACTGGAATACGTACTTAACGCGACACGAACGCGGATGCCCAATGTCGATGTAGCAGCAGCGGAATCTTTGAATTGTCTGAGAAGACGTGCATAACGTGGCACGAACACGAACGAACGATATACTGGTGATACGATGCAGGTACCATAAAACTCTGACGCATGAACCTTGGGGGCTTGATGGGAAAGGAGATCATCCGTCAAGGAAGTCCCAAGTAGATCAGCAACAGGTGATGTCGAAATAGCAGATGTCGCTCGGAGAAGATGTGATGAAGCAGCTCGGTGAAGATAAACTGGATGAATCAACCTTGTAGAAGTAGATTGGCAGGCTTGTTGAGCTTCTGAAAATCTAAAGAAGCACTCGTCTGTCTCATGTGAATGCAGCTGAAGTACATCATCAACACCTGACGTACATAACGCGGTACAAACGTGGATAGCTCGGTGTTGATGTTGAATGAAGATCCTTCATTATTGTCTGGAAGTAGAGAGTGGATGTGTTGAACAATGTGAAGCTCCATGAAGATAATAGCCTGGAACATATATAGCCTAAATACATATATCACTCTTCTCATACTCTCTCTCTCATACATATTCTCTCACTCTCTCTCTCTCTCTTCTCAGCTCTTCCTCTCCTCTCTATCACCCCGCACACCAAATACGATGACAGTGAGTGTTTGGTGTGGAGAAATGGACATATGACCCCCTGCACTGTGGAAAGGGATACACACATGATATGGGTGGGAAAGGAATTGGGTGATTTGAGAGAAATTTGTATATATGGAGATGTGTAATATGTGGAGAATGAAATCGATAACCGGAGAGAATATGTTAAATGGGTCAATGTAAGACCCGAATAGAAAAATTAAATGGATCTAGTCCCGACCCGAAAAGGGGATTTGTTTGGCCCGTTAGGGAAACAAATTCGAGGGTGTGGGGCCGGAGCCCCGTGAAAAATTCGATTAGGCTAAAACTTGGATCCGATTAGCAAAGATATGACCGATTAAGGATCCGGATAGGCATAATGAATATGGGGGGAATTAATAACTGGGAGTAGACATAGATGGGAGGTGATGGAGTGATGAAGATAGTCGGGAAGGTGATGAAGAACGGCAGCATGCGGGATGTAGCAAAAAAGATGACCGGATTATGTCACTCAGTTGATGTAGCACTTGGTCGTAATGGAGGAGATGACAAAGGGTCTCCTGCATGGCTCCGAAGATATTGCATGCCAAGATGATGCATGCGGAGCCAAGGGCAGAGCCTCTCCACGAGCGACGATGAAGGCTGATGATGAGGACGTCAGGAGATGGCCTGTGCAGAAATCAGTACTACCGAGTTGATGTCGGTAGTACTGAGATCTTTCTGGACGACAGGTAGCAGGTTGGCGGCGGTTGATTGTTGCTTGATGGTGATGATGATTGCTGCTTCTGCGGTTGGAGACACTTATAATGTTGCTGCTAGATGGTGATAGTGGTGTCGATAGGCGGAGAAGGCGCGGAGATGGCTGCTTGGAGGCCGACGGTTATGGCTATTAGCCGGTGGCAAGATTGCTGCTGGACGGATGTCGATCGGAAGCGCTGGGAATATAGCGGCATTACTGTTGTTCATGGAATACGGGCACGGGCAGCAGAGGTGGAAGGCGGCAGGTAATGATGCAACGATGGCAGTGGATATGTGATGGTCGGAAAGGAGATCATCGGCTTTAAGGTTTGGATTTGGAAAACATAGATTGCAGGTCAAGAATTAGCGCCGACGTACTGATCTATGTGAAAGTGGAAGGAGAGCCATGGAGGCCGGAATTGCCTAGCGGGCAGCCGGCCTAAGCCATGGCAATGGTGGCGGCCGCCCGCAGGTAGGGATGAGCATCAGGTCGGGTCGGCCCGATCCGACCCGTGACCCAACCCGATCCGACCCGCGACTCAGCCCGCATAACCCGGTCCAGACCGAACCCGATTTATAATATGGGTGGGCCGGGCCTAAAATTTAAACTCATATTTTATTTGGGGCGAGTACGGACTGAGGTAAACCAAGGCCCGAAAACCCGAATGCCCAAATTAGATTTTATGTACATTATATATGTATACATATATGTTTGTTACAAACAGAAACATAAAAATTTCTTAATGCGATATGTAGTATGTATCCAACCAATGGCAACATGGATAATCTGTAATCAATCAACATGATTAGTAAATTGATACTAGTAAGATAACCATCACTGACATGGATAGACGTACTTGATTTCTTTGTTTTGATCTCACTGCGTCATTCAAATGGAACTTTTTGTTGTTTAACTACGTATATTTTAACAACAGAATAAAATATGGCATCCATACTTTGATTTACAATGTATATAACACTTAGAAAAGTCATGTCATTAGCTCATTAAAGAAAAAACAAAGAAGCAACTAGCTTAGTGCATGATATATTCTTCTCTTTTTTTTTTGCTCATATGCCCACATGTAGGAGACAAATAATCTTTTGCCCTTCCAACACCCATTTCAATGTATATATATAAGATGAAGAAGCAAAAAAGCCACAACATTGTAGATTCCACTGATTTTTCAAGTCTCATACATCACATGTACAAGAAAATGATTTGTTGCTCTTTCAATATCCATTTCATTTGTGTAAGGGATCACACAACTAAGGTATACATATTCTGGTTGCATATATATATATATATATATATATATATATATATATATATATATAGAGAGAGAGAGAGAGAGAGAGTCAGGCTAGAATACACTTGAGTGTACGGATCGCACGAATACACTCAAGTGTGTTTGCATATCAAAACTATTTTTTGCAAAATGTAAACCGTTGATCTTCACCGTCATACTATAACTAGGCTACATACAAATTTTGAACCCATTTGGATGAGTGTAAGTCACTCATCCAAGGGCAACAAAATCAACGCGCGAAACTAATTTGAAATGCATAATTTTTGCGGTCTTCATAACATGAGCTATACAAATCCAAATGTGCTCAAATTTTGTGTATGAGTTGTTCACGAGATGTTTAAGAAGATCAACGGATTAGATTTTCAAAAAAAATATTGCATCATGGAAAACTACTTGAGTGTATTCCGCTCCGGATACACTCGAGTGTATTCTAGCCTGACTCTATATATATATATATATATATATATATATATATATAATTTTGAAGGTTGATCACAAAATATATATCATACTAGTTTAGTTTTCATGTTAGCTAGTTAGATCTGCAAAATTTGGTATACTCATTCGATGTTATATGGGTAAACCTGAACCCGGCCTGAAACCCATCATTCTTATATGGGTACGGGATGACATTTTTCAATTTTATCCGGGCCCAAACCCGGCCCGCAACCCGCTTTAAAATGTGGGTTTGGGTTTGGGATATGCAAAACACGGTATAACCCAGCCCGATGCTCATCCCTACCTACAGGCGGGGGTTCTTCCCCTCGGTTGCTCTCTGGAAAAGACGAGCGGCGGCAGCTAGGGTTGCATGCGCGCCGGAAAGGAGAGGGAGGAGGGGCGTCGGCTAGGTTTCCCTCAGGAGCGAGGGTGCTTTGTTCACACAGGAATTATTGTTCACGTCAGAGTTATTGTTCACCGCCGGAGTTACTGTTCACGCCGCCGTTACTGTTCACCGCTCTGATACCACGTAGAAAATAAGATTTAATGCAATGGAATGTAATGGGATGAATACAAGACTGGACATCCTCTCCTTTATATAGGAGAGGGGAGACGCCCTAAGACTTAGGACGCAAGTAATCTAAACGGGTTGAAATACAAAAGCCCAATAACTAATTAACCTATTAACTAAATAGGCTAATATAGACTTCCTAACAGCATATAAATGAATGGGCAAGTGAGAAGGCCAAGACGAGATTTAACAACAAATGGAAGTATTAAAGAGCGAGAGGCCAAAATACCTGTTTATTAACTCAAATCCACTTTTGAGAAGATGGGGTTTTATGACCTACGATAATTTGGATGCATGATCGAGCATAATACGTCAATAACATTTAATAAACTGCAGATAACCAAGGGACATAGATGCTTATATTGTTAACACCTGAGGAGTTTGCATCTCCCATAGCGTTTTCCTGTCCAGCGTTTTTACCACAAAGGAGCTGCTATCAGCCTGAAAATTTAAGTACACAGCACAATGAAAAAATAGCTATAGGGTACACAAAAGCCCTTTCTAAAAGCTCAAAACACAAGGCTTCAATTCTTGGGTTCTTTCTCTCCAGCTGCATTAGAAGATAGATACAATTAAGCAACAGTTTCAAGAAATTACCTCTTTTATAGTAGCCTTTACAGGCACCCCGAGTACAGCTGCCCCATTTAGTAATGCATCCTTGAAAACCTGAATGAGATCAAGTAGAAACAATTGCCTCATATAAGTAACCTAGTTCATTAAATCATAAAGCGAAGGCAGTGTTATATCCAGCTAATGTAAAACGTATTACTGCGTAATTGTATACTAGTCTTTTGTGATATTATGAAATCTTGATATGGATAAAAAAAGGTACGATGAGATCAATATAAAGATCTTATGGAAACTGTTGGAAATAATGGATAGACGATTTATTCACTATATATATATATATATATATATATATATATATATAGAGAGAGAGAGAGAGAGAGTCAGGCTAGAATACACTCGAGTGTATCCAGAGCGGAATACACTCAAGTAGTTTTTCATGATGCAATATTTTTTTTTAAATCTAATCCGTTGATCTTCTTAAACATCTTGTGAACAACTCATATGCAAAATTTGAGCACATTTGGATATGTATAGCTCATGTTATGAAGACCGCAAAAATTATGCATTTCAAATTAGTTTCGCGCGTCGATTTTGTTTCCCTTGGATGAGTGACTTACACTCATCCAAATGGGCTCAAAATTTGTATGTAGCCTAGTTATAGTATGATGGTGAAGATCAACGGTTTACATTTTGCAAAAAATAGTCTTGATATGCAAACACACTTGAGTGTATTCGTGCGATCCGTACACTCGAGTGTATTCTAGCCTGACTATATATATATATATATATATATATATATATATATATATATATATATATATATATATATATATATATATATATATTCCTGGCTATATTTTTTCCTTTATTGTTGTGTTATGGGCCTTTGTTTATTAGCCCATTAGCCTTTTTCCTAATCCTAGAATATTCTTGTTTCTAGATTATTCCTATTGTCTAATCTTTATATAAGAAGTCTCATGTAATTGTTTCAATCATCTAATTCAAGCCTTTTTATTATATTAGATGGTATCAGAGCTTGATCCACCTTGAGACCCTCCCATCCTAACCCAATCCATGCCTCCATAAACCCTAATCTAGCCGCCACCCCTCCCCTTTCATCTTCTCCTTGCCGCCGCCCCCACCCAGCCCCTCATCCGCCGCCTCTCCTCTACCTGCTGCCCGCCGCCCACCCTCTCTCTCCTTCCCCCGCCCTCCTCCTCTCCTATCCCTATCACCGCCCTCACCCTTTCCCTCCCCTACACCCGCCACCCCAGCCCACCCAGGCCACCGGCGGCTGCCACCAGGTGCCTCCAAACGGCCAACAGGTCGCCGCCACTGCCACCTCTAGCCACCACCTTCCCACCTCTAGCCACCCGCTGTCACCTCCTTTCACCCCTTCCTCTCATCTCTCCCATCAGGCAACCACCGTCTTACGTCCTTTCCTTTCCGTTCATCTTTGAACATCTTCGGTAACTTTCCAGTCATATCATGTTGACGGTGTAACCGGATCTCCCTTCTTTTTCTGCCTACGCCTCATGGAGTAAGCTTTCCTCCATGTTGGCGTAGGTTTTCTATATTCACTATTGCCCCTCTGTGGCTTTGTGGAATCTGATACGTCAGATCTTTCTATGCTATTTTCTGTCTGTGTACGAGTGTTCTTAGCTCTGCCCCTTGGTTGGGTTTCTGCTGCTTTCATCTATTGACTGTTATGTGCCTGCTGCTGCTACGTGCCTGCTGATCTATCTGCTCACTTCGCTCCGGCCTACTTGTTCTGTCTGCTTTGTCGTTGGCATTCTGTGTACCCAATGGCATCCTCAGATCCACTTCGCAATCTCTGCGTGACGACAGCCAAGTTGGACGGCTCCAACTATCACACCTGGGCAGCCTCCTTTGAACTCTACGTCAAGGCTCAGGGGCGCTATTCCCATCTTTCTACTAAAGGTCAGAATGTACCGACTGCTACTGCTGATGACAAGACTAAATAGGCGTATGACCTGTGGTCCAAGGACGACTCTGGGGTTATGACCTGGATGGTCAACAGTGTTGAACCCAAAATCAGCCAATCTCTTCTACACTTGCGCACAGCTAAGGATATGTGAGATCAACTATCTCACGTATATTCTCATCAACAAAATCCCAAGAAGGTGTTTGATATTTTCAAGCACCTGGCCAAGGAGTATTCTACCACAGATGCTATTGAAGATTACGACAATAAGAGTTGTGCTCTCTGGGATGAGTTTGAAGTTTATTATTCGATGTCCTCAGATATTAAGGAAGCACAACGAGAACGGAATGAACTATAGCTCGTTCAATTCCTAGTCGACTTACCACCCTCCTTTGTGAGTGTAGTTGATCAGATTCTCTCCAGTGATCTATTGCCCACCTTACGCGATGTTCTGAAACGCGTGCAACTCTTACCTTCTGTCTCTCAAGCAACTCCTGATCTTTTCGATAGTGCTGCCCTTGTTGTTCATTCTGGTGATTCCTTCCGTGGACGTGGCTGAGGTCGTGGTCGTGGTTGAGGCCGCTCAACTCCAAGTGATGGTCGTGGTTCGTACTCCTCTGGCTCTGGCTCCTCTACTGAACCACGTTACTGCAATTTTTGCAAGCGCAACAATCACAGTGAAGATCGTTGTTGGATCAAGCACGGTAAACCTGCTTGGGCAAATTAGGTTTCTTCATACCAGCCTGACACCTCTGCTTCTACGTCTGCCCCGTCATCTGTTGATTGGATCCGATCTGAGGTTGAAAAATTGCTCCAAGCATGCCTGACCTCCTCTGCTGAGACTTCCAATGCTGGCAGTTCTTCTCTTCTGACACAATCCGCTCCTCTGGCACAGTCTGGTAAACGTAAATGGGTTATTGACTCTAGTGCCACTTCTCATATTACTGGCAATCGGTCTTTATTTTCTACTTTGCATAAAACTGCTGCTATTCCGCCTGTCACATTAGTCGATGGTTCTCACACGCCTGTTTCCAGAATAGGGAATATCTATACTATTGGTCGTCTTGTTTTGAACTCAGCATCTTTTTTTCCTAAATTCCCTATCAACCTGTTAAGAGCCTACAGTGCTCAATAACCTTTGACCCGAATGGTGCTATCTTTCAGGATATGTGCTTGAGGATGAAGATTGGTTCGGGCCATGAGGGACCAGACGGACTACTATTTGGATGCACCAAAGACGAAGGCTTACCTAACTACTTCTGTGACCGACATTCAGTGGCACTACCCACTTGGGACACCCTTCACCAGCAAATTTGAAGCATTTATTACTTGACATTTCTGAGTCAGTTTTTCATTGTGAGACGTGCCAGTTAAGGAAACAAAGTCGATCTACTTTTACTAAGAAAAAATGTATTAGCTCAAAAGAATCTTCTGATATTGTGCATGCTGACATTTGGGGGTCGTGCTCTGTTGCTAGTTTTTCTGGATTTCGATATTTTATGAGTTTTATTGACGATTTTTCTAGAACTACCTAGTTGTTTTTGTTAAAAGACATATCTCATTTACTTGACACTATTACCTCTTTCTTTGCTGAGATACGTACCCCGTTTGGTAAACCTATTAAAATCTTTCGGACTGATATGCCCTTGAGTTCATGCAAAAGTCAGTCAATCTGTTTTGTACCAAAATGGATACTATTCACCAAACCTCCTGTGCATATTCACCCCAATAGAATGGCATTGTTGAACGCAAAAATCGACACCTCCTTGAGGTTGCGCCTACTCTTCTCTTTCACTATCATGTTCCCCATGTTTTTTTTGTCAGAAGTTGTTTCCACTACATGTTATCTTATTAACCGCGGTCCGCATGTCTTCTTCTGTTCTTGGAAATCAAGTGTCTTTTTAGATTCTATACCTTGATGCTCCTTTGTTCACCGTACCTCCTCGTATTTTGTGGAGTGCGGGTTTTGTGAAAAATTTGCATCATGGCCTTACTAAATTGAACCCTCGTGCTACTAAGTGTATTTTCCAGAGATACTCTAGGACACAAAAAGGGTATCGCTGCTTTGACCCGCTTACTAAGAAATGGATGGCCTCGGCTGATATTGTCTTTTTTGAACATATGTCGTTCTATTCACTGCTGGACCTGCCTTGACTTATGACGTATTGTAGGATAAACATTTACCTCAGCCTGTTGATATTGCCTCATCAGATAATACAGTTGCACCTACTCCATTAAAAGTCTACCAAAGAAGACTGAAGGCACCTACTCCCTCTATAGCCTAACCAAGTTTTCCAACCTCGTCGGCAGATCAACCAACATCTTAAGAGCTTTCTGACTTAGACATTCCTAGCAGTTTACGCAAAGGCACTCGGTCTTACACGTAGCATCCTATTAGGAAATTTTGCACTATTGCTAATCTGGGAAATAATTTTGTGAATTTCACTTCTGCCCTATGAATTGTTACTATTCCTAAGAATGTTGCTCAGGATCTCCAGCATCTAGCATAACGTCAAGCCATGGAAACTGAAATGCAAACCCTCACTGATAGACATACTTGGGATTTGGTTGATGCACCCCCTGGTTGTTCACCAGTTGGTTGCAGGTGGATTTTCATAGTCAAATATCAACCATATGCCACTATTGAGCGACTCAAAGATCGCCTGGTAGCCAAGGGCTACACTCAGACATATGGAGTTGATTACTTCGAGACCTCTCCAATGGCTCAGTTAAAGTTTGTTCGTATCCTTATTTCTGTGGTCGTAAATTCTGATTGGCCTTTATTTCAACTAGATGTTAAAAATGCATTCCTGTATGGTGATTTGCATGAGGAGGTTTACATGGAGTAGCCTCTTGGATTTGTGAGTCAGGGGGAGTCTTCAAAAATTTGTCATCTTCGCAAAGCAATTTACGACCGTAAGCAAAGTCCCCGAGCCTGGTTTGACAAGCTCATCTCTATTCTTCAGAAATTTGACTTCCGTCGCTCTCAGTCTGATCACTCAGTGTTTGTTAAGAAAACTACCTCCGGTCTTGTATTTCTCATTGTCTACTTTGATGACATTATCTTATCTGGAAGTGACTATGCAGGCATCCAGGACACTAAGACATACTTGGAAAAGCACTTTATTACCAAAGATTTAGACAAACTGAGGTGTTTTCTGGGCATTAAGGTCTCTCATTCATCCTCTGGTCTATGTTTGTCTCAGTGCAAGTATGTTTTAGATCTATCAGAGACAGGAATGATTGGGGCTAAGCCAGCTAGTGCACCCTTGGATCCCAACACTAACTGGGATGACGACACTTCTCCTCCTTATCCTGACCATCATTAGTATCGCAGAATGGTTGGAAAACTCATCTACCTTACTGTCACTAGGGTTGATATCACGTCTTTTGTTGGTCTCGTAAATAGATATCGGGATAAGCCCCGCCAATGCCATTGGGATGTTGTCTGCCATATTTAAAAGTTTCTCCTGACAAAGGCCTGCTATATAAGAAACATGGTCACTGACTCACTGTAATCTTACTGGCTACTCTGATTCTGACTATGGTGGGAGCAAGATAGATCGTAGATCTACCTCTCGATACTGCACTTTTGTAGGTGGTAACTTGGTAACTTGGCAAAGCAAGAAGCAAACTATTAGTTGCTCGCTCAAGTGTTGAAGCAGAGTATCGAGCTATGGCTCACACCACCTGTGAACTTCTCTGGGTACGCAGTCTTCTGCGAGATTTTGGTATTTCTCTTACTCCATCAATGCACTGTGACAACAAAGTTGCTATCTTCATTGCTAGCAACCCCACCTTCGATGAACGCGCCAAACACATTGAAGTTGATTGCCAATTCATACGGGAGGCTGTCTTATATGGTCAGATTTCTACATCTTATATACCAATTGCGGATCAGGTTGTAGATATTTTCACCAAAAATTTTCCGAAGACCAGATTCACTACACTGATGGCCAAGTTGGGCATGATTGACATCTACGCTCCAGCTTGAGGGGGAATATTAGTATATATATTTTCTTGGCTTTATTTTTTCCTTTATTATTGTGTTATGGGCCTTTGTTTATTAGCACATTAGCTTTTTTCCTTATTCTAGAATATTCTTGTTTCTAGATTATTCCTACTTTCTAATCTCCTATATAAGAGAGTCTCTTGTAATTGTTTCAATCATCTAATACAAGCCTTTTATTATTTTAGACACAATGTTCACAATGTTATGTTGTCATTGTAAGATACAAGAGAAACTCCTCCCCTTTATATAGGAGAAGGTGGATATAACTCTAGAGACTTCCAGACCTGACTAGACTTGACTAGACTCTATATGGGCCTACAGACTCCATATGATATGACATATGCTTCTAACAAAAACTAAATATATGACATGTGGGGAAGGATCTTTGTAGTTTGGTTCCCAAGAGCTCTTGAAATTTAGGACAACACAGTGTCATGCAATGTCGTCAGTCAAAAGCCACAATAAAGGAGAGTTGGCAGTAGGTTGACAACCAACTAATGAACTTGTCACTTCTCATATCCTCATAATTTATTTGTGGAAGTTCCCGAAATATGGTTGAATGAAAAAAAAGATCCATGTACCCAGGCCTAACATGGTTGGCATTGAGGCTTAAGCCACATTCACCGCGCGAGATTTCCAATGGGATTAGACTTGAATACCACTATTTTTCAAAATTCTACATTTGGTTGGGTAAAAAGGAATCATGTATGACTTTGCCATACAACCCCCCTCCCCCGCATTTATCATGTAGCATCTACAAGTGTGATGAACCCTGACCCCCACCCCCGCCCTGCACAACAACCCAACATCCGAACTTCCGCCTCACACTTCGACGTCCTGTCTGAGTTCTTCTCTATCTTTCGCCGAAACTTTTGTGTTGACGTTCCCACCGCCATTCTTTCCCGCCCACCTCCCCGTAGAGTTTCCCTTGTGCTGCCAGAGGTTCTACCCAAACAATAGAAGAGAATAGTAATTTACAGCTAGAGAATGAGAGGCTCTGAAGCTTGCAGCAATTTTTCTCCACAAAGCCCCACGGCTCCTCGTCTTCTTCTTTTGCCTTGGCCGGCAGCAATTGGACATGGCTTAGTGATGCCACGGGACAAGGTTGTTGGAAAATTCTCCCAATCTTTGCGGATAACATCTACAAATGCTACTTGAAAAGTTGACAAGGGAAGGCAACAACCTACCGGCGTTCAAGTTGCCACCAGCAACCAAGGCGATGGTTGAAGGGAGTGATGCCTAGCAAACATGGTAAAACCTAGAAAATTTCAGAAACAAATTCTATCCAACATCTAAATAAAGATGGGATATGCATTTTCCCATTTTATATTTCCTTTATCCTATCCAATGAAGCAGAACCCAGTCCTTCTTCGTCATGTAAAGAAAATTGGACCTTAGATGATGATCATCATCGCGATCATGATAGAATGAATGTCTTCAACTACAAATTGTTTCTAAAAATATTAAATTCCACTAAGCACTCAGGCATGAAAGACTCCATTTCACTCCCCTGACTAACACTAAATATTTTACAGCTATAATACTATTAAAAAGGAATGCAAACATTTGGATTATTGTATCCCTCGCCGTATTGACAAGGATGTACACAAAAATCTAGCATGTGTTTGTTCTTTACACGGTGTTCTGAAGTATGTTCAATTTTATAAATCTCATGGAACGTTTTCTATGAGCCTACAAAAATCTGAACTGATACCCAACAAGGAGAAACATCTAATGTTGTAATTCAATGACGAACTACCAGTACTATAGTACAAACTAGAGTTAGATAATATGTATTGTAGGATGATATGACATGGAATAATTAGATAAACCAACAAGTTTACAGCTAAACTACCAGTACTATAGTACAAACTAGAGTTAGCTAGTTTTCTAGGAATTGGTACTAATAGTGGAGAAGAGATTAAACAGGAATCAGACAAGGCAAGCAAGAGGTCTACCGGAGCAAAATTCTACTGAGAAGCCACGATAAGGGGGGGGGGGGGGGGGGGGGGGGGGGATGGCTACTCCAATAACTATATAAATCAAGGGATGTGCGGCAGGGAGGTATATGAAGATTGGTTTATGGCGTCAAACATGGTGCTTCGTCGACAGACCCTTTAGCTGAACCAACTGACCATCCTTGTTTGGCCCACTGTAACATATTATTAGCATAGAAACATAATTTTCAATTTGAGAACTGGGACATTCATGATTTATGGTTTCAACAAAAGCTTGATCATTGGCTGTTCCAACTTTGAAACAAGAGAGACCATTAAGAAACACAATTCTTGAGTCAAGAGGACCTTGTCCCATGGGATATTGTGGTCAATGCACAAATCTGACCACTAGGATAAAGAATGACAATGACGGTATCACTGAAGTTGTCATCGAGAAGATGGATTGTAAGGAGACATAGTAGCATTTCCATAAGGATAGGTGAACAATTGACACATGCACCTTCAAATGTGGCCCATCAGAGGAAGGAATCAGTCTGACAAGGTTCATCCTCAAAAATAGCAATGGAAAACAAGAAGTAGAAGGAGGAGATGCCTTCAATGCTACCAGGTAACATGCAACAAAGTAACATAACTGCATGAGAGTCTCTAATTGTATATATAGATAATCAGAATACTAGACATCAAGAATCCATTTTTCCATGGTTATCCGGAGGAAGAAGTCTACATGCACCAACCTCCAGGTTTCATTGTTGAGGGGGAGTCTTCCCGAGTCTGCAAATACAAAGAATTTCTTTATGGCCTCAAGCAATCAATAAGGGTGTGATTCAATAAACTCAGCAGTTTACTTGACACTCTGGGGTTTTCCAAGTTATCTAGTGATCATACTTTGTTCTTCTCTAAGACTGCTTACGGCACCATCCTCCTGGCAGTCTATGTATGATATAATCATCATTGGCAGTGATAGGATTTATGCTTTACAGAATTTTCTCATATCACAATTTCATACCAAGGACTTGGGGCAACTTAACTTTTTCTAGGAAAGTGAAGATCTTCGATCAAAAGGCGGCATTATCTTTCTCAGGGGAAATATGTCGTGCATCTCTTACATGCATTTGGCATGCTCAGTTCCAAACATGTATCTTCTCTAATGGCCTACCATACCAAAGCTATTTTTGAGAGCGAGTCCCATGAGCATCGCGAACAATATCAATGGATGGTTGGAAAACTTATTTACCTATCACTCGTCTCGTCATTGCCCTTGCAGTGAACATAGTCAGTCAACATAATGAATAAACATGTGCATGTCATTGGACTCGGGTTCAACGAATTCTACCTATCTTAAAAGTTCACTAGGACAAGGCCTTCTCTACAAGAAGCCCCATTCTTTAGACATCACCCTAACTTGCTACATTGTTTCTGACTGGGTTGGGGATGCTAATGACAAGAGGTATGTCTGGATTCTGTGCTTTTTTAGAAAATCACCCAATCAGCTGGAGGAGTAAGAAACAATTTGTTATTTCCCTCTCAAGCACTAAAGTTGAATATCAGGCAATGGCCCAGACTTGTCATTTTGTTTTTAGGTTAAAGATGGATCATTCATACTTAATGGGCCATAAACCCTAAACCCTAAAGATGGACACTTGCTGTGATATTTAATGGGGACATTTCGTTCTTGAACAACTAGGTATTTCAATTGACACTCCAGCCACTTTCAAATGCGACAATCAAGTTGTTATTCATATTACCAATAATCATGTTTTCCATGAATATGCCAAATACATCAAAGGTTGATTGTCATTTTGTGCGGTATCTCATTCATGCCAAGAAGATAATCACTCCTTATGTGAAAACTGGAGACAGATTGCAAACATTTTCACTAAGCATTTCCTCCTTTCACTTTCAACTATATGTGTAGCAAGTCAGGAATACATGGCGCGTACTCTCTTGCTTGAGGGGGTGTTAGAGACTTGGAGTACTAGAATTAATATCCAAATTAATAGGCCTTATTAGAATTAATATCTGAGTTAATAGGCATGTCTTTACTTAAGCGCACTATCTTATCTTATGTAACTCGTCATGTACAACTTATCCCAAGCCTATTCACTTTCAATTATATGTGTAGCAAGCTGGGAATATACAATGTGCTCTCTCCAAATTGAGGGGGAGTGTTAGAGTATTAAAATATAGATACAAGTTCATGGGCCTATCTTTACTTAAGATCATTGCAAATAGTTCAGCTTATCTTATGTTACTCCTCATGCACAACTTATCTTAAGCCTATTCTATATATTGGTCTCGTTTTATCCTTGTTGTAGTTAATTCAAACCCTGCATATATCGTATTAGGAATTTTATTGAATTGAAAGGGTGTATTATTTATTTCCAGGGACAATTTTAAGTTCCAATTTTTATCAGTTTATATATATTTGTTACTTGATTTGGATATTAATTAGGCAATTAGTCACAATTTTCAAAGTCCTTAGAGTTTAGCCAGTCGTTATAAACACTAGCCATCAGGCATTTTTCAGGGCAGACTTGATTTATGAAATTTTGTTATTTTTGGGATTGGTTTGCATCACTTTACTAGCAACTAATGGTAGCACATAGACGCCGGTCGATGGTTAGAAAATGAAAAATCCGACATCATGGAGTTGTTTGAGATAGAGGGGATCAATTGATCTAGAACATTCACGATCACCACCGCGCCCTATTATGGGAGCGCATGCATCATTCAAAACAACATGTGGATTGGGGAAAGTATAGATTTGCATTTGTAAAGTGAACAAAATCTCATAATCACCATAAGAATTTTGAAAAGATCATGGGGCTGCATCTTATCTGTTTTGACACTTTGTCACTGACTGCGGTAATAATCGAAGAGCACAAAACTACATATTCTCCATATCTGATGGGTTTCACAATAAAGAAGTTTTTTGTGTGGGATCAAGTAGAAAAATCCAAATATTAATCATTTGATCCAGGCTCCAATTCAGTAGAGGATGGGCCAGGAAGCACGAAGACAACAAGTAAAGCTAACTGTCTTGAGATCCGGGGTGTTGTAGATTAACATTTTATCCTTTCTGTATTGAAGTCCACCACCAAAGATAGAGGAATGCAAAACTTCTCTCGGTTAACTGGTCAAGCATATGAGTAAAGAGGCAACTAGAGGTGTTGTCTTTTACTTAAGCCCTATGCTAGCCACAGCCACAGGGGTCCTCACCTCATCTCACCCGTCACGACCAAATTATCAGCGTCGGGATGTGTGCATTATTGTAATCAAATAGTGGTTATGATGGAGGAGGTGTGTGGACGACTGACTTTTTGCTTAGGGTTGAGGCAAAAAAAGGGAAGTGAAGGAACCAAACCGATAGATAGATATATAGATTAAGAGACACATCAATTAAAAGGCAAGGCTACTTTGTGTCAAATAGTTGCTTTTCATGATTAACTAACACTTTATTTGTCAAATAGTTACTGTTCATTTTCTAATTTTATTGTGTCAAATAACTTGCATAGCACATATGATTACAAGATATTGTCCTGGATTGCGTCTGTAGCCATGTTGACTAACTAGGTTAGGAAGTCCCTTGGATCAACTACACACTCATGGTCCGCTTCCAATTTTATTGTATTGACTCCATTCTCATAACCAAATGACCATGTTACTTTCTGTGTTAAATAGTTACCTTTCATGACCAAATGTTGCTTTCTATGTCAAATAGTTATTTTTATGACTAGATATTACTTTATGTGCCAAATACTTACTTTTCATTACCAAATGTTACTTTCTGTGTCAAATCATTACTACAACACACTTTATTGCATTATTTGTAAATCCCATCACCAGAACACATGTTGATCTTACTCTGTTCTGCAGCTCTGGTCTTCCAGCCTGTGTAAGTTGATAGTGTCAATCATCACAATTCTCCATCTGGACCAATGTTTTGAAAAGCGTCCCAAGCGCCCGCCTAGGCGCCCGCCTGAGCGGCCAAGAGGCCCAACCGCCTGGTTAAGGCTTTAAGCGGCCACTCAGGCGGCAGCCCATTAAGCGGCCGCCTAAACCCGCTTTAACCCGCCTATGCGCCCGCCTGATTCCTTGTTTTGGGCGCCCGCTTTTGGCCGCCTAATTTTTGGGCGCTGGATTTTGGTATCGTTGCTTTCATTTTTCATTTTTTTGTAATCAAATTTTGTTGCTGCTACTATATATTGACTTGCCTAGTATCTATGTATGTGCATGAGTGACTGTATTAGCATGTAATATAATATACAATACTATAAGTCTGTAATAATATAATACATTGCTGTTGTACATTGTTTAATATGAAATGTTACTGTATGATACATTTTATAATGCACCAATACATACATAAATATCTACTGCATATTGTATTTATGTACCCTTCTACCTTATATAATATAATGTACTAATACATTTTATCGTGTAATATATATTCTACTGTTTACTGGATATTGATCAAGGTTTTAAAAAGCGCAAAGCGGGAAGCGTGCGGACGGGACCTTGTAGCCGATTAATCGCCAGGCGGGCGATTAAGCGGGCGCTTTTTAGAAAAGCGGATTTCCAATTCCTATAAACTTTTATGCAAAATTACATACATATGTATATAAATACTATATTTTTGAAATTTGTATACATATCTAAACATTGTGCAAGACAATACAAAACACCCAAATAGTTTAGAATACAACTATACAACAACGATTGTATCTAGATAATATAGTAAACAATATACTTGTCATAGATAAAGCAGCCTACACATAAAATAATAAGTGTATATACAAGATGAAACAACAATTTTGTATCATGTTTACAAAGCTAAACAGTAAATAATAGACCTATCATAGCTAGCTAACAAACATATTATTACATTTGCACATCATCAAATAGTCATACATTACAGCAGTACATTTAATCAAAGTATGCATTCTAAATTAGATAATAGTTACCTACAATTCATTTGGATACATCACAAAAGTACCATATCATTACAACTTACAAAAGTATGCATTCTAAATTAGAACTAAGTATATCATAGAACATTTAATGCATGCTAATTTAATATATTATAGTCAATACTAAACATGGCATATAATGTACTTAATGTTATATGCTTACAGCAGTTTTTCTGAAAAAAGCGGGCAAAAAGCGGGAAAAAAGCGGGGAAAAAGCGGGAAAAAAGCGGGAAAAAGCGGGTTAAGCGGGCAAAAAGCGGCCGCTTTTTTCAAATTTATTTAAGCGCCGCTTATAGCACAATTTAATCGTCAGCCACCTTGTGACGCTTAAGCGGCCACTTAAGCGGCCGCCTAGGGCGCTTTTTAAAACACTGATATTGATAATAAAACATTCTATATATTCTAATTGTTTACTGCATAATCTACATTAATACATTATATATCTTCTACTGCTTACTGCATTTTAGTACATATAATCAGAATATATTCACTGCAGTGAAAGTAAACTATTTGGGTATTAGTAGTACCCAAATACCATATTACAACTGTGTCAAAAACTATCTGAGTGCTTTATTTTTTTGTGTAGGCTGTCTAAATAAGTATAAAAGTTCCTTATAAATATATTACGTATATACAAATATGTATATATTTTTTATTAAATTATAGAAGAATTCAGGTACCCGCTTTTTCAAAAAGCGCCCGCCTAAGCGGCCGCCTGGCGCTCAAGCGGCCACAAGGTGCTCTCCGCACGCCTCCCGCTTCCCGCTTTCTAAAACATTGATCTGGACAGTTTGAAGGTAGTACATTAGTAGTCCTTTGAGCTTTGAGTTAGTGTCAGAGCTCTCCTCACTATACAACTTCTCAACATGCTTAGTAATAGGGATGTCAATAATGGGGAAGACTTGGTCTGGGATTTCCTTGCACACAAATCATATTTTAAAGTATGAGAGGAATGTTTTTACGTAAGTCGCCTTTTAGCTTTTGACAAGTATTACTTTTGGGGAAGAATAGTTAAAGTTTGTGCATAATAGTTACTTTCCAATGATATGTAGTTACTTTTAGTGCCACATAGTTACATTATGTGCAACTATTAGAAAATTCACATGTTGCAATGGGCATTATTTCATTAGAGAATTATACCACGCACCATTACCAATCCATCAATTTACCTGTTATAATGGGTGGTGTTTTATTAGAAAATTCTACTAACACAGGGAGTCGTCACCCGTGGTGTTTTATTAGAAAATTCTACTCACATACGGAGTCGTCACCCGAGGATACTTTTGTTAGTATGATTGTAATTATATATTACTTTTTGTGTCAACTAGTTACTTTTCGTACCATAGTAGCTTTTTATATCAGATAGTTACTTTTCATACAACATATAATGGGGTAACATGTAGAGTCCCTGAACAAGCACGCGCTTGTCTATTCCGCCTTAATTTCATTTGGGAGGTGCATCGGACAAATTCATTGCCATCTTATCTTAAGGTAGTTCACTTATCCCTCCATGAGAAAATGGATAACAAAGATGGAAGTTAGTGACTAATATAACAAGCCTCAAGATACACAACGAGTAGCTAATATAAATTAATCTGCAACGAGCAGTGCAATATTAGAAAAGCTGAAGTTTCAAGGGACAAAGTGGAGAGTACTAATTAAACAAGACAGAGGCTTCAGCAGTGAATAAAATAGTGAAATTGGAAAGCTGAAAGGATGGAGCGGTTTCCAAAATCATAACTCAAGTACAATAACTTCTAAAATAGCAATTATAATACATAAATGCAGAAAGTAACTATGTGGACATAAGAATAGTAAAACATGCACTTTTACTTGAGGAAAAAAGGAAACACACCAATCGTATTTTTTAATAGTTACAGATTGTTACATTAACTCTCCTCGTCCAGATCTGAAAATCGATGTAATCGATCTGATCTTTGGTAATATATTATAGTAATTTTCATCTAGTAAAATGACTGGAAAAATTGCTAGTTTGTAGAGGTTGAAGAACCCCACCTCAACTCTAATGGTGATGCTTTGGTGTAAACAAACACAATAGATAAATTAACAAACCCCCTGAAATCTAAGACCCGTGGATGAACATGGTGGCAGACACCAATGCATTTTGGCCATGGGGTTCTCAAGATAATCCAACAGGTTGTTAGTAGCGCGGACGAAGAATCGGAACACAGAGAACATGGCCAGAATGTTGTTCTCAAAATCCTTCACCTTGAGCTCAGCAGTGTTGACGAGGTTGTCAGCGAGGCCGAGCGGGTCTAAGTACTCACCCCCTGGCTACAAGACATTGTCGTCGTTGATGCTAAGGAGGTTGTTGGTGTGGTACCCTTTGACGAGGCCCATGAAGATGACTTGAAACCCGAGCATCGCCAGGATGCTCAGTTTGTATACTAGTTCGGGTTGTCGAGGAAGATGAGGTCGTAGTCGGACTGACCTTGAACCACGTGTCCGCAGACAGCCCAACGGTGTCCTAGTCATAGACATGACGCGTACGGGTATTCCCAGTCAGGTATAAAGGGGTTTGCGCGGAGAATGAGCCCAAGTACGACAGACAGTGCAGCAATGACCATACAACGTGTACACAACAGGTCAGCAAAAAGGGTTTTGGAGGGGAACGGAGGAGGAAGCAGTGGGGGCATTTGATAAGTCGACAGGGTGCATTCCATGCTCATCCATGTTGTTGCTCATGGCGCCTTCCGAGGATACCATTAGGGGATGTGTGAGGGTTGCAGCTCTTTTGGTTAGTAGACAAGCAGCTAGCATGTGATACAGCGGACTCAAGGCCGATGACGCCCATCTGGGAACTGGACCTCAAAATTCCAAAAGCTGAACTACCCATTTTGGCATGAAAAACGAAACCCACATCATCGAACTTGGAGTAGTCGTCGGCTAAAGGAGTGTTTCTGCCTGAGGAAGTATCCCCTGTGTGCAGACCATACTGCTCTGATTTGGAAGAGAAGAATGTTTGTTGCTAAAGTGGACAGGGCGAGGATAGTTCAAGAGCTCCGAGATTGACACAAAAAGATACCCAAGGACTAGGAAAGACTGTAGCCAAAGAGAGATGTGGAGGCGGTATTGAGAGAAGACAAGAATGGGAGTATCTACACATATTTACAATTGTTTCCACCACTAATTTGAGCACGAGTAGCATTTGCTACAGTACCAGCACGGGCCATATATATATTCGAATGTATACATTACTATGTACATTTATATTGGTCATCCTTAAGTTTAATTAATCATAACTTCACCTACATCACAACTTATATGACCTCAGCTAGACCTCATAGGCCCTAATTTAACCTAACTTGATCAAAATTTGACCTAATTTTACTTAGTTTGCCCTAATTTGGCCTAATTTAGAATGGATTTGGCATAACATGACATAATCAGACCTAAATTCTCCTAATTTGCCTACATTGACCTAGATTGAGGTCGGATTTGGAAATCAGATCTAATTTCTGAATCAGACTTGTTTCCCCCAAACCATAGCTAATTTGCCCAAATTAGACCTGATTTGACCAAAATCAGACATATTTCTTCCTAAAATGATTGAAGTTATCCAAATGGACCAAATTCAGACCTAATCCGGGCTAATTTGGTCTTTAAGCGTCATATTTTGGGCCTTAACACCTAACATGTTCACTCCCGTCGCCAAAAAACCTAGGCACCCAGTTTAAGGCAACCACCTAGCATAGAACTAAATGTCTGATTTCGACACTATCCGATGACCCTAAATTTTGACTAAAATTTTGATATTTACAGCCCTAGTTATTTCGATTCCAAAATGAGCAAATTCAATCATGAAAATTTCCCAAGACAATCAATAGTATTTATATTGGATATGTGGATTTTCCCAAATTTGTAAGTGAAGCAAGTTTGATTATTTTGACAGTCATTTCGGTGACAATTAAATGGTAAATGAAAGAATAAATAATGAAATTTTGCAAACGCAATGTTTAGACATAAACACACTAGATTAATAGTTTATTTATATGTTGAGAGGTCAGGCTGGGATCCATGTCTTGATGAGTAAGTGCGCAAATGAATAGAACTATCAAGTTTGTTAGACTGTTACAAACTTACAAACCCACAAGTTACAAGTAAAAACTTAAAACTTACAATTGCAAGTTACAAACTTAGAAATTTCAACTTGTATAACACATGCAACTAATTAGTAACTACTAATTAGTTACGAGTAATTAGTAAATACTAAGTAGTATTAGCTAGTAACTAATAAGTAATAACTAAAAACTAACGAGTATAAAGTATTTAAATTTTGTGTAGATCATGTGCTTTTCAAAAGATATAGCACTAGGACTTCGTTATTTTTGGTCTTTAGATATCCATAGTAGAGTGTGGGAATACAAGGAGGTGTAGATGGGCTAGGAATAGGTGAAACATACCTTAGAATCAAGAAAAATAACCTCTGGAAGCAAGAAATTCAAAGAAAATCGCCAAATTACCCAAAATGTAGTAGCAACAACCCTAGGAACAATCAATGATTAAAAAAGCGGCTGGAGCAGCCGCTTAAGCGGCCAGCAGTAGGACCTGTAGTAATTTCACCCAAAGCGGCTACTGGAGCGCTTTTACTGGAAGCGGGCGCTTTTATCCGCCTCATCCGCTTTAGGCTAGAATAGTCATAACGTTTTAGTTAAATGAAATAAATAAAACAATAGCACCCTGTTGTCCTGTTCTCAATTTTGTATACGGTATTATCTTATTAAATGTTACCAATTTTGCAGTCATCACAATTTCTATGTTTTCCCTCCAGATTTTTTAGACACTATTGTTGTTTTTGGTCTCACGTGTAAAAATATATGATTGTTGTGTAACAATTAGTGTAGAACCATTGCTTGTCTACTAGCATTGCATATCAAAATACATATAGGAACTGAATACTGTTACAGTTAATGTTATTAAAATAAATATAGAAAATGATTGCATATCGAAATACTTACCAAAACATCCTACAAAGTTCGTACCTAATGGTATGGTGTAACGAGCCTGTATTCTTTTTAAGACATCTATTGTAGCAGTAAGTTAAGATTTATGTCTAAAGTCTTTTCTTTGATACTGTAAATCAGTAGTCAGTTAGCTAATTCTCTGACTTAGTCTATCAATGTTATTAAGTAACATCCATCAACACTAGTATACTCAGTTTTTTTAAGGTCTGTAATTTTGTCGTATTATATTATTTTAGCATTATTAATTGCAAGGTCTGTATCGGTACCGTATTGGAGTATATAAGTTTTGTATGAGTAACTAACATGTGTTAGTTTCACTTGTATACTGAGTAATTTAATGCTCAGTAATCTGGTCACATACTCATAATGTAAATATAAGAATTGCATGATATGTAATTTTTTCATATGATTATTAAATATATCAATATAGCAGTACTATGTAACATGAGTCAGTACTCACTAATATAGGAAGTAATTTGATGGTCTGTAATTTTGTAACATGTAACAATACTTGCTTGTTAGTTATCAATTCTTACTGAATATAATGTTGTAGTATACACGAAGTATCATGTTTGTTTGATACAACTAAATTTTATGCAGTGAAATATTATTCAGAATGCTTGATTGTTGAGTAATATTTCTTTTTGTTAGTAGTATGGCAATCACTAAATTTTTCTAAATTAGTAAAACAATGTGGACCGCTTTTTTAAAAAGCACCCGCTTTAGTCCGCTTCAAAACCCGCTTCCCACTTTGCACTTCAAGGGGGGCAATCTGCACACTTCCCGCTTCACGCTTTCCAAAACCTAGGGAACAATATTTCTCAAAATGCAAGTTGTGTTTCTTTGTCATTTTGCAAAATTATGGCCCAAACTAGGTTTTTGCTGCAAAATTTCCCTAGTTCTGTGAAATTTGCAGCTAGGCGCAAACGTTTTGCAAAATTACATCCTATTTCCTGTGTTTGTGTTGTCTATTGGAAAAAAATCAGAAATTTTGACCGGAACTTCAGAATTTTATCAAAACTTTGTTCCATGCCACCTAGAGCCTATGGATAAGTATGAGTGTAACGGTTATTGCAACAGTAGTATGATGATTTAGCTTCTGAAGGTCAACTATTAATCAACCTAATATTGTTCAATTAGTGTCAGATATCGAATTTCTTTATCGAATGAGATTCCACTAGAGCATGTATGGCACACTCCATTAACGAATTTATTAGCGACCTCCAGATATTGACAAAATCAGACCACTCGGTGTGAACATATCATCAAGAGACAATTTAGATACAATTTGCAGACCCTCCTCCCTAATTTCCACTATTGCATCTCATAATAGGTATTCCTACCTCAGGGTTAGGGTTGACAAGATGACATTTCCCTCTGTTGTGCAACCCATGTGTTGTTTCTTCTGAACTTCGTGTTACAATGTTGTTACCGGTTGTTGGGACATTAGTTGCACTAGTATTGGTTCAATTGAGAAATTTTGATGATAGTTCAATTGGTTATAAGTTTAAAATTTCTTTCACACAATCTAGAGTTCAAAATAGAGTTTCAACATATGACCACAGATATTTATTGTTTGAAATTTTTTGCTTCAATGGAAGTTTCATCTTTGAACTGACTTGAATAATAAAATTACCGGGATAAGTTTAACAAAAAAAATATTATTATTTATATTTACATTCTAATTTTTTTTAATTGTTGTGTGGATTTCAGTAAACGAAGTGTCCACCAAGTATTCCTTCGATACAGGTTCAAGTTAGTGAGCTTGTGTACCTAACATCAGATATCCATTTAACCTTGGGTGTCAATGTTAGCAGTTTCTCCATACCCCTCTTCTATGAGGGAGCAATCTCCTATGATACTCAAAACATTAAACAAGTTTGTTCAAGTGAATTGGCCCTAGCATAGGTTGTACCAAAGCATTGTTACAGCAGTGTAAACCATAACGAAATGATGTTGTTCTCTCAAATATAGAGCTCAAGTAAACAAGAAAATAGCTGGTTATAGATTAGATAATTTAGTATTTTACTGTTTTATTCATTGACAAGGCATACACTACATCAGCATTACCTTGTGTTCCTCAGGAAGTAGATTATGCATGATGAAAGCACATTTGTTTGGTGACCAAGAGAACCCACCCCGGGCGAGCCAGCATGGTAAACTCTTGAGGCATGAGAGGGTGTGGTCCGGTCACCCCCCCCCCGCCTCTCGCGCCACATCAGTGTGGATTGCCATTCGCCGAGTGCCTTCGGTGTGGTTCAAACACGGGCTACTCTGACCGGACGATGAAAGCATATTGATACAGTATGGACTTGTATTAGAATAATATCAAAGTGACCATCCTGTTGCAAACATCTCTTGTAGCGCTCACTTGTGAGCAAGAGTTAAGGAGGTTAAACCTCGTCCTAGGTATGTGAGTTGGGATAAGCCAGGATAGGAGGCACGAGGAAGAAATCAGTATGTTTCTAGGTAAGGAATTTTTTAGTAGAATTAATATACTGATTAGATATGGGGCCAGTTTATTTGTTTTGTTCCCAAGGCTTAAATGGCTCCTTTCAAATTGGATAACTATGTTACTTTTTTTGTTTGAAAGCTAAACCAAGATGAGAATCTTATTTCCTTCTCAGCTATGATGGATGAGAGTCTCTACAAATAGCCAAGGAAGAATTGAACCACAAATTAGTTATTGATTATTCGGCTCCTACATAACATGATCCCATATTTGGCTCTCCAGCGCGGCTCTACATCAGATTCCTATAAAGGGTGGGGCAACCACTAAATGGATTAAATAAGTTAGGCATACTCTGTGTCATCCCATCCTTTCAAAACTTTCATCCTTTATCACATCCAAATGCATCATTGCATTCTGCACGCACGCCCCAAAAAAAATCATAAATCCAAATTGAGATCTAAAATGATATAATGTGATGCTAAGGTTCCGTTTGGCACCTTATTTGCATCTTCCAAGAAGTTGTCAAAACAAATTGAGAAACACAGGTGGAATTGATACACATTCAGCAAATCAACAGATCAACAGTCGTGTGATTATATTCCTTTCCTCAAGGTGCACAAATGGAAAGGGACGCTCCGTTGGGGAGTGCCTATCTGAGAAACCAGAAATGTACATAAACAACAATCGTTGTAAGGGCATGCTAATGGTGGCTACAGTCACCACACGAGACAAGTTCCACGAAACCATCACGGAAAAACATAGATCCTCTAATAATCAGATAGTTTGCGGTGCGCATGCTTTTTCCCTATATCCCTTTAACAAGTTTATAAAACTGCTATACTAATTTTGTATTTTAATTTTCTTAATTTTAAATATCCAAATTGAGGTACAGATTGATATTATGTGATGCGAAGTTTCTTTTTGGCACCATGTTTGAATCTTCAAAGAAGTTATCAAAAGAAATTGAAAAACATGGGTAAAATTGATACATAGCAGCTCAATGGTCGTGTGACTACATTCCTTTCCTTAACGGGCAGAAATGAAAGGGTTGGTCTATTGGGGAGTGCCTACCTAAGAAATGTACATGATGAGCAATCGCTGTAAGGGCATGCTAATGGTGGCTACAATCACTGTAAGAAATAAGTTCCAAGAAAACGTCATGGACAAGCATGGATCCTATAATAATCAGATAATTTTGTGGTGTGCATTTTTTTTTCTATATAAAACAAGTTTTTAAAACTATGTTAATTGTGTATATCAATTTCGTAATTATATCTCAGATACATAAATAAAATCTAATTATATCTAATAGTTGCATATTATAGGTGTCTGAAAGTTGTATACTAATAAGATCTCAAAATTTGTTGCCTAATGAAACGCAAGAAGGGTACCTTGTTAATATCTTCAGTTAATACCAAAGGCCTAGCTGAATCATGAATGCAAACAAGTTCTGAGTTGTCATCAATCTCCTGCAAAATGAAATGAAGTACTCATTAAAAGATCAAACATATACAGTTAACTCGCTTAGTTACAATAGTGAGTATCAAGAACCATTCGATTTGTTTAAAGGGTTCAAAGGGAAAATAGACCCCCTTCTGCTAGGATCCCAAAATCCCTGCAGAAGCCCTCCACAAATGGGGATAGAAAAATCAAGGGCTGGCACATTGCAAGTAACAGGTGGCACAAACTGTAGCACTGTCAGAAAATTCTGACAGCAGTTCAACCCAAGGTAGCAGGAATCTAACTTTAGATCCCCCATCTAGTAATGAAATTTGATTTGGATGGACAATGTCTTTGGTAACAAAGGGTTCGTCTGAATGAAACATCAATTCTCTGATTTTATTCAGTGATTGAATAGTTTCTGTTCAGAGAGGAATTAATAAAATTAGCAGTAATAAAAAAGAAATACATCATGGACTCTAAGAAGTAATAAATAAAAAGGATGTTGCAAAATAGGGTGATTGAAGCAGAGAAACCATTACTTAAGCATGTACCTGAAATCCATTGAACACAGAGTCTTGCCTTTCCTTACCAGGAACAGCAAATTTAAGACCTACGTTGAGCTCCTCTTTATACTCTGGTTACATTAGAAGCCAATAAAGCTACTTGATTAGTAAGCTATAAAACAAATAAAGATTGACATTGTTAGTATATGCATAAAGGGCCTATGTTCAAAATGTTAATATAACTAAGGTATTATTGTATATCATTAAATTGATAGAAGATTCTATCACAAAATAATTCGGAAAGAGAATTAGATAAATCATAATTCTAATAATAACATGGGACCAAAGCACTAGCGCCACAAAACCTATCAGCCTCCACGTAGATCAGAGATTGAGGTACGCTGGTAGCCTCTCACCCACCGTTGTTCTCATCATTACGTTTCAGTATTTCCTAATAACAATGCATTTGGGAGAGGTCAGGTTTCACTGACAAAATTCTCCTAGCTATCCTCCCAAGAAAAACCAGGGGAACCTACATGCTATCATTTAAGAACTACTGTAGTAGCTAGGGTTAACTATCAAATATTAACAGCCTCTTTCACAAACCCGAGTCACACATCGCATCTCTGATTCTCTCTTTTCTCATTTACCAAAATCAGCACAATTAAAAAGTACAGCCATGGTTTCCTTCTAAAAATGTAGCTATATAGTCAAGGATGTCTAATATCCACAATGCTGATATCTGCCAAAGCCAGTGGTAGTACTGGTATTCCTCCAAATCTTTGATGTCATCATCATCCTTTTCCATATTGTAAATTGTGATTACTGATACTTACTGTGAGTAATACTTGAGTCTTCCCGTACTTATTGTGAATACAACAATTGTGTTATAAATAAGTTCATCAAAGTGGACTTTAAACAAAAGTGGAAATATACAATAAATAAAACTGATCTGCCTCAAATGCTCCTGAAGTAAAAAAAAAAATGAAACAGGTGCAATAAACAAAACTTTACCTATCTCGATGGAGTACCTTGATGGGTGTGAAGACAACCCGTATTCGGGACAAAGAGATGACCTGAATGCAGGTCTCTCACATGACTTATATGTATATGAAATCAGTAACTTACAAATTCGCATGTAGACCCTTACTTATCTACATATTACAAGAAGGTCATGTGTACACCATATTAATACTCCCCCTCAAGCTGGAGCTTGTATATCATATGCTCCTTGCTTGTTACATAAGAATTGAACCCGACAACCATTCAGAGACTTAGTGAATAAATCAACTAACCGATTTTCAACTTGACTGGTGACAACTGGATCAGGCCCTCCTGGATCTTTTCTCTGAAAAGATGACAGTCAACTTTTATATGCTTCATTCTTTCATGAAAGATAGGATTTTGGACAATGTGGACAGCAGCCTGGTTGTCACATTTCAACGCCATGGGATTACTCTGACCAAAGCCCAGCTCTTCTAATAGATGTTTGACCCATAATAACTCACAAGTGGTTAAATCCATAGTCTTGTACTCTGATTCAGCACTAGATGTAGCAACAATTTTTGCTTCTTACTTTTCCAGGACACCAGATTAGCTCCCACAACGACACAATAGCCAGAAATATATCTCATGTCACTGCTAGACCCTACCCATCTGCATCAAGAAAACCCTGAACTCTCATGTGATTATGATTTCGGTACAATAGTCCTTTCCAAGGAGACTTCTTCAAATATCTCAGAATGCGCATGATAGCCTCCAAGTGACCAGTACATGGCTTCTCCATGAATTGACTAACAACACTGATGGCAAAGTGATAAATGTGTATTTATCCCTTTTATTTACATCTTTTAGATATCTTTTTAGATTGTTTTGTTATTTATCTTCTTAGTTCTGTGATTAATTGTATTAGTTTAGATTTTTCTATTTATTTAGAGTTTTAATTATATTTTGTTGGTTTTTTGTAGAAAAATAGCTCAATGACTAAATTCCCTTGGAAGATATTTTGCACAAGTTCCCGCAGTGCCTGATTTAAATATATACCTAGCACCAAAATTGTCATAACTCTCATATCCCAAGGCAAAATTTAATGGGCAAGTATACGTTGGAAAGGGAACTGAATTATCTACGGGAAAAACATATTTTCGGACCGCTTCTGAACTTATGACTGGCCTAAAAATACGCTCGAAATTGCTGTTGCAGGAATCTATAGCAAAAAGAATGTGAACAGTCAACATAATTAAAAGCAATCAACCGTTTCCTCTATTGACCAGATCTAGAAAGTTTTCAGCCGCCGGCAAGGAGTCTTCTAGAGAATCTTTTATGTAGTGTTCCCACCACTCCTTCCCCTATAAAAGGATGGGAGATTCCACTAAGAAAGGGGGCCCAAGTTTTTGTATGCGATCAACAGTGGACTTCTGTCATTTCATTTTAGTGTAATCTTTCTTTCAAAAGTAATAAAGATTAGTTCCTTTAAAAGGTTAGTTCTTTTATTTCAATTCTAGATCTCATTTCTCTGGTTCTTCTTTTTCTGCGTTTCTCTTGGAGCGGGAGAAAACAAACGAGTCATTTAATTATCACCGTCTTGGACTCTACGGAGATCCGGAATTGCGGTCTATGACTCCTTTGTTTTCTTTCCTCGTTTCTCCCATCCTCGCCATGAGTAGCGAGTAGTTTCCTTATCGAGGCAAGGGGAATAGCCCCTTAGCCATGTGTTAATCGGATCGAGTTTTTACACGACAATTTAGACGGATGGTTTTCGGTTTAGAAATGGTAGATTTAAACGACGTAATTAATCATTTTTATTGCTTGTTAATTCCGGCGGATGCGACCGTGGAAACCAGAATTTAGAATACCTAAACCGAATTCATGGGGATTTAGATGCGACAGTGGAAAAATCCCTTTTAGGATGAAGAACAAGGACACGTGAACACCAGGACCAATGGGTTCACGTAGAGTTCCTTTTTTGTGTTTTATTTACGAATAAGCACATACCTGCTTCCTTCTTATTGTCGTGTATCATTCGTTTTTGTTTTCACAAGGGCTAAGGTGGTGAAACCCCTAAGCCTCGATGCCTTCCTCTTTGATTTCAAACCGCTTTTGATTCATTGCTTTCAAATTCGCCCTTTAATTTTCCGCATTTTACTTTTGTTAGGTAATCTTTTATGCTAACAATTTCTTCTTTTCCTTTCTCTTGTTTAGAATAATCTTTTATTTTCCTTGCATTAGTGTAACCTTTTGTTCTTGCAAATTTTATTTCTTGCATTAGAATAATCAACCCATCTTAAATCGGACTTTACTTTACGCAAATCTTTCAAAAATACCAAAAAGAAATAATTTCAAAAATAAATCGGGTTTACGAGAAATAAATCTTAAAAACGTTCTCCTGTGGGATCGACACTTCTATACTAGCTTTAATCGGAAAGTAAAAAGAGGATTAAACTCTAGGATAACTTTTCTAGTGAATTGGTGTGCAAACGACGCGTATCAATTTTGGCGCCGTTGTCAGGGACAACAGATCGTTTTTTTCGAAACCTATTGATAATAGCACATCAGAAGTCTATTGATGCTCAGTTTGCCCATCTTTTTTCTCAACAAAAACCCCTTGCCAAGACATTTTCCGGCCAACCTGAACCCAACCCCAAGCATATAGAACAGCTTAAGGTTGTTACTACCAAATCTGGCCTTACCACAGAAGAAGGAAGTTCCCCCCTCATAAATTTTGACCAAGGGGGCGACGAAGAGGTTGTTGTTGTCCCTCAGACACTGAGATCACCTCCCCCCACAAGAGAAGAATCATGTATATAAGCCGCGTGTACCTTTTGTCGGTCGGCTGAAGAATACCCAATTAGACTCTAGGTTCAACAAATTCAAAGATATTATGAGAAAGTTATGCGTCAACATCCCGTTTTGGACGCCATAACTGATCTATACCCAAATGGAAAAAATTCTTCAAAGCCCTTCTAAACCGTAAGCGCACTACCGAAGAATCTGAAACTATAAAATTGGCTAGAACTACATCAGACATCATCCAAAGTAAAACGTCAAAGAAACGCAAAGACCCAGGATCTTTCAGGATCACTTGTTCTATCGGTGACTCTACCAGCCATTCGGGCCTAGTTGATCTTAGAGCTAGTGTATCCATCATCCCTTTGAGCATGTGTAGAAGGTTCGGTCTCACTAATGCTAGACCCACTCCGATGTGTATTCAACTAGCAGACTCTTCCATTACCAAGCCTCATGGTATTATTGATGATGTGTCGGTCAAGGTCGGAAATTTCTATATCCCTTGTGACTTTGTGGTACTTGATATAAAAGAAGACACTCGTTGGCCCCTCATCTTTGGCCGGCCATTCCTCGCCACAGTCAGGGCCCTCATCGAAGTTGAGGCAGGACTTCTCACACTACAAGTGGGAACGGGGTTCATAAATTTTCAAGCCTCTGGAGGTAGCACGAAGTACACCCAGGAGGAAGAAATCTATTTCCTTGAATGTATGGACCAGTTCAATAAGATGCAACAACGTTTCCTTAATTCTGAACCACCATATGTGACCGAAACCCGAATTTCTTTGGTGGAAAATCAAGTTGCTATTCAAACTGCCCCAGTCAGCCATATCAAGATGGACATTTCCCCTCTCACTATTCCTGTTGTGGGCACAACCAACATCACCACTCAAGAAATTCCCCTCCCACAACCCCCTCTCCCATCTATGACCATACCCATTTCCTCTCCTCCCTCTCCCTTTGAGGCACCGCTCTATGATAATCACCAAACACCTTATGAGCCACCACTACATATCACTACCCAAATAGTGCAACCAAATGTCATGGATGGATACTCCGACTATCATCCCTTCATCCCAACCCTCATTGACATTAGTAGACAACATACGACCAGACAACTGCAATTCAGTCAAAACAATGCTCCTTATAATAATTATCCTTATACAAATGAGATTCAATGCGACTACCCTTCACCACATGTCAAACCATGAGGACCTAACTGTCTTGATTTCAATTTTTGTCCTTGGTATACCGATGTACGCCAAGCCATCCAGGATACATTTCAAGACACACATGCAAAGATGATGGAGTGGTTCCAAGGAAATCAATCAAGACAGTACCACAACCAAGCCTCCTCCTCTGCTCCTCCACCGCCTTACTATCCGCCACCGCCGTGATCTTCATCCCTCCATCTCGGGTTTGGGTTTTGCTCAGGATGAGCAAAAATCTAAGTCTGGGATGGAGGTGGGTGGTACGATTCTATCCCACCCTCCTATTTTTTCCTTATTTGCTTTATTTTCCCTTTTTATTGTTTTGCATGTATATGATTTAGTTTATGGCCTTTATCTAGTCGGCCATTCTTTTTTTGTTTTCCATAGTTGTAAAAAGGCCATTATCTAGTCGGCCCATTGAGTAGACATATATCATTGTATCCCAAATTGAATTTAGTAAACTTTTTGTAAAATCTATTACAAATTGCCGTGTCTAAAACCATTGTGTCACCTAGGACCCCTAATAACATCACTCCTTGGAATAGTTGGCAAGTCATTGATTATAAATTAATGATTATAAACAAATAATATTTATTTAGAATAACCAAGCATAATTTTTCCCTATTCTCAAATAATGGATTATCTTGTTATAAAACTTGTATGATGTGAATTATAGGAATATTCTAACTAGAGAAATGACACTCTCTAAAAAAAATATTGAAAGTTATAAGTACAAGAACATCTCTTCATTCCCTCTATTTTACTTCTAGAAAAGAGAAGCAAAGAATCACCACCGGGAAAAATCAAGTCTGGGGTGGCATGCTTCCCAAAATAAAAATTCAATACCCCACAAAGGGGCGTACCATCAAAAGATGCCAAAATTGCACATGAAAAAATTGTGACCAATGTAGCCACAACTCCACATATTCAAATCTTCAGTCGAATAGAGGAGGGATAAAAAAAATCACTTCCTTTGTATTAGTAGATAGACTTTGCTGTGTTTTTCTCTTTTACACTTAGTCTATTTTCTATTTTTCTTTTCCTTTACACTTATGTTTTATCCCACATGGGTTATCTCTAGACCCTGTGGTTCTTTTGTGTATTATATAGAGACTCTTGTATATTCTTTTATCATCGAATAATACAAGACCTTTTTCCGCATTATCCAGATGGTATCAGAGCAACAAGATCCACCCTAATTCTTTTTCCCCCTCCTTACCCTAACCTACCCCTGCGCCGTCAACCACCACACCGCCGCTGCCCCCCCTGCGGTTTTCTCCCTGCCGCCGCCGTCTTTCTTCCTCCTCCTCCCTTCCTTCCTTACCCTACCACCACCGCAGCCCTTCTCTTCTCTTTCCCTGCCCACCGCCCCATCTCCTTTCTTCCTGCTGCTACAAACCCGCGGCTGCTACAGTACCGCGGCGCTACAGTACTTGCTGTCCGCCACCAACAGCCACCACCACCACCAATTTCCCGGCCCCTACACCACCCACAACCCTCCACCACACCCCCACATCCTCACCATCTCTATCCTTGTGGCCTAGACAACCACAAGTTCCCTTTTCGGTCTCCGTTCATTTTCTAAATCCGTTACGTACAGCCCCGACACTTTCCAGTTCTGGCACGTTGAGGGTCTAAAAGCTACATCCGGATCTGCCTGCCTGCGCCACATGGTGGAGTAATTGTTTCTCCATGTTGGCGTAGGTTCTGCTTCTTTATCTCTGCCCTGTGAGGGTTTCTGAGGTCCATGATTAGATCTCCTATCTGCTGCTGCTGGTCCATGTGTTGGACACTTCCTGCTGCCTACTGATTCTACTGTCTGCCCTGCGCTCGTGCTGCTGACTGTCTGCTTCTACTCTCATGGCGACTTCAGATTTACCACGGTCTTTGTGTGTTACTTCTGTTAAGTTGGATGGCTCCAACTATCACCTATGGGCTGCTTCATTCGAACTCTACGTGAAAGCACACGGGCGCCACTCGCACCTGACTACCAAGGGTCTTGCTGTACCTGCTGCTACTGCTGACAAGACTAAGCAAGCTTATGATCTCTGGTCCAAGGAGGATTATGGGGTTATGGCCTGGCTGGTCAACAGCGTTGATGCTAAGATCAACCACTCTCTGCTTCGCCTTCAGACTGCTAAGGAAATGTGGGATCACCTATCCCATGTTTACTCTCATCAACAGAACCCCAAGAAGGTGTTTGAAATTTTCAAGAAGCTTGCGAAACAAGACTTCTCGACATCTGACTCTGTGGAAGACTACTACAACTCGTGTTGTGCTCTGTGGGACGAGTTTCAGGTTTATCATCCTCTGACTGCGAATCTTGAAGAACTACATCGTCAGCGGAATGAGCTCATGCTTGTTCAGTTCCTGGCTGGTCTTCCTACTTCGTTTGTTGGGGTCGTGGATCAGATCCTCTCCAGTGACCCGTTACCTACTCTTCGGGACGTCCTCAAGCGGGTCCAGCGTCTTCCTTCTTTGACGCTCTCTACTTCTGATGGAACAGCACTTGCTGTCCGTTCTGCGGATTCCTTTCGTGGTCGCGGCCGAGGTCGTGGCCGTGGTCGTGGTGGCTGCTCTTCTGCACTTGGACGTGGTTCTGGCTCGGAGTCAGGGGAGCCCCGCTACTGCACTCACTGCAAGCGTACTAATCACAATGAAGATCGCTGCTGGATAAAATATGGTAAACCTAACTGGGCGAACCAGGTTACCACTGAACAACCTGCATCTACCTCTGCTGCCTCTGACCCTACTGTTGATTGGATTCGCTCCGAGTTTGAGAAACTGCTTCAAGCCCGCCTTGCCTCTACTTCTGCGGACTCTCCTGAGAATGGCGCTGCTCTCCTGACGACGACTGGTAAAAGCCCTTGGGTGATCGACTCTGGTGCGACTGCACATATCTCTGGTACTGCTAGTTTATTTTCTACTCTGCGCAAGACTTCTCTTATACCGCCTGTGACGGTTGTTGATGGTTCCAAATCTCCTGTTTGTGGCATTGGAGATATCACTTCTACTAGTACTCTACCTCTGCAGTCTGTGCTATATGTGCCCAAATTTCCTCTGAATTTACTATCTGTCAGTAAACTGGTAAAAAGTCTTCGTTGTGCTATTACATTTGACCCGGATGGTGTTCTGTTTCAGGATCTGCGTACGAGGACGACGATTGGTTCAGGCCATGAGGGACCGGATGGATTATACTATTTGGACGAGCCGAAGCCAGCTGCTTTCCTGACATCTACAGTTCCTGATATTCAGTGGCATTACCGTCTGGGCCACCCGTCTGCTGAGAAGTTGAAGGCTTTACTACCGACTGTTGCTAGCACTAGATTTTATTGCGAAACATGTCAATTGGGCAAACAACACCGTTCTACTTTTTCTGCAAAATTTTGTATTGGCTCTAAAGCCCCTTTTGACATTGTGCATGCTGACATTTGGGGACCGTGTTCTGTGCCTAGCGTTTCTGGATTCAAATATTTCTTAAGTTTTATTGATGATTTTTCCAAAACCACATGGTTATTTTTACTGACAGACAGATCTACTGTAGTTGAAAAAATTTCTGAGTTTTTTGCGGAAATTCGGACTCAATTTGCTAAGCCCATCAAGATTTTTTGCACAGACAATGCCTTGGAATTTGTGCAAATTTCTGTTCAGTCTTTTTGTAAACGTCAGGGCACCATTCACCAGACTTCCTGTGCTTATACCCCACAACAAAACGGTGTCGCTGAGCGTAAGAATCGCCATCTCCTTAAGTCGCCCGCACACTTCTCTTTCACTACCATGTTCCTCACAAATTCTGGCCTGAGGCAATCTCCACTGCTTGCTATCTCATAAACCGCATGCCTTCCTCTGTACTTCACAATAAAATCCCTTTTCAAATTCTTTTCCCTGATCTACCACTGTTTGTTGTACCACCGCGTATTTTTGGGAGCACATGCTTTGTGAAGAACCTTAGACCTGGTCTTACTAAATTAGATCCCAAGGCCACCAAGTGTGTTTTTTGGGCTATTCCCGCACTCAGAAAGGATATCGGTGTTATGATCCTGCTTCACATAAATGGCTTGTATCTGCGGATGTGGTATTCTTTGAACACATGCCATTTTTCTCTTCGGAGGGTTCTGCTCTTACGTCTGATTTGTTGACTGATACGCCCTTACCTATGGTGGATGATGAGTATGATAGCCCTGCTCCTGTATCTACAAGTGAGAAGCCCCCTCTGCAGGTTTATCACAGAAGACCAAAGCCAACAGCTCCCTCTATGGCCTCTCCATCGTCCACGTCCTCTGCGCCAGATCAGCCACCTCCGCAGGTATTTTCTGACCTTGATGTTCCCATTAGTCTGAGAAAGGGGACACGTGCTTGTACAAAACATCCAATTGGGAATTTTTGTACGTCTGTTCATTTGAATTCTAATTTTGCCAACTTTACTGCTGCTCTGTCTGCTATTTCTGTCCCTAAGACTGCTGCTCAGGCTCTTAAAATCCCAGCATGGCGTCAGGCAATGGAAGAAGAAATGACGGCTCTTACTGATCGTCATACTTGGACTCTTGTTGATCCTCCTACTGATTGCTCGCCAGTTGGGTGTCGCTGGGTCTTCACAGTGAAATATCAGCCTGATGGTACGGTCGAGCGCCTGAAAGCCAGACTGGTTGCTAAAGGATACACTCAGACCTATGGGGTTGACTATTTTGAAACCTTCTCTCCTGTGGCACGACTTAATTCTGTAAGGATTCTGATCTTTGTTGCTGTTAATTCTGATTGGCCGTTATACCAGCTCGATGTGAAAAATGCCTTTCTCTATGGCGATCTACATGAAGAAGTCTACATGTCTCAGCCCCCCGGCTTTATCTGTGAGGGGGAGCCATCTAAAGTCTGTCGTTTAAAAAAAGCTATCTATGGCCTCAAACAGAGTCCACGTGCGTGGTTTGACAAACTTAGCACTATTCTCCAAGATTATTCTTTTCGCCGCTCTCAGTCGGACCACTCTGTTTTTGTTAAACAATCCACAGCTGGCATTATTATTCTTATTGTGTATGTTGATGATATTATACTCTCTGGGAGTGATGCAGCAGGTATTCAGGCAACTAAGCGGTATCTTGAAAAGCACTTTGTTACTAAAGACCTCGGTTCTTTACGCTACTTTCTTGGGATAGAGGTCTCTCGCTATTCTGCAGGACTGTGTCTTTCTCAGCGGAAGTATGTTCTGGACTTGTTATCTGAGACTGGACTCCTAGGTGCTAAGCCTGCTAGCACCCCTCTTGATCCTAACACTGATTGGGATGATCAAGCCTCTCCTGCATATCCTGACACTCATCAGTACAGACGAATGGTCGGGAAGCTTATCTACCTCACAGTCACACGAGCTGACATTACTGCTGCTGTCGGATTGGTTAGTCGCTACCTTGACAAACCCCGACAATGTCATTGGGATGTTGTTTGCCATATTCTGCGCTATTTGAAGAACTCTCCTGGAAAAGGGCTTCTCTACAAAAAACATGGGCACTGTAAGATACTGGGCTACTCAGATTCTGATTATGCTGGGAGCAAGGTTGATCGCCGCTCCACTTCTGGATATTGTACTTTTGTTGGGGGCAATTTAGTCACATGGAGGAGCAAAAAACAGGCTGTGGTTGCCCGCTCTAGTGCTGAAGCTGAATATCGCGCCATGGCACATACTACCTGCGAGCTCTTCTGGATTCGAAGCCTTCTGACAGATTTTGGTTTTTCAGACTGGGCGCCCATTCCTATGTTATGTGATAATAAAGCAGCCACTTTCATTGCTAGCAACCCTACCTTCCATGAGCGCACGAAGCATATTGAAGTGGACTGTCACTTTGTTCGTGAGGCGGTTCTATCTGGTCAGATTTCTACCCCTTACATTCATACTGATGAGCAGATTGCTGATCTCTTCACAAAGATTCTTCCGAAGAAGCGCTTCACCGATATGACATCCAAGCTGGGCATGATTGACATCTATGCTCCAGCTTGAGGGGGAGTATTAGTAGATAGACTTTGCTGTGTTTTTCTCTTTTACACAGTCTATTTTCTATTTTTCTTTTCCTTTACACTTATGTTTTATCCCACATGGGTTATCTCTAGACCCTGTGGTTCTTTTGTGTATTATATAGAGACTCTTGTATATTCTTTTATCATCGAATAATACAAGACCTTTTTCCGCATTATCCAGACTTTGTTTTCACACCCCCTTCGTCCTATTCTTGTACAACAACTTACAAAAAAAAATGAGAGTGTCAAAGCAAAAGTAAGATGAAGCCTACTTTTCTACAAAATCTCATTTTTGAAGCAAGATGTGATAATTATTTTGATAGGGAATATAGAACTTTATGCTACGTGGTTCTAGGAGATTGGGTCACTTAGCCAAAAATTGGAGGTAAGGAATATAGTGATGTTACAAGGGTGAGAAATGACATATTGAGAGTATAAATTGGAATTTATTTATGATTTTATTTGCTTGAGGACAAGCAAAGATTCAAGTCTGGGGTATTTTGATAAATGTGTATTTATCCCTTTTATTTATATCTTTTAGATATCTTTTTAGATTGTTTTGTTATTTATCTTCTTAGTTCTGTAATTAATTGTATTAGTTTAAATTTTTCTATTTATTTAGAGTTTTAATTATATTTTTTTGGTTTTTTGTAGGAAAATAGCTCAATGACTAATTTTCCTTGGAAGATATTTTGCACAAATTCTCGCAGTGCCAGATTTAAATATATATCTGGCACCAAAATTGTCATAACTCTCACATCCCAAGACGAAATTTAATGGGCAAGTATGCGTTGGAAAGGGAATTGAATTATCTACAGGAAACACATATTTTCGGATTGCTTCCGAACTTATGACTGGCCCAAAAATACGCTCGAAATCGCTGTTGCGGGAATCTACAGCAAAAAGAATGTGAACGGTCAACATAATTAAAAGCAATGACCAGATCTAGAAAGTTTTCAACCGCCGGCAAGGAGTCTTCTAGAGAATCTTTTATGTAGGGTTTTCACCCCTCCTTCCCCTATAAAAGGATGGGGGATTCCACTAAAAAAGGGGCCCCAAGTTTTTGTATGCAATCAACAGCGGACTTCTGTCATTTCATTTGTGTAATCTTTCTTTCAAAAGCAATAAAGATTAGTTCCTTTAAAAAGTTAGTTGCTTTTATTTCAGTTCTGGATCTCCTTTCTCTGGTTCTTCTTTTTCTGCGTTTCTCTTGGAGCGGGAGAAAAAACAAACGAGTCATTTAATCGTCACCGCCTTGGACTCTACGGAGATCCCGAATTGTGGTCTATGACTCTTGCTTTCTTTCCTCGTTTCTCCCATCCTCGCCATGAGTAGTGAGTAGTTTTCCTTATCGAGGCAAGGGGAATAGCCCCTTAGCCATGTGTTAATCGGATCGAGTTTTTACACGACTTTTTAGACTGATGGTTTGCGGTTTAGAAATCGCAGATTTAAATGACGTAATTAATCATTTTTATTGCTTGTTAATTCCGGCGGATGCGACCGTGGAAACCGAAATTTAGAACACCTAAACTGAATTCATGGGGATTTAGATGCGACCGTGGAAAAATCCCTTTTAGAATGAAGAACAAGGACACGTGAACACCAGGACCAATGGGTTCACGTAGAGTTCCTCTTTTGTGTTTTATTTACGAATAAGCACATACTTGATTCCTTCTTATTGTTGTGTATCATTCGATTTTGTTTTCACAAGGGCTAAGGTGGTGAAACCCCTAAGCCTCGATGTCTTCCTCTTTGATTTCAAACCGCTTTTGATTCATTGCTTTCAAATTCGCCCTTTAATCTTCAGCATTTTACTTTTGTTATAATCTTTTATGCTAACAATTTCTTCTTTTCCTTTTTTTTTGTCGGTCAAAAAAGTGTGTTACTAAAATACCAAAAACTTTGGACACGAAGTACCCCTTTACATCAAAAAGAGCTAAAAAAGCTCGACCAATGATCATATACCCCACGTAGGGGGTATTCGTTAGATCTATAGATAACAAGGACTGAGAAGGCCTATCTAACTAACAAAACTAGAACCAAGCATTCCTACCATGAGAATGATTTATTACAACCTGCAGATATTACAAACTGCGTTTTCATACGGATCTTTCTGATGTCCTGGCGATCCAAGAAGGTCAGAAGCTAGTGTTGCTATTTCCAGGCAGGGTAACCCAGTGGATGTCATGTTGTAATCTGTAGTTACTCTTTGTGGGTCTTCTTTTCCTTTCTCTTGTTTAGAATAATCTTTTATTTTCCTTGCATTAGTGTAACCTTTTGTTCTTCTTGCAAATTTTATTTCTTGCATTAGAATAATCAACCTCTCTCGAATCGGACTTTACTTTACGCAAATCTTTCAAAAATACCAAAAAGAATTAATTTCAAAAATAAATCGGGTTTACGAGAAATAAATCTCAAAACCGTTGTCATGTGGGATCGACCCTTCTATACTAGTCTTAATCGGAAAGTAAAAAAAAGGATTAAACTCTAGGATAATTTTTCTAGTGAATTGGTGTGCAAACGACGTGTATCACAAAGGCAATGTTAGATCTGATGACCGTCAAATAATTCAATTTTCCAACAAGCCTTCTATAATGCCAAGGGTCATCAAGTGGCTCCGTTTGTTCGACAGACAATCGAACCTTGGGGTCCATTGGACTCTCTACTTGCTTAGCTCTAAGCAAGCATGTCTCTATGAGAAGATCTAGAACATACTTTTGTTGTAAAATGTCAATTCCAACCTTTGATTTGGCTACTTCAATCCCAAGAAAATATTTCAGGTTGCCTAAATCTTTTTTCTAAAACTTACCCTGAAGAGAGTGCTTGATCTGCTCAATATCTTGTCTATCATCACCAGTGATCACAATATCATCAACATAAACTAACAAAAACACACATCCAGAATCACATCGCCGGTAGAAAATAGAGTGGTCCATAATGCATCTACGAAGACCAAACTTAGAAAGAACACATTGAATCTTCCAAACCAAGCACAAGGTGATTGCTTAAGACCATAAAGAGATTTGTGGAGTCGACAAACCATACCAGACTCCCCCTAAGCAACAAACCTTGGTGGTTGCTCCATATAAATCTCTTCCTTCATATCACCATGCAAAGGCATTCTTGATATCAAGTTGATGCAGAGTCCATGAATGTGTAGCTGCAAGAGACAGGAAGAGACAAACAAAGGCCATCGTGGCCACAGGAGAGAATGTCTCTACGTAGTCTTCACCATAAATTTTTGTATATCCCTTGGCCACCAATCGTGCGTTGAGCCTATCAACAGAACCATCAGGCCCAACCTTGATTGTAAATACCCACCTACATCCAACCACTGATTTTCCAGAGGGACAATGAACCGATGACCGTGTATTGTTACTTTGGAGAGTAGACAGTTCTTCCATCATTGCGACATGCCATCCAAGGTGATTCAAGGCCTCTGACACGGGTAAGGGAACGAAAATGGAAGACAAAGGATAGAAAGGCATAATATGATGGAGAAAGATGAGCATAGGAAATAACATCGGAGATGGGATGAGAGGTACAAGACCGTTTGTCTATGCGTAAAGCAATAGGCAAATTAACATGATTGTTGGTTTCCATTAGATCATCTGACTGAGTGACGTTGTAGAAGGATTGAGACATGCATTGTCCTTCACATAACCCAAGCTAAGATTCTCCTTGCGACATATGTAGACTTGTGTGATGGGTAGACGACTAGGAGAGTTTATCCCTGAGATTTGTGATTGTATGGCAGGTGACTGACTGACCTGTGGTTGAATGATTGGTGGTTGTATGATTGGTGGCTCAATGATTTGTGATTGAATGATTGTTGGATGGAAAATACTCCTCGACCTCTTCAACAGACAGGGAACCACCAAAATATGGCATGTCTTCAAAAAAGGTGACATTAGTAGAGACAAAGAAGCAGCGCTCTGTCGGACAAAAACATTTGTACCCTTTTTGCACTCAAGAATAGCCCAAAAATATACATTTCCTAGACTTGGGATTTACCTTATCTTGACCACCACCTAAGATACGAACAAACAAACACACCCAAAGACTTTAGGTGGCACATGGTATATTGGTTGTTTGGATAAAGGACAAAAAGTATTCGATTTTGAATGACGGATGATGGCATGGGACTGATCAAGTAGGTAGATGCAAGGAATTAAATGATCGATACTGATGTCGTTTCGACAGCTTGGATATAGATATTTACCGGTATACCGACGGAAATATCGACAGATGCAATCCTAGACATATCGACGCCAAAATGAACGAATTAAATCATGATATTTTACAGGTGTAATCTCTACACCTAAATGTATCGTTTTATACAATAAAATTCTATAAGGGGTATGTGGGGGGGTTGTCCATCATGTGGGAGGTAGGGAACCTATCCTGTTTTCCAGCAGATTTCGATGAAGGATTTCGTTGACAAAATATTGGAATTGAGATTTGGAACTTTACTAGCACAATCCATAAACATAAATACACACACTTATGCAATAATATCCAATTTACAACACATGAATAGCATAGTAACTTACTAACTCCTATCAGTCGTATGTCGAGTTACACATTGATTCTCCATACAATATTGAGTTGATATGGTTGACATATTTCTCCCATGACACGTACATTATGTAAGGTTGGTGGTATGAAGTTGCATGTTGTTCATACACGTCATGTACAATACTATATAAGTGCATAATACTCGTTTCTATTATGTAATTAAACACGACATGTTTTAGAATTTTACAGTACTATGTCTCCATATGCATCATATTAGATTCTGAAAGAAAATATACACCAGGGCTTTCTATTATTCTTCTTCAATTTGTGACTTTGACAATTAACTTCATGACTGTCAAGGAAGTTAGGCACCATCACTATTGTGACACAATTTCTCCGTCGTTGTTTGTTGCACAGGATTTTGATATGCGGTAGTGAGTTTCTCCAGGGATTATGCGCAATAAAGGGAAAAGTATAAAAGTCATTATTACCATGCCCACTATATGCATGTCGTGGGGATGCGATAATATAAAGTGTAGTTACCATGTCCATGTTGTTGGATATATGTAGCAAGTACCATATAAAAACAAATATAAGACTACAAAATTACAAAATCTATACTTTTTTACAATATTTGTTTGTTGTGTTGCGAAGTAGTACATTTTTTCCTTTGTATGATAAAAATACTAGTAAGAAAAACATGTATACTAATTAGCTTACTACTAAATAATGATAGCAAATTATACTTATACTTTGCGGATTATTTAGGTATATTACTATGATTATAATGTAGATTATGAGAAAGTGTTGTACATCTCGGAACACATACAATTAGGAAGACATAAAAAAGCACATGGCGGGATCTTTGCCAATTTAAGGCATTTTGGGATGAATTTACATTTTAATTGAGATAGATGAAGTGTAAATGAGAGAAATGGTGAAAACATAAAGGCATACCTTAGATTACACTTATTTGAGCCCTAGTTGTCGAGTTCCCTTTTCTCCACCATTTCCTCCTCTCCAACAACAGGAACAGACTCAAGCACGAAAAAATCGGTATTTCTGTCGGTATACCAAAAAATTTCATCGGTATTTGGCGGTATTTGGCGATATTTGGTGGTATTTGGCGGTACACCATCGGTTTACCGATATTTGCAATCCCAACGACAGGTTTGTGAGAACCGATGACCGATGTCGTCATATCGGTATACCGGTCAGTATACCGACGGTATCGTCAATATATCTTTCATTGGGTAGATGTAAGAACGTCACTCCAAAAATTCTTTTGAGACATTCATGTAGAGAAGAAGGGTATGAGCAGTTTCAATGATGTGATGATCCTTTCGTTCTGCAACTCCATTTTGTTGTGGAGTATGTGGACATGAGGATTGCTGGATTATGCCACGAGATGAAAGAAATTGAGTAAAATTGTGACTGAAGTACTCACTGACACTGTCAGTGCTAAGGATATGAATATGATTGTCATAAATATTTCCAACTTCTTGGTAAAAAGATTGGAAGATGGAAGAAACTTTAGATATGTCCTTCATCAAATATAACCAATGTTTTAAAAAACGTTAAGCGGTAACCGTGCGGACAGCACCTTGTAACTGGTTAAGCGGTAAGCGGCCGATTTTTGAAAAAACGGATTTTAATTTCCTATATAATTTTATACAAAATTACATATATATGTATATAAATACTAATACTCTTTCGAATTTTTATATGTATCTAAAGATTCTAAACACTCTACCCAACAATACAAAACACCCAAATAGTTTATAAGATAGCTATAAGACAATAATTATAGCCATAATATAATAAACAATAGATTTGACATAGATAAAATACCCTACATACATGATTCAGAAATATTTTTGTATCACGTGTTTACATAGTTAAGCAGTAAACAATAGACTAATTATTGGATACCTTTCTAACTTATTGTTATATGTGCATATCATCAATTAGTCATACATTACAGCAGTACAATTAACTAAAGCATGCATTTTAAAATTAGATAATAGTTATATATATTTTACTTGTATAAATTACACTTTACAACAGTACCCTATTATCCCAACTTGCATACAAGTATGCATTCTATTAGAACTAGGCTTATCATAGGATATTTAATGTATATAAGTTTAATATATTATAGTCAGTAATACTTGGGACCATATAGTTTATATAAATTTACAGGTGTACAGCAAAATTTTAAAAAAAAACGGACAAAAAACGGCCAAAAAGCGGTAAAAAAGGGGCAAAAAAACGGGTGAAAAGCGGGAAAAAACGGCCGATTAATTACAAAAATGTTAACCGGCGATTTTGGCAAAAATCGAACGGCTTGGGCATTGGGCCGATTAAGCAGCCGTTCAATCGGGCGCTCAGTCCGTTTTTCATTTCACTGAATATAACCATGTAACCCGTGAGTGGTCATCTATAAAGGTGACAAAGTACCTATATCCAAGTTTTGATGGACCCTACTGGGACCCCAAACATCTGAGTGAATGATATGAAAAGGTGACTACTCTATTTTGGGTTCTAGACCTGAATGGTGATTGTTGGTGCTTACCTAGCTGACATGGTTCACAATCTAGTTTATCCAAATTGGACAACTTAGGGACCATAACTTTCAATTTGTCTAAGGCTATATGATCTAAAACGATTACGAATATGCAGAGAAGATGCAGCTACACACGCTTTTGGAGGCTCACCGAGGTAGTAAAAACCAACATGCTCATACCCTTCGCCAATGGTCTTATGCGTCTTCAGATCTTAGATCACACAATTATCAAGCGGGAAGGTAACAACGGCATGAAGTGCACGTGTGAGTTGACTGATAGATATGAGATTCTCAGTAAATAACAAAACCGAACTAAGCAATGATCAACAACAAAAGCAGTAGTAATGCTTTCATTCAGATTGCGCTTGATGATGATATGCTTTTGGGGTGTAAAGATAGATTGATGGAATGTGATTCTCTTAATTTTCAGGCATTACATCCAACAAGTTACAAGAGAACCTCAAGAAAGGACAAATAGACAGAAACTGTGGCTGAAACTGTGCAGTTTGGCACGCTACTACGGTAACAGCGGATTGAGCACTTGAGGAAGAATATGTTGAAGACCCTCTTTCTTGATGTAGATGAAGAGGACGGCCCCCACAGGCTGTGATTAGGGGTAGGGGCGCCCTACTAGAACAAGGATCCAAGGGAAAATGGGGCACTTACGCCCTCCTAAATGGACTGCCAAAGCAAGCAGCAGTAGTTGCCGTTGTTGAAGCTACATGAAGGAGATGCAAGGGAGGCCCATGATGGTTACAACAGCAGAAGGAATGCTCCTCAAGGCCATCGGGGTGGAGGGAGACCCACCCGAAGCGTTGCCTTTGACAAACACCCACTGGAGAAGGAGCAAGAGCCATTTTGGTAGCCGTCGTGCTACAATAACGCTTCGTAGCAGGCACTCTGGCGACTGAACAAACAAAGGGACGATGCTACTGGACTGCAGCAGTTGTTGCAAAGAAGAATTAGGGTTTCAAACCATGTGCTTTAATACCGACCTAAATGCAGGTCTTTCTCATGACATTGTAGACCCTTACTTATCTACATATTACAAGAAGGTCATGTGTAGACCATATTAACAGATCCCAAAAACAAAGATAGACATATACATCAATAAATCAAGTATTATATCTCAAATGCACAAACTTGCGTTTGTCATGGTGAATCAAGGGGAGGGGAATGATGGTGAAATAAAAAAATGTTGTTTGTTTTCCATGGTGACAGGGAAGGGGAAATATTCCATGGTGAATCCCTAGTGGAAGTTGGCATGTTTTTTGTCCCCATGGAAAAGCATGGTGGATCGTGGTGAAAGAAGTTTATTTCAAGACTCCACTACTTATTTAGAAACATATGCAAAACCATTCTAACAAATATGATTCTTACTTGTGTAGGGTGTTTTTTATAAAGAATCTCCCCCTCCCCGTCCCTATAATCATGTAACAAACAACACTTTTTAAGTTTTTCTCCATCCCTATCCCTATCATCATGCACATGTTACCAAACAACATATTTTAAAAATTTACCATCACCGTCCTCTTCCCCATCACCATCAGGATCAATTTTTTCACCACATATCAAACACAACCTAAGTGAGATACAAAACAAGTACAACGAATAAGTTGTGTTTATTTCCATAGATCTTCATGTTCTTATATGTGTGTTCATACCTATATCGGCTGCAATAGTTGAGGTTGACCAAACAGCAAGTTGTGACATTGTCTTGGCTTGTCTCAGTCGCGACTAACCAAGTCATCTAAAATGATATCCACTATAACAGCAGCAATATAAATGAATTTTCCAGCTTAACTCTATATCCTTAAGTATGAGGCTAGCAATATATATAATCATCCCGATTGCTTTAGGTCAAAGGAATATTAACTGGTTTTAGATCCCAATACAGCAATTTATTCTGAAAAACAGTATATTTGCTTGGATAAACAACAGAGGCAGTGTCAATCACATCAATAGCCAGAAAATACCTCAACTTATAAGGTCCACTGGAAAGACCTTAGATGAAGAAGCAGGTACCTTGGCAGATGACCGTGTTAGCTCTAGAGAAGCGAAGAAAATGCTGCGAGAAGAGAGGGTGAGGAAGAGAGAATAGAAAGAGGATGGCAAAAGTGGGAGCAAGGAGAGATAATGGTAGGGTCAGAAAGAGAGAGAAAGGTTGGTAGGAAGAAAGAGGGGAAGTGCAAATGGAGGAGTGGGGTGGAGAATGGAGTAGGGATGAAGTAGGGCATGATGGATGGAGAACAAGGGGGAATGTTGTTGTAAGAGTATAAAGTAGGAGTACCAAATCCGAAATCAGGGAGAATGTAAGGGTGTGTGAGTGGAGAGCTTGGTGTAGTACTTTTGATCCAGGGTACTTTGGTGAAGAAGTCAGAGCCAGATGGCATTAGAGGACCAAGGAGGCAAGGTTTGACTAAGAGTAAGAAGTGTCATTTGAAGGAGAATTACCTCATGTATGAAGGATTTTGCAGAGCATGTATAAGAATATGGGGACTGAGATGTGTGTGTGTGTGTGTTGGGGGGGGGGGGGGGGGGGGGGGGGGGGGGGGGGAGTCGCGGTTCATATAAAAAGAAGGGTGTCTCGTGTTGTTTCTTAGAATCTCCCCCTTTCCATCAAAGATGGGTGTGTGTGTGTGAATGTTGATGATTTCTTCTTTTTTTCTATCAATGGCAGTGCTGCCTTTTAAGCTAATAAAGATTGCCTATGACTATGAGAACACTTTGTCCGTAAAGACTTGAGAAAATAAAATGCTTTCTAGAAATCAAAGTGGTTAATGTTGCATTTATGTTTTGTCTATCTCAAGGGTACACAATCTTGATCTACTTGAGGAGACTAGAAGAATCTTGGGAGCAACACTATTGAGGCACCACTTGATGCAAATGTTTCATAGAATCTCCCCCTTTCCTGACATTGAAGTACAACCAGCTTACTTGAAAACATGTCTATTTGGCCATGAGCATAGTTGATATCACTTAAATTTTGGGTCCTGCTGAAAAAATCTGGATAAGCTTTCACAATGCCACATAGATATTGTGTTTCACATTATAAGATTGTTAGAATAAATGCGCCTAGTTGGCCATCTATGGTATAACTTAACTAAGCATGTTCTCCTGGTGTTTGTAACATGTCATCTCCTATGTAAGGACCCCTCATGTAATTACTTTGCTGATGAGGGATTAGCCTTTGTTTACCAACATGGTGTCAGAGAACTAATAGAAACCTAAACTTAAAGCAGCCGCCACCCTTAGGTGTCGATATTGCCAACAGAGGTAGCAACATGCATGAGCCATAGCTCTAGACTCGGCTGTACGTGATCTTGCAACTGCAAACTGCTTCTTACTACTCCAACTTATAGGATGATCTCCCGGGAAAACACGGAATCCCAAGGTAGATAGACGACCATTAATGTTGCCTGCTTAATCAGCATCAACATAGCATATCATATGATCTTGTTTTGTGGCTTCTTATATGACAGTCGTTAGTGCTTTCTTGAGATATGGTAAGATCCTATGGACTTGTATCTAGTGACAAGCAGTGACATAGCCATATATGTTGGCTTACTACTCCAACATCAAACAAGATGCATGGTGGAGTGATTGTTTAGGTACATGATTTTTCTACCACCCTTGGACATTTCTTAGGGTAAGAAAAGAGCTCCCCCTCAAAGACAACCTTTTTATGGTAGTTCAACGGTGAAGTAATATGTTTTGATTTGATCATTCTTGTGTCATTTACAAGATCAAGGATATATTTGCACTAGGAGAGATAAATACCATTGCTAGATCTAAAAACCTCAATGCTAAAAAAAACTCAACTATCCAAGATTCTTGGTATGAAAGTGAGATGTCAAGGCATATTTTAATGCAGAGATCCCTGCAGTGTCACTACTCGTGATGACAATGCCGTCATGTACATTACCCAAATGATAATGCCGAAGGTAGTTATAGAGAAGATAAGATGTGATCACTTAATGACACGGAGAAACCCAAGGTGTTAAGTTCATTGCTGAATTTATTGAACCAAGCTCTAGGAAATTGTTTTCAGGCCATATAGAGATCTTTTAACCTTGCCGGCTTTTGGTAGACTCCCTTCGGCAACATATCTAGGGGTTGTTGCATATAACCCTCTACTTCAAGATTGCAATGTAAGAAAGTGTTCTTGATGTGTAGTTCAAATAATGGTGAATCAAGATGAGTTGTAAAGGAAATAACAATCTTGATAGAATATATACGTGTGACAGATGAAAATGTTTCAAATATGTCAATGTCAAAATTTGGGTGGATCATTTAGCAACAAGGAAAGCTTTGAGTCATTCCTCCGTGCTATCAAATTTGAATTTGACCAAGAAGACCCATTGGCATCCAACAATGTTTTTATAATGTGCAACTGGGACAAGATCCCAAGTATCATTTGCATGCAATGTTCTCATCTCCTCAAGCATCACAAATTTCATCCAGGGTGTCCAAGAGCCTCAGGATAGCTTTAGGAATATAAATGGCATCTAGATACATAGCTATACATGGTATTTTAGTGATCTTGGAGAGACAACATGTACGAGAAATTGGATGCTTAAGGTTCAAGTACAAATAGCTTTTCGAAGCCCAACAGGCCATGTGGATGCCTTTGAGGTTAAAGATGTTGGCAGAGCCTGGATTGGTGGAAGTTTCTTCGGCCTTCGTTGATAAACATGCAGAATTTGTTGGTTAGTGGTAGTAGACTCCATTGAGGAGAAAGCTTCAGACGGTGATGAAGAAGTATAGACAAGAAAAGTGATTTCAACAGGATCAAAAAGGTTCAATGTCATGTTCATAATACAAACAAGTTAATTTGCCTCCATAATCTCAATGTCAACGAACTTCAACTAATTTTATCACAAGTAACCAATGAAGGGGTATTGAAAGACTTGGTCAAGGGAAAAAATGAAAATTTATGTTAGGCAGAATTTGCATTTATAGTTAAAAAAGATTTAACAAAGATAGGTCAACTAGAAAATAAGAATTTGGTTTGAAGATATAGACTTGGGTTTTTGGGGTGAAATGGAACAGACAAGGTGGAGAGGATCATGATGATTTGGGGGGGAGGGGCCTTGATGCATAAGATGACCAAGAAGATGATGCTAACACTATGTAATATTTATCTATTAAGGAGAAAAAGGGGTTGATGACACAGAAGGACAACCATTCCCTTGGTCTTAGCATCACATCAAGACCGTCATCTTAACCCCTCTAATACACGTCAAACTGTAGTTATGGCACAACATGAATGGAATAATATTGGATATTTGGTGTTGATCTTCATACCGATTATGAGTATTCAAATTGTGATAATGTTCCATGCTAAAACCACACATTAAGAATACACAAAGATGCGTGTAACAAGGATTAAGTGGTCAACTACAAGCCAAAATGTGGTCATACAAAATTATGATCCAGTATTGGAATGAGATTTGATACTTCCAACAGTCAGGCTTATGTTTTGTTTCGGAAACGGGTTGTCTGTGAATGTAGAAATCTCAAATGTTTCAGGATAGAGAACAAATAGGAAGCAAGGTATTTGGACCATAATAGATGCACATAGAACATTTATGGGAGCAGGCTTAATGGTGAGATTACATTGGTAGTCGGATCACCTGTTAAGAAGCACAATGTCATATGGTCTTTGGCTAATAGACCACTAAAGTAATTCATGTGTAGGCTTAGATCTAATCCGCCCTTATCACCTCATCACATGCAAAGGAAAGTAAAGAGCAAAAACACTATAGTCAAAGCAAAAGTGTTATTAGGAAAAGTGAATTGCAGCAGATATGATTAGACGGTTACATAAAAAATTGAACTTTGTTAAGATGACAGGAGAGAGCTGAGAAGCCATCTAGTTCTAGATGTAGATATAACTGTCCAAGACAAAAGTTGCCTATCACAGTATGCATTTATGTGGAATTTGCAGAGATGAGAAAGGAGTTTCTTGAGTCACATAGGAGGAGTTTATAATTGGACGGTTGCACCATTGAGACCATTTGACAAGTGCATGTGAACCTCGTGGGCAAGTAAGGTGATGCGATGATTTTGAGTCGCATTTATAGACTTGTTTGATATGCGTTTTATGCATTTATTAGTCATTTTCATGGTTAATGTTGCATAATTCATTCATTTTGGTCTATACTACTTCTTTATGTCAAATTCCCTTTATTTAAGCATTTTTAGTATGAATTATCGAAAAAATATATTTTGTGTGGATTTATGTAGTTCCGTGTGTTAATTTCAGAAAAAACAAGTATATGTTGCCGTCGATACCATCGACCGGACCACAGGCTGCCAGCCGCAAGGACCAGAACAAGGTCAATACTATCGACGGGGATGTCGATGGTATCGAGATACCATCAGGCTGCTGGCGAGGAAGGAGTCGATACTATCGACACGATGGTCGATACTATCGACGGGAGGAGCTACAGCGACACAAAACGACAAAACCGTCGCTACAGGTTAGTCGATACCATCGACTCGCGTCGATGGTATCGAGATGACATCAGTCGCAATTACGGAAGAAAAGAAGAACAATCGATGTCGCGCTAGGTCGATACCATCGACCCGCGTCGATGGTATCGACACCGTCATATATGAGTTTGATTCAGAATGATCTCAATCGGACGGTTGTGAGTAATTGGTGACTTAACTCGGGAATTAAACCTAAGGACGGCGCTCTTGACTGAGGATCACGTCATTAGCCGCTGCACACATCCCGGAGAGCAAGGAGAGAAGAACGGAGCACGAGAGCACGCCCCAGCCGATCCGGACGTCGAAGAAGACGAAGTCCACCACTGAAAGGCGGCAGAACGCGGATTCCACGCCAAGGATCGATTGGACCTTCTCCGTTCAGAGGTTTCACCACTCAATTTCGTTTTTCTCATGTTTCCCCTTTTCTTTACTACATTGTACTCTGAGATGAACATGCGGGGCTAATCCCCTTTATCTTTAGGACCGGGAGTAGCCCGGGGATTCATTGTATGACGATTTTATAATAGTAATTCATATCTTATCTCTTAAATCCGTGGTATAGTTTCGTGTTCTCCAATATATTGTTATGCTTGATCACCATAACAATAACCTAATGCCCTTAATTGCTTTGAAAGAAGAATTAACGGTTGAAAAGAGACGGAATTTACATTAATTGACAAATCCCTTGAACAAGGCGGTGTAAGATTAATGGTGGATACCGAGAGGTCGTTTATAATGCAACTAGTTTAGGGTATAGGTTACTACGACGGTGGAACCGACCTAGACATAGGTAGTGAATTGTACCACGACAGTGGGCAATTCTGATTTCAGGCCACTACCCGGATAGAGAGATAAAATTGAGCAGCTATATAGAATTTAATACAATGAAAACTCGCAGTGAAACCGTAACCCTAAAGATCTCCTTTTGAATTGATTAAACCAACATTTAATCGATTGCTTGTTTTGTTTTGTTTTTATTTTTATTTTAATTTTAACAACAACTCTCAACTTGTTAATCAGCTTAGCTGATCGCGAGTAGTTAGTAGGAGTCCCCGACGATTGCACGTATCCCTGAGTTCGACTCGGGCCTCACAAAGGCCAGTACTACTCGACGCGGTCACTTGCGTTTCTACGCACGGTAAATTTGCGTCAAGTTTTTGGCGCCGTTGCCGGGGATACGGCAATTTGTTGGCACTTCGAGTGTTGTGAGCGGCCACTCTAGGCCACCTTTTTATTTTTTTTTATCATTCCAAAAATTCATAATCTATTTTCTAAATATTTGCAATCGTCAAGCACTGTACTAAATTTTATCTTTCTATTTCCAGGTACTGTGCATGGTGCAGACCCGTAGTACTGACTACGCGGGTCGCGCACCAGAGGTTCCGCTGCCGGGACCAGAAGACGAGGGCGATTATAATCAAGACGAGCTGGAGGATATACTTTCTGAACACGAACAAGAAGAGATGGACGAGCCACAGACAATATGGGAGAAGATCAAGGCTTCTTCCTCGTCCGCTTCCAAGGGGCCTATAAAGAAGCAAGCGCTGAATATTCCGACCTACAAGATTGATCCAGCTTTGATCAACTTGGTGAAGTCTAATGCCTTCCATGGGCTAAAAAATGAAGACCCCGTCGCGCACATAAGTCAGTTTGTGGAGAATTGTGACATGGTAAAAATCGACAGATTTCCACAAGACGTGTTCTACTTGAAGCTCTTCCCGAGTTCACTAGCGGGAATTGCGCGCGAATGGCTAAATAACCTGGACGATGAATATGTGGAGTCTTGGGACCACATGGTGGAGGTCTTCTTCGAGAGGTTCTTTCCGCCCGAAAAGACCAATGACATGATAAGAAAGATCCACAACTTCACTCAACAAGCAGGTGAGACTTATTCTGAGACCTGGGAGAGATTTCAGATCATGCTCAGGCGATGCCCGCATCATGGGCTGGATAAGGAGACCCAAGTGAAGATCTTCTATTTTGCTCTCTCCGAGCATGATAGAAGCAACCTAGATTCGACCGGTTCCGGATTCTTCTTGAATAACACGGACACTAGATGCTGGGAGATCTTAAAGAACATGGCGAAGAAACAATCATGGGGTGAAAGAGGCACTGTGGAACAGGTTCGAGTGGCAGGTGAATCTAAAGCAATAAAAGAGCTGAATGACAAGTTAGATCTTTTAGCCAAGAAATTGCTAGTTAAGGAAGATGCATCCGAGGATGAGGAAGCCCAAGTAAAATTCATGCAACAACAGGGCTACAGAAATAATGACTATTCATGGAGAAAAGATAAAAAGTTCTCATGGAAGGATCCTAATAACTTCCTACAAGATCCGGAGGCAAAGCCACAACTAAGGGCTGACGATAAGAGCACCGAATTGCTTAGTCAAATGGTGCAACAGAATCAGGAAATGATGACTATGTTTGGTAAACAACTGTAGTCGCAGGGTGACATCTTGACAAAATTTGGGCAGACGTTGCAAAGCCATGGAGCACAAATGCGGGCGTTAGAAACCACCGTGACTCGGATCTCAAATGAAGTGGCGGCCATCAAGCACGCCAATCAACAGAGACAGGCCGGGAATGCAGATGTGGACCAAGCACATCATCAAGTTAAATACATGGCTGTAATCAATGAGGAAGAACCCCAGGTGGCAGAGATAAAGGATCAAAGCAAATTGATGTTTGATACAGAGGCTACACCAGCAATACCGTATCCTCGCAGTCATTATGGACTGCCAGGCGGATACACTCCTTTCAGGAAATCCCGCCAAGAGCCCATGATGGTTGCGTCCCCGCCTAGGCAAGAAGAGCAAGTGAAGGCTGTCTGTCAAGGTGCGGATACATCTATTGCGAGAGAGGAGCCACAGCAAGTTATACATGTTGATGATGTTCCGACAAAGTCCACGCCAGAGGGAGTCTTTGAAGCAAGCCTAGGGGAGCTGGCCTCGAAAAGCTCATATGTGCCACCTCACAAGCGGGTTAATGCGGCAGTTGTGTCAAGTCTGGACAGCCCGAAGCCTAAGAAAGAGCACCGACATTATAGAAAATTCTTGGAGATGTTCAGAAAACTTCATATCAACATTCCATTAGTGGAGATGATTGAGAAGATTCCCGCCTACGGGAGGTTTATCAAAGAAATCATCAATAAGAAGAGGCGGATTAAAGACACCGATGTATGCCGGATGAATGAAATGGTGAGCTCAATCATCCATGGGAGCTTACCACAGAAGAAGAAAGATCCAGGGAGTTTTTACATTCCATGCTCGATAGGCGATAGACACTTTCCACGAGCTCAATGTGATTCGGGCGCGAGCATAAATCTCATGCCGCTGTCCACATTTAAAAAGCTTGGGTTAAAGGACATGAAGAAGTCAGCGGCAACCATTGAATTGGCTGATGGATCTATTGTACGGCCATACGGAGTTTGCGAAGATGTACTCGTCAAGGTGGACAGGTTCATCTTTCCTGTAGACTTCGTCATCATGGATATGCCGCAGCTTCAAAGTTGTGAGATGCTACTGGGTAGGCCGTTTCAAGCAACGGCTGATGTAGTAACTGCAATCGGGAGAGGTACATTGACATTGGGGATAGAGGTCAAGATCGCGTGGAGTTCAAGCTACCGTACGATTCTTTGAGCACTTTCTCCAAAGTACCGAGTGGGTGAAAAGTTTCAAGTCGTCTAGCCTAAGACGTTAAATAAGGGCGCTTGTTGGGAGGCAACCCAACCATTAGTACCTTAGATTAGTTCATTTACATTCGTAGTTTAATTTGTTTTTACTTAGTTTTTAGTGTAAAAAAGATACCGTGATTGTTTGCTACTTGTGTAGGGTTGAGGCAGAGTCGATACCATCGACCCTTGTGTCGATGGTATCGACAATGGTACAGGTTGATGACTGCAGAAATCGGACTGCGTCGATACTATCGACGGCCTCGTCGATGGTATCGACATACCTACAGGCAGATCGCAAAGTCAAGGTCGATGGTATCGAGATGTCTGTCGATACCATCGAGATCTCTGGAGATTTTCAGAAGAAATCGACTCAGTGAAGTCAATACCATCGACGGGCGTGTCGATGGTATCGACACATTCAAGTGAAAAAGGCGGCGGCCGGGCCTCGCAAGGATTTGCCCTAATCAGAGAGTCGATACTATCGACTCGCGTCGATAGTATCGACGTGCCACGTCAACCACGCCTATCAGGAGTGCTCGTTGCCTGATTCGGTCTTCAACATCGAAGGGGCGCAACACTTCCGGTGGCCAATCATAGCCATCGCTGACTCCGATGAAGAAGGCGGCAACGACGGTGGCGACGACGGAAATGACGACGAGGCTAAGGAGGAAGAGGAGGCATTCACACCTCTTCGAGCACGAGTGGCACCACGGAAGCATCCTCAGATGCATCCGGGTGCATCTTCATCATCACAGCCTACGCCGCCACCACCACCGCCCTCGCAGCCAAGCAAGGATGCCTATTCTATGCAGGGCATGTACACTATGCTGCAAGACATCCAGCAAACGCAGCAGCAGCACATGACAATGTATACCGGTATTCAAGACACTACAAACCGGATACTGGACAACCAAAGGGCGATGTTCGAGAACGAACGTCTTCTTCTCAACAACCAACAACAGATACATGATCGGTTGTATCGGATGGAGATGCAGCAGGAGCCCTTCTACGACCACTATTGGAGCCAAAATTATTTTGGAGGTTATCCACAACCTCCACCCAGGGCCCAGTTTGATCCAAGCTTCCAGGGGGAGTATCCTTCTTGGGACCCCACGGCTCCACAGTACCCGCCTCCACCACAAGAGTAAACCGGTATCACTGTTCCAACCTTTGAGTTTGTTTTTGACTATGAGGCCATAGTTGAATTCAAGCTTAGGGGGGGTAGTTGGAACAGTTCTATCTTTATTTTCTCTGTTTTAGTTTTATTGTTTTGTTGCTTGTCATTTGTTTCTTGCAATTTTACTTTGTTGTAGGATCCACGTTCTATCTAGTGTAATCGTGGATGTCTTTAATCTTGTGTCATCTTAGTTGCATGTGCATGGGAATGAAGGGAAATTTTAAAAAAAAATTGAGTGTTCACAAGCTTGAATGTGTTTAACCTTGATCACTTAACTTAGAAAATGATTGGTTTTGTCAACTTTAAAACAGAAATTCACAACTGTGTATCCCTAATGATTCATGAAAGTGGACGGAAATTGGTTGTTGAGCCTTAACTGACCAAATGGTAATGAGACTCTAATTTGAAGTAAGAGAGAGAAATCTCTTAACTACTACATAGGTCAGTAAGGAGGGACACATAGTATTTTTCAAAGGTTCAGTCAACTAATCTTGTGATCTTTCCACCCCATTGCTTTTCACAATCCACCAAGAATTGGAAGTAAAGTACGGTTTTAACTCTTTTTGATTGCATGGCATGTAGATAGGACTTGCATTGTAATCACCTTCATATGTTTTGCATGAAAAATGAAGAAAAGATTAGAATAGTTATACATGCACATTACCCTTAGGTGCATGTCATTTAGTTGCATTCATAACTTCTATGCATAAAGTATGTCATGTACCTCATTTATTCTGTAATGGTGAATTCAAATGTTCCATACCTTCTAAATAATTCAAATGTTTGAGTTATGCAGAAAAAGTAAGCCTTATAAATTATTCATTGCCAATTATGGATATAAGGGCTTTAAAAAAAATCTGAAAAAAAAACTGGAAAAAAAAGGAAAGTTATTTAGAAGCAAGTGGAATAAGAAGGAGAAAGGAACATAATCTCACCTACATTTTAAGATGAATGAGTACATGATGTAGCTTAATTAGGTATCCTTCTCATTTTGAGACGGATGGTTAGTGCATTCATCATTCCACCTAATCTTAGGCATTAGGGCATTTCTCATGTGCATTTGCATCATTTAGGGCATTTTTATTTTATGCATGTTGCAATCGTATGATACTTCCACTTCTTCCATGAGCCACCCATTTCATCCACATGTTGCTCGGATTGGTAGGCCACCGTGAATTTCTCCTCACTAATGAATATCAGGAGAACTGCTTCCATGTAGATGGTAGTTAGGGCGAGCAACGTAGTATAGAAGATCACAAGATGCACCAAGCCTGGACCGGCGAATTTTATTATGTTAACTGCCTTATGTGATAGTGTTCATCAGTTTTGAGGTCAACATCTTTTATGGATGATTACTGTCGCCTTCAGGGTAATTATCATTCTGTGGTTAGCGAGGGCTGGTATGTGAATGTCCGGTGGGAATCATATGGGATGTCTGTTGTGATGCTTTGTTCTTTAGTTGTCTCTGGCAATTCTATTCTAAGAAATAGTTGCTCGAGGGCGAGCAATGTTCAAGCTTAGGGGAGTTTGATGCGATGATTTTGAGTCGCATTTATAGACTTGTTTGATATGTGTTTTATGCATTTATTAGTCATTTTCATGGTTAATGTTGCATAATTCATTCATTTTGGTCTATACTACTTCTTTATGTCAAATTCCCTTTATTTAAGCATTTTTAGTATGAATTATCGAAAAAATATATTTTGTGTGGATTTATGTGGTTCCGTGTGTTAATTTCAGGAAAAACAAGTATCTGCTGTCGTCGATACCATCGACCGGACCACAGGCTGCCAGCCGCAAGGACCAGAACAAGGTCGATACTATCGACGGGGATGTCGATGGTATCGAGATACCATCAGGCTGCTGGCGAGGAAGGAGTCGATACTATCGACACGATGGTCGATACTATCGACGGGAGGAGCTACAGCGACACAAAACGACAAAACCGTCGCTACAGGTTAGTCGATACCATCGACTCGCGTCGATGGTATCGAGATGACATCAGTCGCAATTACGGAAGAAAAGAAGAACAATCGATGCCGCGCTAGGTCGATACCATCGACCCGCGTCGATGGTATCGACACCGTCAGATATGAGTTTGATTCAGAATGATCTCAATCGGACGGCTGTGAGTAATTGGTGACTTAACTCGGGAATTAAACCTAAGGACGGCGCTCTTGACTGGGGATCACGTCATTAGCCGCTGCACACATCCCGGAGAGCAAGGAGAGAAGAACGGAGCACGAGAGCACGCCCCAGCCGATCCGGACGCCGAAGAAGACGAATTCCACCACCGAAAGGCGGCAGAACGCGGATTCCACGCCAAGGATCGATTGGACCTTCTCCGTTCAGGGGTTTCACCACTCAATTTCGTTTTTCTCATGTTTCCCCTTTTCTTTACTACATTGTACTCTGAAATGAACATGCGGGGCTAATCCCCTTTATCTTTAGGACCGGGAGTAGCCCGGGGATTCATTGTATGACGATTTTATAATAGTAATTCATATCTTATCTCTTAAATCCGTGGTATAGTTTTGTGTTCTCCAATATATTGTTATGCTTGATCACCATAACAATAACCTAATGCCCTTAATTGCTTTGAAAGAAGAATTAACGGTTGAAAAGAGACGGAATTTACATTAATTGACAAATCCCTTGAACAAGGCGGTGTAAGATTAATGGTGGATACCGAGAGGTCGTTTATAATGCACCTAGTTTAGGGTATAGGTTACTACGACGGTGGAACCGACCTAGACATAGGTAGTGAATTGTACCACGACAGTGGGCAATTCTGATTTCAGGCCACTACCCGGATAGAGAGATAAAATTGAGCAGCTATATAGAATTTAATACAATGAAAACTCGCGGTGAAACCGTAACCCTAAAGATCTCCTTTTGAATTGATTAAACCAACATTTAATCGATTGCTTGTTTTGTTTTGTTTTTATTTTTCTTTTAATTTTAACAACAACTCTCAACTTGTTAATCGGCTTAGCTGATCGCGAGTAGTTAGTAGGAGTCCCCGACGATTGCACGTATCCCTGAGTTCGACTCGGGTCTCACAAAGGCCAGTACTACTCGACGCGTTCACTTGCGTTTCTACGCACGGTAAATTTGCGTCATAAGGCAACAACTATATATCCTATACTAACTAGGTTGTAGGGGATTCATTGTATGACGATTTTATAATAGTAATTCATATCTTATCTCTTAAATCCGTGGTATAGTTTTGTGTTCTCCAATATATTGTTGTGCTTGATCACCATAACAATAACCTAATGCCCTTAATTGCTTTGAAAGAAGAATTAACGGTTGAAAAGAGACGGAATTTACATTAATTGACAAATCCCTTGAACAAGGCGGTGTAAGATTAATGGTGGATACCGAGAGGTCGTTTATAATGCACCTAGTTTAGGGTATAGGTTACTACGACGGTGGAACCGACCTAGACATAGGTAGTGAATTGTACCACGACAGTGGGCAATTCTGATTTCAGGCCACTACCCGGATAGAGAGATAAAATTGAGCAGCTATATAGAATTTAATACAATGAAAACTCGCGGTGAAACCGTAACCCTAAAGATCTCCTTTTGAATTGATTAAACCAACATTTAATCGATTGCTTGTTTTGTTTTGTTTTTATTTTTCTTTTAATTTTAACAACAACTCTCAACTTGTTAATCGGCTTAGCTGATCGCGAGTAGTTAGTAGGAGTCCCCGACGATTGCACGTATCCCTGAGTTCGACTCGGGTCTCACAAAGGCCAGTACTACTCGACGCGTTCACTTGCGTTTCTACGCACGGTAAATTTGCGTCATAAGGCAACAACTATATATCCTATACTAACTAGGTTGTAGCTGATTCCTGGACCTAGATTGTTCAGTTGTTGAAATTTGACCTTGGCATTGTGTGTTTTTGTGCATACATGTTAATTTAAGAGAGAACCACATAGAGGATGCACTTAAAAGGTGCTTTGTAGGCTCATGATGAGTACAAATGAACTTGAAAGCTGGAAGAAATGACAAAATAGGCACACAATTTATTCGTGTAAAAATATCTCAGCCTTTCTACAAGGTTTTTTTCCAGACATTTCTAAAGATGTTGTGCATAATAACATGAGTGTGTTTCTCAATGAGTATATGTGTATAGCAAAACACCAAACTTAAAATTTTCCATGTTAGAAAATAGGGGGAGTATTATTAATGAAATAATGAATCATAGAGTAGGGTTTGTTATTGTCAAGGCATTTCATGCCCTAGAATTAAAGAAATGTTAAAAGGTAACAAAGATGCTAGTAGAATTGTTTTCCTGATGCTGCAATAGAAATAAATTTGAAGTTGTATGTAAGATATGTCCCTGAACTTGTAAATTGAATATGTTCGTATATAAATTAGAAGTTGAATGATATTCCTCCACATGCATTGCACTGGATACATTTTGTTGGAAATAATGGATGGACGATATATTCACAGTGTTGTATTACAATGTGTTATGTTACAAGAGAGAACCCTCTCGTTTATATAGGATAAGGTGGACGTGACTCTAGAGACTTCCAGACCTTACTAGACTTGACTAGACTCTATATGGGCCTATAGACTCCGACTCAGATATGATATGACTTATATTTCTAACACTCCCTACAAGTTGGAGCATGGGAGAATGACATGCCCAGCTTGGATGACAAACAATAACAAGACATAGAAAGAAAAAAAATTATGACTAAAGCATGATGTTCCCCTTGACTTAGCACAACATGTGCACTCCCCCACACTTTAATATCTTTGGCTTTTTTGAGTTTGAAGCTTCCCCCGAGATTAATAAATGCATGAGATTGATACACACCAAATCTTTGAAACATCTAAAGCTTTGACTAGGTTGGAGGTTGTATCTTGGAGTATGCTGAAGGAAGATGTTAAGATCACCTGAGTCACAAACTTAGATGCTACTGTCATTAAAATAGTTTCCAAGAGAAGACCACCATGTGATAGCCTAAACGGTCAACATGCTTGACAGGGTACGGACAAACATCAATTTGCTTCGCACGGACGAACATCAACCTGGGCACGGACAAACATCAACATGCTGGACATGGCACCGACGAACAACAATGTGGGCAAGGACGAACATCAACGTACTTGACAGGACACGGACGAACAAGAAGGAAACATAGGTGATGTAGCCAACTGAATGATCTTCTGCAAAAGACAGGTGTGTCGCACAGACGCACAACCAAATGTGCTCATAATCCAAGATGCTCTAATATTAGATTATTGAAGTGTCTCTAGAGTAGAATGACCAAGACATGGCCGATGAAAAAACATATTTGCCTGATGTAGAGCGTTGATGAAATCTAATTGATCTGAGGAATCATCTTCTTCAACTTACGATGTGAGAAGATGAATTTTGAGTGATAGATCAATGCTTGGCAACTCAAAATCTGAATAAAGAGGATGGACAACATTGGCCTTGAACTAGAGTGAGATTTGGACAACACGTAAAGTACAAAAACTCCATATGTAGACAATGCTCTTCTTCCTCTTCCTCTTTAGAGCTCTGAACTCTCTCCCCATCCTCCTCTTCTCATCTCCTCTATCTCTCCCCCGCACACCAACCACGAAGAGACGAAGAAAGTGATTGGGGTGGACAAAGACAAAGAGAAACTCCCCTGCGACATTAGGGACATGGGGGTGGAGAGGGAGAAATGACTGGAGAAGGATTGGCTTGATATCACCAGAGAAGTTGTGTTGGACTGCTCAATGGGTTTGAGAGAACTTGACCTCACGTGTAAGAAAGCTTGACGTTGTGCTTGAAAGAGATGAATCCCCGCACATGAGAGAGGTGGATCTGGTGCTTTAGAGAGGTTGACTTGGTGAGGAAGTTGCAGCAGATGAACTGATAACCAGATTCGATGTAGTATGTGACTCGATTACAAGATCCACATAAGTAAATAAATGGTTCTTTTCTCGACCGGGAAACTGGGGGTGTGGGGATGGAGCCCCATAAAATTTTTTTGGAGGACTAGGTCGAAGAACAGATCTGATAGAGATTGATCTTTCCTTGTTGGAGAGCTTTTGATCTGTGTTTTGAAGTTGCCTAGAGAACTGATCTGGAACATGGCCTTTGAAGAAGCCGCCGCCGATTGAATTGAAAACCCTAATGGTTACACGCACATTTGATTGTAGAAGATATTTGAACAGACTGCCACTGACACACCGGGTTGATTTCTAACACGCCATGTAGGCGAGAAACTGACTTTGTCAACACACCGTGTTGATTGCTAACACAACGTGTAGGCATGAAACTGGCTTTCGTCATTACTCCGTGTTGATTTATAACATGGCATGTAACTTGCGGCATGGATGAAATCTTGTGCTTCCTGATGAAGACACGCGACATGTTGACTGTGGAACATGTCGTGTTCTGCGTCGCTGGAACAGATTTTCACATGAATACGTTAGAAACATTTCACCCTAGCTTCATGGATGACTCCTCTTCTAGAAATAAGCCCCCCAAGTGTGAATCCCAAGGAGACGACGATCTGGGTGGAGATGACTTCCACCATAGATGACGATCTGGATGGAGACGACGATCCGGGTGAAGATGACTTCCACCACAGATGAAGATCCGGATGGAAAGGACAATCTGGGTGGAGATGACTTCCATATAGATGATGATTTGGATAGTAGAGATGACTTCCACCTTGGAGAAGAAGACGGACCGCATGGTGGAGATGAAAAAGACCCACCATGGGGTTACTGATCTCAGTGATGTAATAAGGGTGAATATGGACTTTGTCTTGATGGAGGGAGCGGCTGAACTTTGTGCTTGGGGAAGATTAAAGACGGACACACGGGGATGCTAGATCACGATGAAGACGATACTTGTCAGATCTGGATCTAGATGATGAAGGCCCTTCAGAGAGAGAGGGCAACGGAGATCATCCTTCAAAGAGGGTGATGAAGATGGTGCTGCAAACAGTCGGCCATGACGTCGGCTGCCACGTGCGGGCGGAGACTCGTTGCTTTCTCTCTAGGGTTAGAAGGTTCTTCTACCATGTTGGAAATAACAGATGGACGATATATTCACAGTGTTGTATTACAATGTGTTATGTTACAAGAGAGACCCCTCTCCTTTCTATAGGAGAAGGGGGATATGACTCTAGAGACTTCCAGACTTGACTAAACTCTATTAGGCCTATAAACTCCGGCCCATATATGAGATGACTTATATTTCTAACACGTTTTTTGCACAAGGATCTATCAGGAAGCAGTTTATGTCAATGACAATTTGAAGGGTGGAAATTTGTGTGAAGATACCCCCCCAAAACAAATCTAGTGAGGCCACAGAAAGGAAAAGAAACGTTGAAGAGGATGCAACAGATGAGCAAATACAACAAGTTGGTCGCAGAAAATGGTCCAGAAAAATGTGACCTCCTATCATCATCCAAGCTAAAACCACTTCCGCAATATAAGAAATGGAGTTATTGGTAGTCAATTAGTGTGAACTCAATTAGCATGTCTGTTCAGAATGATCAATCACAGGTGAAGTGAGGTACACCCTCAGATGATGATGACAGCATGACACACAGAAAGTAGCGACGTCAATAGGAGACCTGACCAGTCTGTTTGGCATGAATGTGGAGTAGCAACATCCCAGTCTGCTCCACCAAAAGATATGAGGATTAAACTGGAAGACAAATTGTCAAGGTTCTCCATAGATACAACCCTTTATAATTTTTTAATATGATTACACCTCGATTTCATGTTCTTTATGGACCTTCTGGTTCTATTTCATGCTATATATATGTCTGTAGCTATTTAATTCCAGAAGAGGCCCTGTTAGGGGAATTGCATGCAGAAAGTCGGACAATCCCCACTGTAGGATACTTTGAGCAAGGACCTACTCCAGCTGTGACTTCACATGGTCGATCCCTACTTTGTAGACCCTCCATCATGGCCAGTTAGGACTTAGGAACATTTCAGTTAGTGCATGGTTCAGCTCGTTCTATTCCATAGAAGCAAGAACTATTTCTAACCCAAAAACATCCAGTTTTTTCCATAGAATTTAAAATTAAAAATTGCAGAAGACATAAACTTCCTTTGGCACATGAAGTCTCTAAACCATTTTAACACGTTGATTATGTGATTAAAAACTTTCTGAGCATTAGAGTTGTAATTAAAGCGCACTTGGAACAGAAATTGCTATTGGTGTAAAATTGCCATGGTTTAGAGAAGCCAAATAAGCAAAAACTCAATAACAGTGTAAATCTGTACCTTCGAATGTACTCCTATATGATGGATCACATACAACAACTATTTCTTTCACTTCAGGCACACGAGAAAAGGTAAAGAAACTGAAAGGAAGAAGAAAGGTGAAGAAAAACAAGTAGATTGTTAACTTGACATACATTTCGAGACATCAGATTGAAATCAGTGTTCCTTCTATATATATTTAAAATAAGAAGAACAAATACCTGAATAGCGCAATTGGTTGACCCAATAAAGGAAGATACTGCTTAGGCATGCTTGCCTGCAATGCAAAGAATTTTTTTAGTGGGTAACCATTTACCTAGCCATACACCACAAAAAGAAAACAAGGCATCTACAGATATAAGCATGTTGTGTGTCTCAGATGAATGTCTAATAATACAGAACACATCTTCTACAGATATGATTCATGTACCTTATGGAGAAAGCCATCTAAAATGGAGATAAATCTATTCATGGATTATTTATCCAGCTCATTTTCCCAAACTGCTGGTGAATAATAATTAGCATTACTCTCCAATACCAAGCCTTGGAATTTGATGGGAGTGACTCCCTAATCAGATTCATTTTTCCAGACTTTTGGTTATAAAAAGTGAACTTAACTCCCCAATTCCAAGCTTTCCAATGTGATGGGAGTGACTCCATAATCTTAATTTGTAACTATGGATGTGCCTAACTACCTATGTGTGAGTATAATTGTTAGTTTGATGCTGTAAGTATCTGGATTTGTAAAAATACCAAGATAATCCGCAAGAACGAAACATATAACTCAACAATACAATTTACCCCCATTCGTTTGCCCTTGCCCCCTGCCAGGAGAACCACGGAGACGCTCTTCTTCTGTACGACTGAGCCAGCGCCAGTCTGTCCAGCCAAAACATGAGAAGGCGAAGAAACGTTGTGGGATAACAAGGGGATTATTCATGAAAAATGAAGTGGACAAATACATATTTGTCTTGTTCGTCGACTTCCCCATCCAGAACCCGGCATCGGATGCTTCGACGAACAGTCCCTGGATGGCTGCTTCTTCTGCTGCTTTCGAGCTGCCGGCCTACATGAACTGCAAAATTCAAGATTTCTCTCAAACAATCTAACAGAGCTGCGCGTATACATGAGCACTCTACGTTTCGTTTCATTCACCAGTAGACGCTAAACAATATATGTGAATAAGATAAAAAAAGATGTTGGATACTAGTAAATGGTTATCTTACCATGGAGCTCAACGTGGAGTTGCGGCGTGGACCGGCGAGGAGAGAGTGAGGAACGAGCGTGGTACTTGGGTCGTGCGGGGAGATTGGTGGGCAGTGGATGCGAGTGGCACGGAGAAGCAAGGCGAAGGGTCGCCATTTGGCCGTTTGCTGCTTGAAGGAACCAGCAGTCGAGGCCACTGAAGATTGGAAGTAAATAGCAGGATGGATTTTTGACAGCGTGAAAAGACCGCAAATTGGTTGGGCGACGCAGGGAACCGGCGGCTGCACCAATAGCCCGCGCTCCCTCACTGTCTCCAATATATTATGAAAACAGAAATACACGTTGTACATCTACTTACACGTGGAAATACATACAAACTTATATCACATACATTTAATTCATCAAAGCACATACTTTATACACAACTAGTACACAAAGAACACATAATAATATATAAAAAATCAAGCATTAGGAAATTTAAAAGCTATTATTGGACTGTTAGAATGCATCACTCCTTGTTGGTTCATTGCATAAGCTTGACGTGTCTTTGTTGCTTTTTTCTTTACCCTTGCCAACGTCGGTATGTGATGTAGCTCCATGTGCACTAGAACTAGCTTGGGATGATGTGCCTCTATTTTGACTTTGTTATGTATGTGGGTTCTGTTGATACTATCTGCCCTTTTAGCCTTTGTCTTTACTGTTGTTGTCTGCATTGTGGGCATTCTCTAGAATAATGCTCAAGTCATCCATATGTGTAACACATAGAGGGGTTGGGACCCTAGCATTGGCCCTTATGAATAGACCCACAAGTCTAAATTTGTTGTGGTGTTGAAGCAGAATTGGGTGCTCCATATTCCAATGGATGTGTGACTGCCAATGATTCTGCACTGCTTTCCCTCTAAAGTTGGTCTCCTCTACCTTTAACTCTACCTTTGTCCTATTATTGCCCTGGCAACACAATAAATGTAGACAGTGCTCTTCTCTGCGGAAGTGGCCTACCCATCCTTTACTAACTTCTAGGACCAGATTTGGACATCTTTATGCCTGCTCTCTTTTTTCTCAACTTCTTTCTTGGTTTCATTAGCCCTTTCCACCCTTCTGGAAGCATCTACAAAGGCATGAAACTTTGTACGCCGCTCTTTAATAGCCATCGTTTCCTACATCCATGGATTAAGCCACCTTCAAACCTTCTATCCTTGTCCTTATTAGTCACACAAAGTCGAGGAGAAAACCTTAATAGATGTAGAAACAAGAACTTGTATTCTGCCACCGATATTGTCACTTGTTTCAATGTCTCAAATTGCCTAATCTTATTACAAACATATTTTTCAAGACAATAGTGCGACTCAGAGCACCTTTTAAACTCTGCATGTGTGGTGGTGCCACCAGCCCTCCTTTTTTTAGATAGTAGTTCATTATATTGATATTGACTTATGCAAACCACGATAAGTCATGTGATGAAAGGGAAACATCCTGCGAATAATAAGAGTTCTTAAGATGTACACATCGACAAAATGTATCCCCTAACGCTAGAGTTATGTGATTAATATATACATATCATCCTCATAATAATATCACCCTCCAACATATTTATCGTCCATGAGTAGGTTGATCCATTCTTTATCTTTCATGTTGGTTTCTTCAATTTTCTCCCGCTCCCTCTACCTAGCCAAGTGTCAGTGTTCCTGTGATGCTATGGTCGTTCATGTGGTTGTATGGGTCTTTGTGGACTATGTCCCCGTTCCCATCATTGTAATCTGATATGCAAAAAATCATGATATGTTGTATCCACCTGTTGAATGATATGTTGTATGGATAAGGTGAGATTATAAAAAAAAATGGGTAGTCCATATAACCCATATAATGGATAAGGTGCCACCGGCCCCTTGCGTTTGTTCTAGCTCCCAATAATTGCTAACCAGTTTCTTTTGATAGATATCACGCATGCTCTATTGTTTGTTCCTCTGGAACATGGACTGGCTTAAAGATCTTATCAGTTTCAAATAACCATGTGTCAGCTTTGTTGGGATTATCCTACCCGTGAAGCCATAAGCCTCTATCTTTCTTAGATTCTCATGATATCCTTAGTTCTCTAACTAGATATGATTATGGTGCAAGTGCTCTCAAGCACCCTGCCGCCTAAGTGATAGCATCCATAAAGCCTTGATCCATCACTAACATATCAGGATAAAATTGTGGAGCAAGAACTTGGGACTATTGTGAAGGTCTACTATATTCTCTATATTAGGTATGCATTCAGTCCCTTGAATTAACTTTGCCCTAGATGAGGGAGGAGTTTGAGTATTAGTTATGTTCTTAGTGTGGCCTCTTGGAGTTATTGGGCTCCATCTAGACAAATGTTTACTCCATAGTTCTAAAAGACACAAGCATTACATCCTATGATAAGGGGAAAGAGACTTGATACATCCTATGTTCATGTACTTACTCGAAACCTAAGATCTAATGCCAAACTAAAGAGACCCAATCCCAATAACCAATTATGCTTTAATTATTAAGAATGTATCGAAGGTTTAGCACAACACTAACCCAAATCACAATCACATATGACAAACAAGCAAAGAGGATCTCTTATCATAAGAAAGGCAATTGTACATTCAACAACTCAATAGGAAACCATCCTTCTTTCAAGATTCATTGGCCCACATATCATGATTCATTTAGCTTGTCTTAGAAATAGTTACAAAATTTACAATATAAGTAGCTAGTTTTAGCTTATGAACATGTAGTTGAACATACAAAACATCATGTTCTAAACAACATTACTGTCTAGGTACATCCCATGACCTCAGTATAGGAACATCTAGATGAAAAAACATTAGCATAAACTTCACCTAGAAGTGTTGAAGTCACTCAGTTGGGGAGGAAGGTTGTGTAGCTAGAGGATCTGCTTTGACATTTAAAAGTTTGTTCATTGTCTTGCTATTAAATGCCAAGGTGAATAGATAACATACATGTATACAAATTGTATTTCTTTTTCTTTCATTACAATTTGACAAGTATTAACATAACAACATAAGCAGTGCAACAATTTTACAAAGTATACTAAACATGGAAGCAAAGAATAAATAAGGGTATAAGTTAGTAAGTTAACAACAAGGTATTATACATGACTTTTATAAAAAAAAGATATTACACATGACTTTTCATTTTATTTATAATCCTAACTATACTTGACTTGTGTAGAGTCAAGTAGATGTTTTCAAGGTGAGCTCATGTTCATGACCCGCCCTCCATGCCTTACTGTTTACTCAACTGCCCTAAGGCAACAAAAAGGCCCAGGCATACCTCTAGGCAATTAGGGGCTAAATCCTCTCATTATTACCTTGGTACAAGGTTGGGGTTCAACAAATATTATATCATATAGGCACCATGTCCTATACCATTTTGATACAATGATTACATTGTAATTAGAATTGAGGTTTCATCCCTAATTTGTATCTAAACACAATAACAAGGTTGTGATCTCGCTTCCACCTTTGTGGAACTTCCCATAACCTCCTACAGATTAATCATCATGGTCTAATATATTCCATGTCTTCATCTATTGGGATTCACCCTAAGTGAGACAAACCCATTCCACCATACCAATATAGAATCAGGCATGGCTCATGGTGTTCACCTAATTGCATACATGAAGTTTTACTTTTATCATTTCATGTCTTTCACATTATAGAGGCCTCAGGATAAAATATAAGTTGTGTTCATGTAGAGGCTATGGAGTACACATGAATCATATAACACACTTGAATCTAGGTTCTTATCTTAACCATCCCTTTTCTAGACACTTTCCAATTATGGTTAATATCAAGATCATTTCTCCAATCAAGATTAAACTAGAAGATTTTGGACTAGAAAATCATAATGAGATGACAAACTACTATTGCATGAGGTTTTCGGATCAATTGAGTAATCTAGACTTTAATTAGGGTTAATTATATAAATTCACCATTAAGAAAGTTTTGGTTCCATTTGGGAGTTTGGAACTTACATAAGATAAGAGGATGAAGGGAATCGAAGAATATATATATATATATATATATATATATATATAATCTAGGAAAGGTAATAACTCCATTCAGTGAATACATAAACTACAAGTAGCAAAATGTGATACCAAATAATTTCAAAAGGTGAAATGAATGTTAAAACTGAACTTCTCATGCCATAATTAGTCTACCCATTAATTTCATGTCAATCAGACTCTTTTTGCTTCCCCAATTCCATCAAAAAGAAAACCTTAATTAAGTTTGGTTTAACTTGATAATTATCAATGTACTACATTAATTTCATAAACTCTATCATTATTCAATGTTACACTCCCCATTCATTTTTATTCTCCCCTACAACATGTAATATGAGGTCCCTTGTTCTTTTATGAAAACCCTCAACATGCGCCAACAAATCAGAGGTTGTCATAAAACTCCAATTATTTCAGGTCTTAGTTGTAGAAACTAGTGTGTATTCCTTATTTTCTACCCTTCTCACTCTCATTCTCATCGTATGATTTCCCCTCCACCATTTTCTTAGCCCTTTCCCAAGCACAATGAGCCTTTATTCACCCTCTACCTTGACTAATTAAGGAAACACATCATATCACTTCAACTAGTCTCATTGCCATAGTTTCCAAAGACCTCACCTTCCCTCTAATCTAAACCTTGGATCATTATAACCATACAAATTTTTTTCCTAATCCTTCTTCTATGATTTTGTGCTCTCAGTTAGTTCCCATTTCTCCCTGGGTTAGGTTGTTGAGTTTTATTTACAAATCCAACAACTGGATACCCACCAAAACTACTCTCTCAATTAAAACTCAATTCGTCAAGCAATAAAACCTTTCCACACACATTCTTCCTTTTCCTTGTGCTAAACCACCTTATCGGCTGGTCCGCCTTGGTTTCAAGATGTGGTTTACTTGTCCAATCATGGAGGAGTTTTTTGGGCCACTATAGACAATCATAGACCACAAAATTCCTTTTGTTGGGTTGAGTCAACCTTGATGATCCTCGTGCTAACTTATATTTTACATCTTTTTATCACAACTTTATAGATTCAAATTTTAATTTTCCTCCCATGTCCATCATGCTTTTCATAGGTTACATGGCTACAAGAGTCCTTTCACCCACACCAATGTTCCTCCAACTTTAGTTACTCCATAGAATCACTATGCATCTTTATTTTACTATGTCTCGTCAAGTTTATGACTTTAACACCATTCCACAACCTCCAGCCATAACAATGGCTTGGATCAGGGGCTCTAGTGCCCCCAAAACTCGAGTTTATGCTCATTGGGTTCATCTTTGAGCCGGGGTGAAGTTGTGTCATCCTTTCTGTGAGATTCATCATGTTCCCCTAGTTTGGATTGAAGCTTCACATATTTGAGGAACCTCTTTGGCCATGGAGCAGGAGATGATCCAAGGGAGAGTTTTGTCCTTGCTACCCTCATAGATCCAACTAGTGATTAATTGCACAAGGACCTTTCTATTATGTTATGGTGCATTCTATTTTTTCAGCACATGAGATTTATTTACCCTTAAAATACTACTTTACGCCCACCCTCATAATTAGAGAATAGCACGTAGCTATGTCCTATAGTAATTTCACCAATTATTTAATCAGTTGAATTTTGTTTTGAATTGATGCCACATGTCACTTTTTATATTTTGATTGGACAAGATTTTCAAACTCTATAGAAAATACATACGACCTCACAAAATAATTAGAAAATATAGGTTGGAAAGATATTCCAACAATGGATCATTTTGGCATGTTTTCAAACCCTGATTTCTACATCCAAACCATTAAATTCCTAAATGAACAAGATTAGTGTTAGGACCATATATGAATATTTAAACCATGAAATTGATCCTTACTATAGGTTTCTACTACATAAGCAAGGAGAGGAAAATTGAACCAAATGTTTGAACCTTGCATGGACCTAAAGTTTGACTTTGGAAATAATAGGAATGGATATATAATAGGTAAGTGTAACTTCTATTATAATATGGGAAATCATATGATTACAAACCCAAATCTCCTATAAAGGGACAATCATCCTCTTACTTGATTCTTATTATTATCCCATTAGAAATTCTTGATTCTTAAATTTTTATTCTCTAATTTCATTTTATATGTTGAACATAGGGTCTATGACCCCACTTATCTGTTATTGGGGACTAAAATGGTTGAACTATATGTATTTCCACTCAATTATGCATCCTTGGTGTTAGACTATATATCTAGATTAGTGGTTCTTAGGCACAACCATATATACATTAGGCTTCGTTTTTTTGCCCAAGGTGTGTGTTTCCACCAACAATTTCAGCCTATGATCCAATGATGTGATGCTCCAATTTTAGGTATCTTGGTCTATATCATATATGCATGTAAATATTTTATATATGATATTATGAATCTATTAATGGCAAGACTATTTCTATTTTTTTTGTCTCTTGGTCATAAATGTCTCATTGTCTTGTGTGATTTTATTAACTTGCCTAAATGTTTATAACCCCCTCTTGCATGGGAACCCACCTATTTTGTACTTACCTACCATGTAGTGCCTAAATATTTTATATATGAACATAATTAATAGTTTTTGACGCATACCTTTTGTTTCCTATTTTCTAGGAGTTGTTCCTAACCCACCCAGATGTAGGTGTTGTTGAGAATGATGACTAAGGAGGACCTTGAACCATAACTGTGGACTTAGAGAGATTGCTTAAAATGGCCAAGTTTCCCTTTGCAACTAGTCATTTGTGTACTTAGATGCACCTTTTTATTTTGTATTGCTACCTATATGGTGAGGAACAAATGTATACAAAATATAATATAACTTTATAAATAGTTATTTTTTTATGCTTATGAATCTTGTTTTCTATGAGACATACCATTTGAGGAATAAATCTAATATATTTTTTCCTTCATGCATTATAGTGTGCTTGGATTTGAATGTTTTTATTCCCCGATATAGTGAGGAGTGGATCCTCTCCCGATTCTTGCTCCTTACCAATTTAAATAAGGAATAATACAAAACTATGAGATATCATCTAATTTAAGTTAATAAACTTCCTTCATTGCTATTATATCTGTAGCACCTTACCTACACAAGAGCACAATTTTCTTAATCAAGCCCTAAATATGCACAAATCAATTCCTATAATTAAATCAGGAAGCTAAAAAAATTCTATGCAAGTCCAATACCACACTTTCTTGACCTTCGATGATATAACAAGTGAAGAACATATCCACAATTGAGTTGAAACAAACCTTTCCAACCACCTTTTCATCAGGAATCGTGGAGGTGACAAATGCAGTGAAAACAACAAAAATTCTCCACGTTTCCTACAAGCAAACCTCATCAACAATGATATATTTAGAAGGAGGGTGCAAGGTATACCTTGTCAAGGAGCAAGTCAAACGATGTCCTCCTTGTATGGTGGTGTGTGTTGCTCCTAACATGCACAAACAATCCCCGAATATGCCTCCAAATGTAGTTGTATGGAGTATATGTCTCTACGTAGTCCATATAGATAGTTTGGAACTCCTCGTCGTGTTGCTCAAGCTAGCGGGAAAGGAGCACCCTCTCACTTAGTGATGTGCTAGAGTCACAGTCATTATCCTTCTTACTCTCTCGGGGACGATGATGGTTAGGGTTAATGTACAAGAGTGTGTCCCTATAATCTAGTCATCATGCCCCTTTAAATAAGATAAACAAGGAAGCTGGGTACAAAACCCTGGGAAACAAAAAGGCGGTAGTTATTTTTAAAGGAGCTCGCTCATAGACAGCCAAACATGCACTTAAAATATTTTAAAATCACATAATTTTTTTATTGCCGGGGGAAACCCACCCCCCTAGGCGGAGGCCCAGATAGCAGGGATGGTAAACCCGAGAGACCCGTGCGCCCGCACACTGGTATCTCAATAAGTCACATCAGAGGCCAGTTGACGCTACGGGGAATTCATTTCCGAGTCGTGCTTCCAGTGGGAGTCAAACCTGAGACCCTTCGTGAGGGGCCCCGAGCTATGACCAGTTGGGCTACTGCTCGCCGGCAAAAAATCACATAATTTAATTTAATTAATCAATTATTTAATTCGATTAATTGTTTAATTGATTGAACGATGAATCATATTAATCAATTATCTAATTTTCAGTCACCCGATTGGCAAATCCAACCAATCGCTCGGGATTAGTTGGTTGACTCATCACATGAGATGATAATTTTAGGTCCAAGCAATTGGCTTAAACCTTTTATCCAGTTGTCTTGGATTTTATTCCAATATTGTTATAATTTATTACCTAAATATTTTAGTGATAAATATAACTTGAAATATTTCCAATCATGTCCACAATTATACTCCTATTTGAATGCATCATCTGTGTTTGATCCTATAGGCTCCACATTACATTGATAGTGATGTTCATAATCAAAATATGACCTCACAAAAAATGATTGGTATCTAGCAAGACTTTTTTCCACCCAAGTAACTAGGGAAGTTGGAGAACAACTTAAACCTAGTATTCTGATCAATGTTATAGTGATTGTATAATCCCTTTGTCTATAATATCTAGATTGAATTTGAAGCATGGAAATGTCGTCCTCTTAATGATCAATCTTTGTTTCTTTACCTACAATAGACTATTTGAAACAAAAATGAAGTCAATATCATATATTGACTCACATGAGTATGGCCATGCATTTCATAGTCCCACTCATCAAGTGACTAAGATATCACTCCAATAGGAGGGACAAATTCCATCTACATCACTCATAGTAATCCACATGTGTCACAATACACCTAAGCACTATATGTATAGAAACCCTTATTCAAGGTCATGTTGAGTAGTTTTAAAGCACACTGAACAACATGTGATCACTATAGTGACTTTAGGTCTAAGGACCACAATCACCACTCACATTAAGATGTGACTATGACCACCATTATTGGATTCCTTGTATCACACTCAAGGTGGGTCTATGTAGTACACTCATTCATTAAGTACCTATGTGTTGGATTTGATATCCAATATCATGACTAATGAGATGTAGTCATCAATCAACACACATATTGGTCTTGATGTATAATTTTTGTCCTAATTTCCACAATAATATCTAACTAGGGACTCGGGAAACAATGAATACTCTTACATGATCTCATACCCCGGTCCTCAACCTGAAATCACATCATTGAGTCATACATTATTAGGACATTATTTCATTTTTTTCATAACCTCATGTTGAAACAAACATAATAATAATAATTACCTTTATTGATAATCAAATCAATTACAAGATGTGTCGTTACAATCATTACATGATTGGCTTGCCACCAACACTTTTCTCATAAATTAAGATCTTTTACCATGCATGAACTAAAACAAGCACAAGAATAAGATCTAAAGGTGTATATCATGTTTTACAGACTATAGAAGGCCAAAAGAAGTCATCTTTAGCTCTACTTTCACTTGAAGGAGCTGGTTCAGATATATAATATGTACTATCGGTGATTTTGTCATATATGCATGAATAATCAAGTAGATACCAAATCTAGTGTCTTTTGTAAAAGAATGGAGCAATATCAAGCTTTAGGGATGATCTCATGTATCAAGGTCAAAACTTTTATCATTTCCAAAAGTAAATAGTAGCTTTTAGGATAATTTAGATGTTTAGAGTGAGAAAAATACATCCATGTTTGGTATGAGTATTCCACTCACCTTGAAATAAGAAGAAGAACCAACAAAAGTGCAGCTTGACAAGCCTTGAGGATCCCAAAAGACCTTTGATCGGTCCTCCTTAGCTAATAAATTGATCTTGGAGGTAAGGAGGAAGAAAATTGAAGCTTAGAACAACATTTTCTTTCCAAGAGATAAGAGAGAGGGTATAGAGAACCAAAATGGAAGGAAAACATGATTCCAAAAGAAACCAACCTTACACATTTGGAGGGGAGAAGAAATCCTTCATTTCAATTTACAAATCCATAAGAAAAGGTATGAGTGTGGCCTTGCTTGCTAAGAATCACTTAGAGTTGCCCATGTAGAGCTCTAGTGGTGAGAAACAAAAAGCACAGAGTGACAAATGGCAATGTAGGATGGTACAACTAACTTATTAGATGTCTATATCAAATTTAAACTAGGATGGGTTTAAGTAGTCAACATGGATTCACAACTCAATATGTTACACAATCAAATCCAAACAGAAAAAGACAAGAAAGATTCGACAAGCTTTGGCTTATTAACTTGGTTGGGTTCGCACTATGACCAACCTGATTCATGTCCAAAGTTCAAAACATCATCAAGTCCTGTCTCATAATGTTAGGTTCATGGCCTTGTAGACTAGGCCTGAGTTTATCTAACCCGACATGGTTCTCCCTCATGTTTAGCCAAAAAATCAGCAAACTCAAGAAGTATTCGAGGGACCTATTACTATTGAGCCTGAACCATGTTTAGTTGACATAGTAGGACTCATAGCCTACACAACCAAACCAAGAGAACCTAACCTATAGACCTGTAAATGGATCGAATATGGATCCTATACTACTATATCCGATATTCGACTCTGGGGAAAAAATCGATCTGATATCCGACAGATATCATATAATAATATCTAAATCCAATCCAAAAAATAATATTCGAATCTAGATAAATATCTGATCTGAATCAGAAATCATAAATGTATTATTATAAATAGATTTTATATAAGAATGTCAATGTTACTATGCATATATATGATAAAATATCTATATTTTCATATTTTTAATATATAAATGATATACATTTAATAATATGTATATATTTGTCAGATTCAGATTTATTTAGAGTGGACACATCCATGTCTGATATCTTATCTGAAAACTTTAGATATGAAATTTGATATCCCAAATCCAATTCAAATTATGCGGATGTTGGATTTTTTTTCAAAATTTTGAACTCGAATCTGAATCGAATGTGCGGATTCCATATATCCATTTACAGGTCTACTAACCTAGTTACTTGAACCTGACATGGTTCAAGTCAACCCCGCTTGGGTTTCGGCCCATATTGGCCCAAACTCAACATGCCTCACAATGAACCCAACCCAAACCAAGAGCATATATAACCTCACTTGGTTACTTGAACCCAACATGGTTCAAGTCAACCTGACTCAGGTTTAGGCCCATAATGGCCAAAACTCAAGGCACAACTCCAAATTAACTTTGCAATCATTTATCTTATTGATTTAGGTGCAAATAATTCATTCCATCCCTTAATAGGCTAAAGCACAATAAAAATACTAAGTTATCAAGAAAGGACTTTATTTAAAATTCAAAATGCATGTTAAACATATTCTCCTTCTTCTCTTATAGAATCATTCTTATCTTAGGTTAAGAATGTATTCAAGGCAAATGTTCAACAGATAAGTTCAGAATCATTTCATTTCAATGGTACTACACTTAACCTAAACATGAGACAAGCAAATATTGGTTTTATTACCCATTCATTGTCTCGTTACATTATTGTTCAAACTAATTTATTCATTATCTAGAGCATTTCCATAATCTTTAATTTTATCAATTGTTCATCTCAAAAATTAGTGTTTCATGTTAGCTTATATGAGAAGACATAAAACTAAGTATAACAGACAATTCAGAGATTAAAAATAACCTAGGTTTTGGGTCGTTACACACACACACACATATATACACATACATATATATACATATCTGTCTATGTGTTAGAGAGAGAAAGAAAGAATTCACCAGCCTATGTAGGTATTGTCAATCAGTTACCCATGTAGGGGAACTATGCAAAATTTTATGATCCTATTTATATTTGTTCCCATACCATGTTTTCTATATTGATTATGGACCAGAGTTACAACCTTGCAGCTGTTGGCTGCTTTCCTATGCCCATGGCATCTATGATTTGACATTTGAATTTGATATCTGACAAAAGTCCATCCGATGGCTAAATGTAATTAAAGGAAAATAAACCTTTGTTGGAAAAAAACATGATGTTGCCAATCAAGTGAACATACATTACGTTGACATATGCACACCTTTCAAGTCCACAATGGCTTGCAACAACAACAACTAGATCATCTTGAGGGGCACCTGTAACATAATGAATCTTAGATGTAATATCCATGTAAACCTTTTTCCCAATTTTCCCTCTCATTTCTATCCTTTATGTCATTTATGTTTAATTAGTGAAATTTGCAGTGGTTTAGTGAACATGTATTCACTAATTGTACCAATATAAGGGTTTATGCAAAAATACCTCAGTAAAAGCTTAATTACCATAATTAAGTTCTATAAACCTTAATCTAATTTTTTGATATGATTTGAAAACATAAAATGAGGCTAAGTTTCAAATTTGGTTTGATTTGGATGTTGTTTGTGCAAGTTATGCAATTTTAGGTACATTCTGGACTTTTATGCAATTTACCCAATTGGGAGGTTTTCTTTGCAAATTATCTCCTGAATTTTAATCCTTAGATATTCCCTTACCATTAAAGAAATTTTAAACCATTTAAGAGCCTAGTTTCACCTTGATTTTTTGGTATTTCTTTCCAAGGGCATTATAGGGATTACCCTCTTTATAAAGATGCTTATCCTTAAAAGCTATCAACCAATGAGGTTATTTCTTTCTTGCAAAACGGTGGGGATGGCCTAGAATAATCTATGGGATCTTAGAACCAACTTTGGATATGCATGAAGCCTCTATGAGCTATCCTCTTGCATGGCCATCAATCCCTAGGCTAAAGACACATGGAAAGTCCCTTAAGACTCCTCATGCTTCACCTCTTTCTATATATAGCCATGTATACCCCTTCCCAACTCACAATTCGAAAACTCTTGATCTACTTTTCTTTCCTCTAGCTTAGATAATAGTTTCTTATGTATTTGGCCATGAAGTTTCTGCCCCAAGGTAATAGAGGGAGCCTACCTTGGTGAAGAAGGCTCCTAGGGCTTCCAAATTGCTCGATTAGGGTTTCTAAAGCTCCTCCTTGGTAATTTCGACCAAACCTAGCAAGTTTCCTCCCTTAATTCCCTATTTTCATGATAATAGTCTTCCTTAAACCTTTTTCTAGGTCGGAACCATGACCATACATGGTAAAACTCCACCTAAAACCCTAAAACATGTCATCTCCTTGCTCTTTTGCTAGGGTTTGCACCTCTAAAGTGGAGAAGGTGATCTTTGTTCAAGAAAAGAGCTTGGCTTGGAGCAACCAGACCTTATAATCTCAGAATCCTTTCTGTTTGAACCTTATTACCTTCCTAGAGGCAAGCTTGGTTAACACCCTTCTCATATATTGCTTAGTACATGCTTAAAACTCATGCTTTTATGTTGAAAATCGACGATTTCCATCTCTTTTTACCATGCTCGTCTAAGGTTTTGATTTCTTTCTATTTTACCTTCTCTAGAAGTTCTAGTTTGGTTACCTATGCAACTTCAAATATGATCTTGGTCGAATGGTGTTTTCTCCCTCTCCCTCTCTCTTTAATTATCTCGATCGGTTTGATGATGTGGCAATTTCCTATTGGTCAGTATTGCAAAATTCATATCTTCTAAACCGCCTATCCAAATTTGAAAAATAAATATGTTTTGGAATTGGAAAATTAATCTCTATCTAATAAAAATATTTTAAAGGTCTGATTTCATGGTTTGACGAAGGGTGATTTTTGTAAAACGAATTTAATGCATAAAATCCATAAAAATTACATCTTAAACATCATAACTCCAAAATTAACATAAATATATGTTTTCTTAATCAGGAAAACCTAATAAGTTTATTGGTGATGTTTTAAGAGTCTAAATCCGAATTTTGCTAAAAATCTCTAAAAATAGGGTTTCTATATATTAATGTGCACTATGCACTCTAATACATGTTAATACATTGAAAATAGGCAAAGTGGAACTTGGACTCAATTAAAGTGGTGAAAGTTAGTAATTGATATCGGTAAGAGAGGTATGTGCATTCCTTACACCCTATGTTGGGATAATTGCAGCCAAACCCTATATTTCCCTAATGAGGCTTAAATGAACCCTAAATATCCTATTCTTGAATCCTAATGTTGTTCATGCCTCAAATTAGATTATAATTTCTTCTTGTTTGGGTCTTATACCCCATTGCCATGCTTATTGAATATTATGACTACTCTTGCCATGACTACTTTTCTAGCATGTGGATTTATGTTCTATTTAATTTAAAGTAGCGGTACTTATGTACAACCACCCACAGAGGACATGTAAATAATCGCCCTAGGGAATGTCTTATTTGCCCCATAATATTGTAGGTGACTGGGAATGTCTTATTCTCCCCTCACCTAAGGTTAGAGTTCTGGTAGGTGCCTCAACCCTACTTAGTTAGGTAGACATAATTATCTTACATGCAAATCCTTTTTGATATAATTGTTAATGGCAAGTTTCTTTTGAATATAGCCTCATACTCTTGTTATCTTCATTATATGATGAACCCTAGCCTATTTTTCTGTTGTACTTATCTTGATATCCTAGATTAGTTTTGTGACACATACCTTGTTTTCTTTCCCCTTTTGTTGGGTGCTTTCCCAACCACCCAGGTGCTGGTGCTAAGCAAGGAGAAGAAAAAGTTTGAAGGAATTCATCTCAGGAGTATATCTCAAGCTATCTAAAAGGATGTCTAGGTTGCTATAGCTAGATCCTTTTCTCTTATCTTTTTCTTTTGAGAACAATCATGTAATGAACAAATGAAAGCCATGTAATAGGCTTAGTTCTTTGTTATTGACATTTTGTAATGTATCTGGTGCATGCTTATTTACTTGGAATATTATACATGCATCCCTAAATATCTTTTGTCTTTCTAAAAAGATGGATGTTTTGTACTTCCTTTAAATTTTAGTAAGGAGGTGATCTCGCCTCTTTACAGCATGGTATCAGAGCCTTTAGGCAACTATTAGGACATGAATTTGAAGCAAAGGTGTCTAGAATGGATCAGGGTTTCAGGGGCTGGTAATATTTTCCTCCGCACCACTAGCTTGGTTTACGAGGACTCCCGTACCCATATGATACCGACCTGGCCTGAAATGATACGAATTGCCCAAAATAGTATGCTTTTAGGAAATAGCATTCTAGATATTCTTTTCTCGTCTATGCTTCTATTCTTTTTCATCTATGATTCAAATACTCCTGGGAACTTAACATATTAAACCTACCTTTTAGGATAGGTGACTTGTTCGATAGTAGGATCAAGGGAAAGGATTCAAACCCTAATGACTCCAATGTGGAAAACACTCCTGTGACTCCTACCGGCCATAGTGTGGTCAACCCTGCTACTCCAGGCACCGCCTCCTTCACACATGAGCAAGAGCTGACAATGCTGCGCCAGGTGCTCTCCACCTTGATGGGGCAACTCCACACAGTGGTTGCCAATGCCAACAAGCCGATGGAGTTCACCCTCACTAACTTCATAAAGATGCAACCACCCTACTTCAAAGGTGAAAGTGAACACAACATGGTGGATAAAGCTGATGACTGGGTGTTGGCTTTGGATCAGACCTTCGAGGGTAGGGCATGCCCTCCTCACCAAAAAGTTCGGTTCACGATGTATGTGCTGGACGGACCGGCACATGTCTGGTGGAATGGTGTCGCCCGCACTCAAGACACCTCTACCATGGAGTGGGACCAGCAACTGAAGCTCTTCAGGGAGAAGTACATCTGTCCTGCCTTCTTGAGGAAGAAGGAAGTCGAGTTCTACAACCTCAGGTAGGGAAGCATGAGTGTGGCTGACTACATCCAACGGTTCCTACTTCTGGAACGCTATGCCACCGACCTTGGAGCCGAGAGAAGGGCAACATTGTTCTTGGAGGGCCTAAACTACCAAGTGGGTCGAAGTGTTGTTCCACAACTTCCACTCACCTTCCAGCAGATGGTGGATAAGGCCCTGGCCATCGAGTCTTACCCAGGATTCCAATCCTATGGACATAGTAATGGATATAGCAACAATAAGAGGAAGAACCCTACCCAGAATGAGAATCGCAGATGTGATCGGTGCTATAGGTGCTCTCGTCACCATCCTCGAGGGAGATGTCCTGCCAACAATGCACCTACTCGTAGAGACAACTGGCCTCCTCTGGCCTGCCATGAGTGTGGCCAAGTTGGGCATATCCGACCACTCTGCCCCCGTTTCCAGCAAGGACAAAATAATACCTAGCAACTGCAACAGACAAGGCAGAATCTGCCTTTGCAGAATAATAACAACAACAACAACCAGAACCCGATGTGACCGCCAGCAGAGAGGAGGAATGGGAGAGTGTTTACTCTCAATGCTGAGGAAGCAGGCAAAGATAATGAAGTTATTGAAGGTACCTTGCATCTTAATATGCATCCTATAAAGGCACTATTTGATTCTGGTGTTGGCTAAATAGGACATATGTAAATCCCTTTGTTTTGATAATGACAAACATTTCATTCTTGTTGATCTAACGTGCTACTTGAGTGTTGCAGAAATAAGGTGGATGACAAAGCACTAGGGAATTTATATGCTTGAATGATTGTAAATGTCATGAAATGTAATCAATTGTAAACTTGTACAAATATATAATGTACAAGTACTTGGACTTCATGTAAATCAAGCGTTAGATCTTCCCTAGCTAAACACCACATTTAGATAGGTCATCCCCTTCAACAGTGTCACATATGCACACTCATACACACACTTAATGTCTTCATTTGAAACATTGAAATAGGGTCTATCTCGGTCGACAAAATCCTCGACCGAGACACTCTCGGTCGACAAACTTCTCGACCGAGAAAGACCCAAGTAGCCGTTAGACACAGCTGACAAGGTAGTTGGTAGTTGGAGATAAACATTGCAAAACACTTGATCCAGAGAGCCTGTCGGTCGACAAAACTTTGACTGAGTAGGTGTCTCGGTCGACCATTTCTCGACCGAGATGGACTCTGACAGCAACTGCATAATTAATTAACTAGCTGTTGTTAAAGCAACTAACTTATATCTAACGGCTAGTTAAGCACTTAGAAACCCCTAGAAAGTGTCTAGAACGTCCTTAAGCACTTGTAGGATATTCCTATAAATAGGACTTACCTTAGGACACCTAAATTCACTTGATTCCACACTTGAGCAATCTTTGAGCATACATTTACATTGAGCAATATGTTTGTGAGCAATTAAGCATATTGGCAACTAGCTACTTCCTCCTAGCTCAAATTTCGTGTCCTATAGGCTATCATCTCCTAATCCACAGCCATCACAATTCCATACACATTGGTTAGGAGATCTACACACTTGATCTAGGCAAATCAAGCCTTGTGCTTCAAAGGATAAGTTGTAATTTCCATTTTCCTTTCTTGTTCACTATTATTGTTTGTTCTCTCCTTGCTACTCCTAGGTTGGAGGCTGCGGATTGGAGAGGTTGGAAGATCTTCTTGGTGAAGAAGGGGACCTTGAACTACTTTAAGAAGGCTGGTGCAACGGGAGGTTACTTCTAAAGAGGAAGGCTACTTCAAGGGGGAGCTTGGAGTTACTTCAAGAAGGCTACCTCGGGTTGGTGCATCTACTTCAAGTGAAGGTTGTTCAAGGGGTGTAAGAAAGTATTGTATTTTGTGTAAATCCTTGTGAAGGTAATAAAATTAATACTTTCAAAATCCTGGTTGGGTAAGCAACCGGGTAGTGGACTGAAAATCTTAGTATTTGCTAAGATTGGAACCACTCTAAACACTTGTCTCCTTCTTCCATTTTCAATTGTGGTTGTTTGAGTTAAATAATTGTTAAAATAATTAAAAAAAACTCTATTCACCCCCCCTCTAGTGTTTTTCAATTGGTATCAGAGCAGGCTTCAAGGAACCCTAACAAGGTCTTGAAGAATGGGTGACGGGGTGCTTAACAACCTTAACCTTGAAGGGACACTTGTTACTAGACCTCCAACGTTTGATGGAACAAACTACACATATTGGAAGAGAAGGATGTAGTTCTACTTCCAAGGCATCAATTGGGACTTATGAAGGATGGTTTCAACCCCATACGAGCTTCCTCAAACACAATATGCATAGTGGGATGCAAATACGGTAAAGTTGGCTCAAATGAATGCCAAAGCTGTAAGCATTTTATATTGTTCAATTTCAGTAGGAGAATTTAATAGGATATCAAATTGTGACACAGCCTATGACATTTGGCATAGACTGTCCATAACTTATGAAGGTACAGTTCAAGTCAAGAATTCTAAGATTAGCATGCTTAAACAAAAGTTTGAACACTTCCGTATGGATCCAAATGAATCTATTAGTGACATGTTTGCAAAATTCTCTTCTGTTGTTAATGGTTTAAATGCCCTAGGAAAAACTGTTCTTGAAGAAGATCAGGTATCAAAAATCCTTCGATCACTTCCTCCTAAATACAAGCCAAAAGTGACAGCCATTGAAGAAGCTAATGACCTCACTCGACTAAAAATGGAGCAACTCATTGGCAATCTAGAAGCTCATGAAGCAACCCTAGAAGAGGAAGAAAGAAGAGAACGTGAACTTCAACAAGGAAAGAAGAAGGATGTGGCTCTAAAAGCTTCAAAGATAATCACACCAGAAAGTGAGGAGTCAAGTGAAGAAGAAGGAGAAGAAGCCTTGATTGTCAATGGTAAGAAATATAAAAGATTTAAATCTAACAAAATTTCTAGTTCTTCTTCTTCTCCTCCTAGGTGCTTTGAGTGTGGAAAGAAAGGACATTTCAAAAATGAATGTCCTAAAGCAAAGAAAGGAAAGAAAAGCTCACACAAGAAGAGGGGAGAAAAAGCCTATAAAGCTGCATGGGACGAGTCAAGTGAAAGTGAAAGCGGAGAAGAAAAGGTGGAATGTCTAATGGCAAGAGAAGATGATGAAGACTCTCAAGAGGTAAGCCTACTTGATCTTCCTAAAGAAGAGTTAATTACTAGTTTACAAGAAACTCATGATAAGTATGTTGATGTCAAGAAGAAACTAAAGAAGGTTATCAAAACAAATGATGAGCTATATGCTAAATTAAATGATCTCTCTTCTGAAAAGAACAACATTGATCTTGAGAATTTGTCTTTAAAAACATCTTTAAATGACTGCACTAAAAAGCTACTCACTCTAGAAACAAACGTTGATCTTCTCTCTCAAGAAAAGACTGAATTGTTAGCTAAACTAAAAGATTTTCAGACTCAACCAATTCTGTGTAACCATCTAGACTATGACAATGTTGTAAAAGAAAGAGACTCCCTATTATCTGATTTAGATCAAGCAAGAAAAGATTTACACAAGAAGATGGATGACATTGCTAAGCTACAAAGAAACCTACATGAGTTAAGAAGAAAAGATATCCTTGACAACATTCTAAAAGCCTCCTCTAGTTTCAATGGAAGAAAAGGTTTGGGATATGCTCCAAAGAAAAATCAACCCAAAAGAACTCAGACTATGTTTGTACCTAAGAACACAATTCCTAGAAAGAGAAATGAAGTTGACTCTATTACTTGTCATTTTTGTCTACGTCTTGGACATTATTCATTTTCATGCCCTTATAAGACCAAGGATTCCTACTTAGTTTGGGTCCCAAAACCCCAAACTTAGTAGAGTCGAATGCAATTCAGTTGAGATATGATCAAACGCTCAATTTTGCAATTCATATTATCTTATCTCAACTTAATAAAAGGTTTTATGCATTATGGTAATTTTCTGAACTGCTGTACTGAAACAGAAACTTAGTCGGTCGAAGTATTGTCGACCGAAAATATAATCGGTCGAACTTTTGTCGACCGACCAGATGCCTGTAACAAATCAAAATCAACAGCAACTATTTCGGTCGAAAATTGGTCAACCGAGCAGAATTTCTGATTTTCTTTGTTCTTAATTTGCAATACAACAACCTTCTCGATCGACGATTAGTCGACCGAGAAAGATGTCGGTCGAACAATTATCGACCGACTGAAGTTCTGAATCAGAATTTTTATACAGTCTGTACTTAAATGCTTCTAACCATATCAGACCATCACATGGGTACCAAAACCTACATTTTCATGCAGGATTGGGTGGTCGACAGTGGATGTTCCAAACACATGACCGGAAACAAGGATGCATTTCAAACTTTTGAAGAAAAGAAGAGTGGAACAATCACTTTTGGAGATAACGGTAAAGGTAAAATCGTTGGAATAGGTAACATTGGTACAAACCTCGAAATAAAGAATGTTCTACTCGTTGATGGTTTGCACCATAACTTAATAAGTGTGAGTCAATTATGTGATAGTGGCTATGATGTTTTATTTAACAAAACTTGCTGCAAATTATTAATAGAAAACACTACAAATGTTGTCTATGAAGGAAAAAGAGTTGGAAATCTTTATATTCTTAGACCTAACTCTATGAAATCTGTAGTAGGAAAATGCTTGCTTGCAAATGAAAATACTTTACAACTATGTCATAAAAATCTAGGACATGCTAGTTCACATGTTATCAAAAAGTTAGTGAAATATGATCTTGTTCGTGGTTTGCCTACTTTATCCTTTGATCAAGTTGAAAATAGTGAACCATGTACATTGGGAAAGCAAACAAAAACCTCTTTTAAACCCAAACATGTACTTAGCACCAGTAGATCTTTAGAATTAATTCATATGGATTTATTTGGACCCATGAGGACACAATCTATCGGTGGCAAAAGATATTGTTTTGTTATTGTTGATGATTATAGTAGATATACATGGGTACATTTTATTGCAACCAAAGATGATACTATTCATGTTTTTATAAAATTTTGTTCCATGATTGAAAATCTATTACAAAGCAAAATTTGTACCATTAGAAGTGATCATGGTGGAGAATTTGAAAATCATGTATTTGAAGAATTTTGCACATCTCAAGGGTACACTCACAATTTTTCTGCTCCACGCACTCCACAACAAAATGGTATAGTTGAAAGGAAAAATCGATCACTACAAGAAATGGCTAGAACTATGATGCTCGAACATAACACACCCAAAACCTTTTGGGCTGAAGCTGTAAACACCGCATGCTATGTGTTAAATAGAGTAACTGTTCACTCTCATTTGAAGAAAACTCCATATGAAATAATACATTCTAAGAAACCTAGAGTTGACTATTTTCATACCTTTGGATCTACATGCTATATCTTAAATACCAAAGATGATAGAGATAAGTTTGATTCTAAATCACACAAAGCATTCTTTTTGGGATATTCTACCTCTAGCAAAGCATTTAGAGTCTACAACACTATCTCTAGAAAATTTGAGGAATCTATTCATGTCTCTTTTCATGAAGAGTCCAAATCAGAAAATCTAGAAATAATTGATCTTACTAATCAATTTGAAAACTTAAACATACCAAATGATAGTGAGAAAGATACTACAAACAATAACCAAGCTGAAACACAACCTATACCTAGACTTATTAAAAATCATCCTCAAGAATTAATTATTGGAAATCCAAATGATAAAGTAAAAACTCGGTCTTCCTTTAAGGATGTCGCAAACATGGCTTTTGTTTCTATCATTGAACCTAAGAAGATATCTAAAGCTCTTAAAGATGATTATTGGATAATAGCAATGCAAGAAGAATTAAACCAATTCACAAAAAATGATGTATGGGATTTAGTTCCTAAACCACAAGATAAAACCATCATTAGAACTAAATGGGTTTTTAGAAATAAGCTAAATGAGGCAGGAGAAGTAATAAGGAATAAAGCTCGGTTAGTAGCACAAGGATATAATCAACAAGAAGGAATAGACTTTGATGAAACATATGCACCAGTAGCTAGACTTGAAGCTATTAGAATGTTACTAGCTATTGTTGCACATAAAAACATCAAACTCTACCAAATGGATGTAAAAAGTGCATTTCTAAACGGAATCATTCAAGAAGAAGTATATGTTATCCAACCACCCAGTTTTGAAATACCGGAAAATGGTGACTATGTTTATAAACTTAAGAAAGCACTTTATGGTTTAAAACAAGCACCTAGGAATTGGTATGAAAGGCTCAAGACATATCTTTTTGATAATGGTTTTTCTATTGGAAATTCAGATTCTACTTTATTTTTCAAAACATATACATCTGATTTTCTAGTTGTTCAATTATATGTTGATGACATTATTTTTGGAGCTTCAAATGAATCATTGTGCACACAATTTAGTGACATTATGCAAAAAGAATTTGAAATGAGCCTCATGGGTGAACTAACTTTCTTTCTTGGTTTCCAAATTAAACAAACGCCTACCGGGATTTTTATAAGCCAAGAAAAATATACTAAAGAACTCTTAAAACATTTTGGGATGGATCAGTGCAAACATGCTACTACTCCTATGGCCACTTCTACTAAAATTGATAAGGATGAAAATGGGGAACCTATTGATGATTCCTTATATAGAGCCATGATTGGTAGTTTGCTTTACTTAACTGCTTCTAGATCGGACATCATGTTTTCCGTTGGTCTTTGTGCTCGATTTCAATCACAACCTATGCACTCTCATTTTCAAGTAGTTAAACGAATTCTTCGATACTTAGCCGGCACTACATGTTTTGGTTTATGGTATCCAAAAGGACAATCCTTGGATTTTAAAGCTTATACTGATGCTGATTATGCTGGTTGTCGACTTGATCGCAAGAGCACTAGTAGTGGCTGTTTCTTGTTAGGGAGAGCTTTAGTATCTTGGTTTAGCAAGAAACAAAACACGGTTGCCCTTTCTACAACTGAAGCTGAATATATGGCAGCCGGATCTTGTTGTGCTCAAGTACTTTATATGCAACAAGTATTAAACGATTATGGTTTTACTCTTTCATCTACACCTATCTTTTGTGACAACACAAGCGCTATAAACTTAGCACACAATCCTATTTTACACAACAGAGCTAAACATATTGAAATCCGTCATCACTTTTTAAGGGATCATATTTCTAAAAATCATGTTTCTCTTCATCATGTTGATACAGAAGATCAATTGGCTGATATTTTTACAAAACCGCTTCCACTAGACCAATTCAACAAAATAAGGAATCAATTGCTTATCACTCCTTTGGAAGATGTTTTCTTTGATATTTGTGCTTCTTAACAATGTCGTTTATTTGCATCATTTTTGGCTTTTAATGGACATCTTTGTCATTAAATTTGTTGGGACATCTAATTAAGGGGGAGTTTTATTTTTAACGGATATTTTTTTTTTGAAATGACAAAGGGGGAGAAATAAATATAAAACTTAGTAATTGTACAAAACTCAATCAATGAGTTTCATAAACTCTTGGCTTTACATTGAAAGTTGCTATATTCCCTAAAGAATTGGATTTCATGTTCCATAATTCATGGGGAATAATAAGCACACATTTTATAAATAAGAGAAGAAATTCACAAAGGTAATCTTCAGGTATGAAACTCACATGTTTTATATTTTCTTATTTTATATTTAGGAAATGTTTGTCATCTTCAAAAAGGGGGAGATTGTTGACTAAATAGGACATCTGTAAATCCCTTTGTTTTGATAATGACAAACATTTCATTCTTGTTGATCTAACGTGCTACTTGAGTGTTGCAGAAATAAGGTGGATGACAAAGCACTAGGGAATCTATATGCTTGAATGATTGTAAATGTCATGAAATGTAATCAATTGTAAACTTGTACAAATATATAATGTACAAGTACTTAGACTTCATGTAAATCAAGCGTTAGATCTTCCCTAGCTAAACACCACATTTAGATAGGTCATCCCCTTCAATAGTGTCACATATGCACACTCATACACACACTTAATGTCTTCATTTGAAACATTGAAACAGGGTCTATCTCGGTCGACAAAATCCTCGACCGAGACACTCTCGGTTGACAAACTTCTCGACCGAGAAAGACCCAAGTAGCCGTTAGACACAGCTGACAAGGTAGTTGGCAGTTGGAGATAAACGTTGTAAAACACTTGATCCAGAGAGCCTGTCGGTCGACAAAACTTCGACCGAGTAGGTGTCTCGGTCGACCATTTCTCGACCGAGTAGGTGTCTCGGTCGACCATTTCTCGACCGAGATGGACTCTGACAGCAACTGCAGAATTAATTAACTAGTCGTTGTTAAAGCAACTAACTTATATCTAACGGCTAGTTAAGCACTTAGAAACCCCTAGAAAGTGTCTAGAACGTCCTTAAGCACTTGTAGGATATTCCTATTAATAGGACTTGCCTTAGGACACCTAAATTCACTTGATTCCACACTTGAGCAATCTTTGAGCATACATTTACATTGAGCAATCTGTTTGTGAGCAATTAAGCATATTGGCAACTAGCTACTTCCTCCTAGCTCAAATTTCGTGTCCTATAGGCTATCATCTCCTAATCCACAACCATCACAATTCCATACACATTGGTTAGGAGATCTTCACGCTTGATCTAGGCAAATCAAGCCTTGTGCTTCAAAGGATAAGTTGTAATTTCCATTTTCCTTTCTTGTTCACTATTATTGTTTGTTCTCTCCTTGCTACTCCTAGGTTGGAGGCTGCGGATTGGAGAGGTTGGAAGATATTCTTGGTGAAGAAGGGGACCTTGAACTACTTCAAGAAGGCTGGTGCAACGGGAGGTTACTTCTAAAGAGGAAGGCTACTTCAAGGGGGAGCTTGGAGTTACTTCAAGAAGGCTACCTCGGGTTGGTGCATCTACTTCAAGTGAAGGCTGTTCAAGGGGTGTAAGAAAGTATTGTATTTTGTGTAAATCCTTGTGAAGGTAATAAAATTAATACTTTCAAAATCCCGGTTGGGTAAGCAACCGGGTAGTGGACTGACAATCTTAGTATTTGCTAAGATTGGAACCACTCTAAACACTTGTCTCCTTCTTCCATTTTCAATTGTGGTTTTTTGAGTTAAATAATTGTTAAAATAATTTAAAAATTTCTATTCACCCCCCCTCTAGTGTTTTTCATCTGGCTCATCCAATACCTTCATATCATGTTAGCTTGCTTCTATGTTAGAAATAGAATCTGAGTATATGGATCATATATTAGATGTAAAAACCCCTAGTGGTAAGATCTTCTCTTCATATCTCCAAACTCCAACCATGGACCTCTGTATATCTGGTATAATGTTTCCTCAGATTTCATCTTGCTCGACATTACCACCTTTGATGTCATCTTGGGAATGGATTGGTTGAAGAGGTACAAAGCTATTTTGTTTTGTGAAGAATCAAAGGTTAGTTTTTCACATCCTATTGAGGGAAGATTGTGTGTCAAGGGTAGGAAGCGAGAAGATCGGAAATTTGTTATTTCCACCATCAAAGCTAAAAAGCTAGTCTCGCAAGGGTGTAGAGCTTTCTTAGCCTCTATAGTCCTCGAGGCTACACCTCCTTCTCTCGACCACATAGATGTGGTGAAGGACTTCCTGGACGTCTTTCCCGAGGAGTTACCTGGTTTGCCACCAACTCGAGAGGTGGAGTTCTCCATCGAGCTTGTACCCGGAACTTCACCAATATCGAAGCCACCTTACCGCTTGGCCCCTGCCGAGCTTGCCGAATTGATGAAGCAGCTAGAAAAGCTTCTCAACATGGGCTTCATCCGCCCTAGTGTTTCACCCTGGGGAGCCCCTGTCCTGTTCGTAAAGAAGAAGGATGGTTTGATGTGGATGTGTATGGACTGGCGCATGCTTTACCAAGTGACGGTAAAGAATCGTTATCCTTTACCTCCCATCGATGACTTGTTCGACCAGCTAAAGTCAGCCACTGTGTTCTCTAAGATGAATCTACGAAGTGGCTACTACCAGATGCGCATGAAGGATAATGATGTACCGAAGACGGCGTTCAGAACTCACTATGGGCATTACGAATTCATGGTCATGCCTTTCGGCTTGACAAATGCCCCTACTGCCTTCATGGACTTGATGAACCGAGTGTTCCACCCATACCTTGACAAGTTCGTGGTGGTATTTATCGATGACATTTTGGTTTATTCTGAGACATTAGAACAACATCGTGAGCATCTGTGGATTGTACTCAACACACTACGAGAAAATCAACTCTATGAAAAATTCTTAAAGTGTGAGTTCTGGATATAGGGAAGTGATGTTTCTGGGTCATGTGATTTATGTTGGACATATAGCTGTTGATCCTGCAATGGTAGAAGTTGTGACCAAGTGTAAAGCTCCAAAGAATCCCTCAGAGATCTGTAGTTTCCTTGGCTTAGCAGGTTACTATCAAAAGTTTATCAAGAACTTCTCTGAGTTGGCCTTTCCTTTAACCAAGCTGACGCGAAAGGAGGTCAAGGTTCTCTTGGATACCAGAATGTGAGAACAGTTTTCATAAGCTGAAGAAGAGCCTGACTTCTGCTCCCGCGCTTGCTTTGCCTATTGAGGGCATACCCTATGTCATCTACACTGATGCATCCAGACAAGACTTAGGGTGTTTTTTGATGCAAGACGGAAAGGTGATCGCCTATGCTTCTCGACAGTTGAAACCTAACGAAGCTAATTGTCCTACACATGATTTGGAGCTTGCTGCCATAGTTCACGCTTTGAAGATCTGGTGACACTATCTCTATGGTGAAAAGTTTGAAGTCTTTTCTGATCACAAGAGTATGAGATATCTATTGACTCAGAAGGATATGAACTTGCGACAACATAGGTGGATGGAATATCTTAAAGATTACGACTTCACCATTACCTATCATCCTGGTAAAGAGAATGTCGTAGTTGATGCTTTAAGTCACAAGAAGGATGTTATTTGTGCTACTTTGAGATGTTCAGTATGGGAAAACCTTGAACATGTGGCTAGATGGAGACCTCAGCATGTTGAATCAGTGGATGAAGACAAGTTGTGTGTTCATATGGCCAGCTTGACCATTACACCAACCTGAATCTCAGAAGTTGTGGCTGCACAGTTGGAGAGTTCTGAGCTTGAGGAGATGAAAGCTTTAACTGAGAAACTGCAATTTGACTTCTCTGTCAGAGTGGATGGTGTTGTCCGCTTCAAACAAAGGTTGTGGATTCCTAATGTTGGTGATCTGAGACAGAAGGTTCTGAGTGAAGCTCATGGGTCCAAGTACACTATTCATCCTGGAACAACAAAGATGTATAAGGACTTCCAACGAAGCTTCTGGTGGAAGAACATGAAGAATGATATAGCTTTATTCATCGCGAAGTGCTTGACATGTCAGCAAGTCAAGATCGAACATCAATGACCTGGTGGTCTTCTTCACCCTCTTGAAATTCCAGAATGGAAGTGGGAGAAAATCACAATGGACTTCATTACTGGTTTCCCCAAGTCCAAGAAAGGTTATGATACAGTTTGGGTGGTTATTGACCTGCTTACAAAATCTGCTCATTTCTTGCCTTTCAAAACCAATTACAAAGTTGCAAGTACGGCTCAGTTGTACGCTGAGTGGATCGTACGCCTGCATGGAGTACCTGAGGTAATAGTTTCTGATCGTGACCCAAAGTTTACTTCTTGTTTATGGGGTCAGATTCAGGAGGAGATGGGTACTGACTTGTGTTTCAGTACTGCTTACCACCCACAGACTGATGGTCAATCTGAGAGAACGATTCATATTCTGGAGGACTTGCTTCGTGCTTGTGTGATGGATTGGGGTGGTGCATGGGATCGGTATCTGCCATTAGCTGAGTTTGCTTACAATAATAGCTACCAAGCTAGTATTGGTATGCCACCTTTTGAAGCTCTCTATGGTAGACCATGTCGTTCACCTTTGCATTGGGATGATGTCGGTGAACGTTCTCTAGTGAAGACCGATGACATGCAAATGATGATAGAAAAGGTGCAGTTGATAAAGAAACGCATGAAAGCTGCTCAAGACTGATAGAAGATGTATGCTGACAAGAAGAGGTCCGATGTTAACTTCCTAGTGGGTGACTATGCATTTCTGAAGATCAAGCCTATCTGTTCTATTGCTAGATCTAAAGTTAAAGGCAAGTTGAGTCCCCGCTATGTTGGACCATTTGAAATCTTAGATAAGGTTGGAGACTGTGCATACCACTTAGCCTTACCTCCTTCCAATGATAAGATTCATAATGTGTTCCATGTCTCTGTGCTGAAGAAGTATGTAAAGGAATCATCTCATGTGCTTACCGTTGAGCCTTTGGAGATACATGAGAATCTGACCTATGAAGAGATACCTGTGAAGATTCTTGACTCCCGAGTAAAGCAGCTGAAGAATAAAGAGATTGAGCTGGTAAAAGTTTTGTGGAAATATCATGGTCTGGAAGAAACCACTTGGGAGTTGAGAGATGAAATGTTACGTACTCACCCTTCTCTTTTTGCTTGAGATTTCGAGGACGAAATCCTTTTAAAGGGGTGGAGTGTTGTAACATAATGAATCTTAGATGTAATATCCATGTAAACCTTTTTACCAAGTTTCCCTCTCATTTCTATCCTTTATGTCATTTATGTTTAATTAGTGGAATTTATAGTGGTTTAGTGAACATTTATTCACTAATTGTACCAATATAAGGGTTTATGCACAAATACCTCAGTAAAAGCTTAATTACCATAATTAAGTTCTATAAACCTTAATCTAACTTTTTGATATGATTTGAAAACATAAAATGAGGCTAAGTTTCAAATTTGGTTTGATTTGGATGTTGTTTGTGCAAGTTATGCAATTTTAGGTACATTCTGGACTTTTATGCAATTTTCCCAATTGGGAGGTTTTCTTTGCAAATTATCTCCTGAATTTTAATCATTATATATTCCCTTACCATTAAAGAGATTTTAAACCATTGGAGAACCTATTTTCACCTTGGTTTGATGGTATTTCTTTTTCAAGGGCATTATAGGGATTACCCTCTTTATAAATATGCTTATCCTTAAAAGCTATCAATCAATGAGGTTATTTCTTTCTTTAAAAACGGTGGGGATGGCCTAGAATAATCTATGGGATCTTAGAACCGACTTTGTATATGCATTAAGCCTCTATGAGCTATCCTCTTGCATAGCCATCAATCCCTAGGCTAAAGACACATGGAAAGTCCCTTAAGACTCCTCATGCTTCACCTCTTTCTATATATAGCCATGTATACCCCTTCGCAACTCACAATTAAAAAACTCTTGCTCTCCTTTTCTTTACTCTAGATTAGATAATAGTTCCTTCTATATTTGGCCACGAAGTTGCTGCCCCAAGGTAATAGAGGGAGCCTACGTTGGAGAAGAAGGCTCATCGGGCTTCCAAATTGCTCTATTAGGGTTTCTAAAGCTCCTCCTTGGTAATTTCGACCAAAACTAGTAAGTTTCCTCCCTTAGTTCCCTATTTTCATACTGATAGTCTTCCTTACACCTTCTTCTAGGTCGTAACTATGACCATACATGGTAAAACTCCACCTAAAACCCTAAAACATGTCATCTCCTTGCTCTTTTGCTAGGGTTTGCACCTCTAAAGTGGAGAAGGTGATATTTGCTCAAGAAAGGAGCTTGGCTTGGAGAAACCAGACCTTATAATCTCAGAATCCTTTCTGTTTGAACCTTATTACCTTCCTAGAGGCAAGTTTGGTTAACACCCTTCTCATATATTGCTTAGTACATGCTTAAAACTCATGCTTTTATGTTGAAAATCGATGATTTCCATCTCTTTTTACCATGCTCTTCTAAGGTTTTGATTTCTTGTTGTTTTACCTTATCTAGAAGTTCTAGTTTGGTTACCTATGCAACTTCAATTATGATCTTGGTTGAATGGTGTTTTCTCCCTCTCCCTCTCTCTTTAATTATCTCGTTCGGTTTGATGATGTGGCAATTTCCTATTGGTCAGTATTGCAAAATTCATATCTTCTAAACCGCCTATCCAAATTTGAAAAATAAATATGTTTTGGAATTGGAAAATTAATCTCTATCTAATAAAAATATTTTAAAGGTCTGATTTCATGGTTTGACGAAGGGTGATTTTTGTAAAACGAATTTAATGCATAAAATCCATAAAAGTTACATCTTAAACATCATAACTCCAAAATTAACATAATTATATGTTTTCTTAATCAGGAAAACCTAATAAGTTTATCGGTGATGTTTTAAGAGTCTAAATCCGAATTTTGCTAAAAATCTCTAAAAATAGGGTTTCTATATATTAATGTGCACTATGCACTCTAATACATGTTAATACATTGAAAATAGGCAAAGTGGAACTTGGACTCAATTAAAGTGGTGAAAGTTAGTAATTGATATCGGTAAGAGAGGTATGTGCGTTCCTTACACCCTATGTTGGGATAATTGCAGCCAAATCCTATATTTCCCTAATGAGGCTTAAATGAACCCTAAATATCCTATTCTTGAATCCTAATGTTGTTCATGACTCAAATTAGATTATAATTTCTTCTTGTTTGGGTCTTATACCCCACTGCCATGCTTATTGAATATTATCACTACTCTTGCCATGACTACTTTTCTAGAATGTGGATTTATGTTCTATTTAATTTGAAGTAGTGGTACTTATGTACAACCACCCACAGAGGACATGTAAATAATCGCCCTGGGAATGTCTTATTCTCCCCATAATATTGTAGGTGACTGGGAATGTCTTATTCTCCCCTCACCTAAAGTTAGAGGTTCGGTAGGTGCCTCAACCCTACTTAGTTAGGTAGACATAATTATCTTACATGCAAATCCTTTTGATATAATTGTTAATGGCAAGTTTCTTTTGAATATAGCCTCATACTCTTGTTATCTTCATTATATGATGAACCCTAGCCTGTTTTTTTGTTGTACTTATCTTGATATCCTAGATTAGTTTTGTGACACATACCTTGTTTTATTTCCCCTTTTGCTGGGTGCTTTCCCAACCACCCAGGTGCTGGTGCTAAGCAAGGAGAAGGACAAGTTTGAAGGAATACATCTCAGGAGTAGATCTCAAGCTATCTGAAAGGATGTCTAGGTTGCTATAGCTAGATCCTTTTCTCTTATCTTTTTCTTTTGAGAACAATCATGTAATGAACAAATGAAAGCCATGTAATAGGCTTAGTTCTTTTATTTCTGCTGTTATTGACATTTTGTAATGTATCTGGTGCATGCTTATTTATTTGGAATATTATACATGCATCCCTAAATATCTTTTGTCTTTCTAAAAAGATGGATGTTTTGTACTTCCTTTAAATTTTAGTAAGGAGGTGATCTCGCCTCTTTACAACATGGTATCAGAGTCTTTAGGAAACTATTAGGACATGAAGTTGAAGCAAAGGTGTCTAGAATGGATCAGGGTTTCGGGGACTGGCAATATTTTCCTCCACACCACTAGCTTGGTTTACGAGGACTCCCGTGCCCATATTATACCGGCCTGGCCTGAGCTGATACAAATTGCCCAAAATAGTATACTTTTAGGAAATATCATTCTAGATATTCTTTTCTCATCTATTCTTTTGTTCTTTTTCATCTATGATTCAAATACTCCTGGGAACTTAACATATTAACCCTACCTTTCAGGATAGGTGACTTGTTCGACAGTAGGATCAAGGGAAAGGAGTCAAACCCTAATGACTCCAATGTGGAAAACACTCTTGTGACTCCTACCGGCCATAGTGTGGTCAACCCTGCTACTCTAGGCACCGCCTCCTTCACACAGGAGCAAGAGCTGGCAATGCTGCGCCATGTGCTCTCCACCTTGATGGGGCAATTCCACACAGTGGTTGCCAATGCCAACAAGCCGAGGGAGTTCACCCTCACTGACTTCATAAAGATGCAACCACCCTACTTCAAAGGTGAAAGTGAACACAACATGGTGGATAAAGCTGATGACAAGGTGTTGGCTTTGGATCAGACCTTCGAGGGTATGGCATGCCCTCCTCACCAGAAAGTTTAGTTCGTGACGTATGTGCTGAACAGACCGACACGTATCTGGTGGAATGGTGTCGCCCGCACTCGAGACACCTCTACCATGGAGTGGGACCAGTTCCTGAAGCTCTTTAGGCAGAAGTACATCTGTCCTGCCTTCTTGAGGAAGAAGGAAGTCGAGTTCTACAGCCTCAGGCAGGGAAGCATGAGTGTGGCTGACTACATCCAATGGTTCCTACTTCTGGAACGCTATGCCACCGACCTTGGAGCCAAGAGAAGGGCAACATTGTTCTCAGAGGGCCTAAACTACCAAGTGGGTCGAAGTCTTGTTCCACAACTTCCACTCACCTTCCAGCATATGGTGGATAAGGCCCTGGCCATCGAGTCTTACCCAGGATTCCAATCCTATGGACACAGTAATGGATATTGCAACAACAAGAGGAAGAACCCTACCCAGAATGAGAATCGCGGACGTGATCGGTGCAATAGGTGCTCTCGTCACCATCTTCCAGGGAGATGTCCTACCAACAATGCACCTGCTCGTAGAGACAACCGGCCTCCTATGACCTGCCATGAGTGTGGCCAAGTTGGGCATATCCGACCACTCTGCCCCCGTTTCCAGCAAGGACAAAATAATACCCAACAGCCGCAACAGCCAAGGCAGAATCCGCCTTTGCGGAATAACAACAACAACAACAACCAGAACCCGAGGCGACCGCCAGCAGAGAGGAGGAGTGGGAGAGTGTTTGCTCTCAATGCTAAGGAAGCAGGCGAAGATAATGAAGTTATTGAAGGTACCTTGCATCTTAATATGCATCCTATAAAGGCACTATTTGATTCTAGCTCATCCAATACCTTCATATCATGTCAGCTTGCTTCTATGTTAGAAATAGAATCTGAGTATATGGATCATATATTAGATGTAAAAAACCCTAGTGGTAAGATCTGCTCTTCATATCTCCAAACTCCAACCATGGACCTCTATATATCTGGTATAATGTTTCCCTCAGATTTCATCTTACTCGACATGACCGCCTTTGATGTCATCCTAGGAATGGATTGGTTGAAGAGGTACGAAGATATTTTGTTTTGTGAAGAATCAAAGGTTCGTTTGTCACATCCTATTGAGGGAAGATTGTGTTTCAAGGGTAGGAAGAGAGAAGATCGACAATTTGTTATTTCCGCCATCAAAGTTGAAAAGCTAGTCTCGGAAGGGTGTAGAGCTTTCTTAGCCTCTATAGTCCTCGAGGCTACACCTCCTTCTCTCGACCACATAGATGTGGTGAAGGACTTCCCAGACGTCTTTCCCGAGGAGTTACCTGGTTTGCCACCAACTCGAGAGGTGGAGTTCTCCATCGAGCTTGTACCCGGAACTTCACCAATATCGAAGCCGCCTTACCGCTTGGCCCCTGCCGAGCTTGCCGAACTGATGAAGCAGCTAGAAGAGCTTCTCAACATGGGCTTTATCTGCCCCAGTGTTTCACCCTGGGGAGCCCCTATCCTGTCCATAAAGAAGAAGGATGGTTCGATGCAGATGTGTATGGACAGCCGCATGCTTAACCAAGTGACGGTAAAGAATTGTTATCCTTTGACTCGCATCGCTGATTTGTTCGACCAGCTAAAGCCAGCCACTGTGTTCTCCAAGATGGATCTATGAAGTGGCTACTACCAGATGCGCGTGAAGGATAATGATGTACCAAAGACAGCGTTCAGAACTTGCTATGGGCATTATGAATTCATGGTCATGCCTTTCGGCTTGACAAATGCCCCTGCTGCCTTCATGGACTTGATGAACTAAGTGTTCCGCCCATACCTTGACAAGTTTGTGGTGGTGTTTATCGATGACATTTTGGTTTATTCTGAGACGTTAGAACAACATCGCGAGCATCTGCAGATTGTACTCAACACACTATGAGAAAATCAACTCTATAAAAATTCTCAAAGTATGACTTCTGGATAAAGGAAGTGATGTTTCTGGGTCATGTGATTTCTGTCAGACATATAGTTGTTGATCCTGCAAAGGTAGAAGTTGTGACCAAGTGGAAAGCTCCAAAGAATCCCTCAGAGATCTGTAGTTTCCTTGGCTTAGAAGGTTACTATCAAAAGTTTATCAAGAACTTCTCTGAGTTGGCCTTGCCTTTAACCAAGCTGACATGAAAGGAGGTCAAGTTCTCTTGGATACCAGAATGTGAGAATAGTTTTCAGAAGCTGAAGAAGAGCCTGACTTCTGCTCCCGTGCTTGCTTTTACTGTTGAGGGCATACCCTATGTCAAATACACTGATGCATCCAGACAAGGCTTAGGGTGTGTTTTGATGCAAGACGGAAAGGTGATCGCCTATGCTTCTCGACAGTTGAAACCTAATGAAGCTAATTGGCCTACACATGATTTGGAGCTTGCTGCCATAGTTAATGCTTTGAAGATCTGGCGACACTATCTCTATGGTGAAAAGTTTGAAGTCTTTTTTTATCACAAGAGTCTGAGATATCTATTGACTCAGAAGGATATGAACTTGCGACAATGTAGGTGGATGAAATATCTTAAAGATTACGACTTCACCATTACTTATCATCCTAGTAAAGCGAATGTCGTAGCTAATGCTTTAAGTCGCAAGAAGGATGCTATTTGTGCTGCTTTGAGATGTTCCGTATGGGAAAACCTTGAACATGTAGCTAGATGGAGACCTCAGCCTGTTGAATCAGTGGATGAAGACAAGTTGTGTGTTCATATGGCCAGCTTGACCATTACACCAACCTTGATCTCAGAAGTCGTGTGTTACAACCCCAATTTTTGGGTTCAATTGGTGAGAAATGTAATTTCTCATATTAAAGATAATTGAACAAAGAATGGTATAATTTGTTTTGAATAAATGGATTTTGTTTACAATAGCCTTGATGTTTGTGTTGTGGGCTTTATTGGTTATTGGGCCCAAATAACAAGGAAATTCAATTAGTAAATGAATAACTGAATTTTTAAGAAGAGAAATATGTAGAAACCTCTAGAAGGCAAATCCAAAGAGAATTTCATGCCTCTTGGGTTCCTTGGGTACCAAGGAGTCCAAAGTTGCAAAAAGAAAGCAATAAGAAAAGAAAAGATTAATTAAGTATTTCTTTATTAAGAAATAAATTGAAAATAATGATAATATGTGGAAAATGAGTGGAAAGAGGCATAAATGAGATTTCGTGGTGAAATTTCGTATCCATGAGGTTGCTAATATTAAAAGGAATGCCAATGAGGAAAATAAAGATAACTAAAGAGAAATCCTCAAAAAGAGATATTTTTACCATCCACTCTACACATCTGAGTTGTATAGATAGGTAAATCTATGTTATGCTATGTCTAGCTTTGATGGTTCATATACTAGAGCTGGAATGTAACATGAACATTGCTTTGATAGAGATGGAATGTAAATTTCTTTTTAATTTGATGAACCAATGTACTGTCATGCTAACTGTAATCATGTACTAGTGAGATTTTTTGATGAACATCGCACTTCTATTGCTGCAACTTGCAAGAGGAATTAACAATTCCTGAAAGTTTTTTTTTGGTAATGGTTTTTTTCTAATTTCAGAGCTAAAACCTGAGAAGAGAATGAAATTGCATTAGGTCCTTGGAGGAAGCTATCAAAGGAAAATGAAATTGCAAAGCAAGAAAGAAAGGTTTGCTTGGCCATTTGTCAGTTAGTCTGTTGGTGGATTCGACATGGATGTTGCAATTGTTCTGTATTAGGCCACTTGGTGGATTCAACATGGATGTTGAGTACTGCTGCATATGTATTGACTATGGATATGTTTGGACCTATTGTTGATAATGCAGGTGGCATTGTTGAGATGAGTCAGCAGGTAAATTATTTGCCCTTATTATTTGCTGCTTTACACTATTGTTGATAATGCAGTAATCACACAGTTGTTTACCCGGAGTTTGATGAAATAATAGAGTTTGTAAACGTCCTGGTGGATGCAGAGAAAGATGACATGCACATAAACAAGGATTCAGTCCAAATCTCTGCAGTAAAGGAAACCAAGGAAGCCAATATGGATGTCACTCCAGAGAGATCAGTAAGTAGGAGAATTAAAGGAAGTAGCACAAAGATGAAGAGGTGAGGGTCTGCGAGAAAGATTGAGACTAACAGAAGAAGTCCAAGACTAGAGACTTTTCAGAATCTAGCAGCGACATCTGAAGTAGATCAAAGTTTAATCACACCAAAGCTAATCTGTACAACCTGAGGAATGAATACAGACTTAATCAAGAGAATCATGTTGCAACTCCTACAGTTTCTGGTTTATAAGCGGCTATACAGATCGTTAATTCAGTCATTCATGTCTCCCTACTATTGTTCTTTTAAGTTAGTGAAGACTATATTGGCATGTGAAGCCATCCAAGTTCAATGGAGCTTGGTTAATCATCACCCTAAAATCCACTTCGTCTTTCATATTCCTGAAAGGTTGATAGCCCTAAGGGTTATCCTTAGTTTAGAGGATAATACTTGTAATGGTACTGATAATACCATATTTTATGATGTTCGTATTAGCTTGTTATTTGTAAGCTCTCGTTGATGGAATAAACAAGCCCTTATTATTTGTTGCTTTACACTAAACAAGCACCTTCAGCATGGTTTTTTTTGTTTAACCATCTAGAACAAGGATACATGTATTTTTTGTTTAACTTTTTGCTTTGGACTTAGGTTGAGGCTTTGGACTTAGCTATCACCTTGCTGCTATGATTCCTGAACACAACAGCCAACTGCACCTTGCTACATGTATTTTCAGAGGCCACTTTCAAGCCTTTCAATTGCCACACCCACCCTGCTTCCCGCATCACTCACCAGAATCAGACGCCAACAGAACTACACTCCGCTCAGCTGCCTTCTCTACAAGTTTCAGATGGGCCCATCTGTGTGGAAAGCAAAAGGCAGCTCCAAGTGCAGAACCAAGGAGCATATTCTGCACTCGCCATCTCAAGGAGCCAGGAAATATGAGACAAGATACAACAGCAGTTGCTGAGCCAGCTCCATCAATGTTGAAGACATCATGTATGCCACGTTGTTCAGCAAGAAGATTTTCCAAACCATAAAATGCAGCAGTAAACATTGGTGTTGTATTCAATATAAGTGGCAAGGTAAAATGTCCTCCCCATGTAATTCTCAATTGATTATAAATAAAAATTATTCATACTTTCAGAAAAGTGAGTTCGTCTACAACTGACATTCATTTAGAAATAATGATAATGAATTGAAAACTGAATGACTAAAAGCTATGAAAATGTAGTAATACAGAACTAGTAGTCATTAGTGGCTTTTTTTATATGCCATTAAACTCAATAAGAACATTTTCATACACCAACATAATACAAATAGTGGCATTTGTATAAAACCTAATTGATGGATAGTGGCTTTTTTATAAATGTCAAATGATGGTTTAGTGGCCTTTATGTGGCATTTATTCGAAGCCACTAATGACAAACCTTTAGTGGCTTTTACAACTTAAGCCACTATCTTCCTAGTGGCATTGGCGCTAGAGGCATTTTTTTAAATGTCAACAAAAGCCGCTAAACCTGTTTACTGGCTTTTATTTTTTTTTAGTGGCATATCTGAAAGGCCGCTAATGAGTATGTTTGTTGTGGTGTATGCCCATATGAGCTCATGGGGTTTCCATAGGTTCTTCTCTAACCTCATCAATGAAGGAGTTGTCCTTCACTCAAACATGCATGACCCATCCCAGGGTTGGGTTGCCAGAGGTACTAGGTCATCCAATGGCTCATATGGCATCCAAGGCATGTCTATCCAAACACCTGGTCTATCTCATCATTCCATCTCTCTCTCTAACCTTCACTTAGGGTTAGGGTTAACATCATCCTCAGAGGATGTGCCAGACCTCTACTTACAATGGAGATTTCTATCTCCAAGACTAACTCTCTTTATCTATCCTCCTGATAAGAAGGTCTAGCCTCAGGTTTATCTTGAGGACATGACAACTTATGTCATACAACCTAAGCATGTATCTATTCTTTAGTTTGCGCTTAACCTATTAAGCTTATGTCCATGACATCTTATTTACATGCTTTTCATTTAATTTGGTGGAGGATTCCTTAGACCTTATTAATCTTACCCATACCTCAAGAGGGTGAGGAGAGCAGGGAAAAACCCTAATCCTTAAGGTCCTTAACAGAATTTGTGATGAGAAGGGATGAATAAGATGAGAAAGTCCTAAAGGTGTCTTATTTCGATTCATACCCTAAGACTTTGGCAAGGCAGTCACATGGATCTAAGAGTCCTCGTATTCTGACTAGCGGTGCGGAGGAAAATATTGCCAACCCCTGGTCGTGATCCTTTTCTAGACACCTCCATCTTTTGGATAATCCTCTAATAACTCCCTTTGGTTCTATGGAGTTTGTAAAAATTTAATAATTATTAATGGTTAGCTGAGGAACCTACGCTCTGATACCAAATGTTACGACCCCACCTCCCGATAACCCCCAATTAAGGGAGACCGAGAGATCGAAGCCGCACCCATAACTTTCGGATCAAAGGTTTGGCAATTAACCAAGAATAATTATCAAATTTTAACAGACTATACTGAAAAGTTGTAAGAAAATAAATTTTTGCATACCTTTTTGAAAACTTGGATTTCTAAACTTCTATCCACTTAAGGATTCTACTCTAACTAATCCTCCTTGTATTTTACTTCATGTATTTAACAATATGACGATTTACTGTTTGTCCTTTTGGCTTGTACCTAAAATGCCGACAAACAAAATGTCACTTAGCCGAAGATGGTATGTGGGGGAAACAATAAACGTGCAACTATGATAAAAATGTAATCATTCAATTAATCATTTAACAATCAAGATTACATTTTAAATATAACTTTGCGATCCATGAGTACCCTATCCTCTGTGCTATCCCTGTAGTGGACCTGGATACTACCTTCCTTATGGTAGATCCCCATTAAACCCCTCATGGTCCCACCTATAGGTGAACCAGTTTCTAGGGTTGAGTCACATGGAACTACTCGTAAGTATCCCACTCCTTAACTCATGGCAGGCTAATAAGTCTCATGGCACCACACGTAGGTAGCCAGTTTCTAACTCTCAGTAACCTAGACCTTGCTCTAGGATTACCCCTTTTTTTAGCCTTTTCAAAGAAATACAGGTGGACCCGGATCTATCCAGTTATATACGCACATTTATAGTGATAATCATAGTCACTTTATAGTTTCATGAAATAAATAGACATCCAACAGTTGTTTTCAAGCAACCGATTAAAACTTCGGGAATCGTCGTGAAACTAGAGAAATTATTCATAAGTGTAACCACATACCTGATCTGATGATTTGAACAGAAATATCCATGCAAATAAGAATCCAATCAAGCAAGCACTTTCAACAAGATCCTGAAATAATTATGTAATTCCCTTTTTATTACTCATGTCATCAAGATCTAGCTCGTTTCCTAGGGTTTTTAGTTCACTTTTAGGGTTTCCATTGCAATTAGGGTTTCCCTTCATCTTTTACTATTTCAAACCCTAATTTTATACCATTAATCATAAACCCTTATCTTATCTATTCCTCAACATTAAGGTTATCTTAACAACATATAACTCTATTCTCGGATTTAAAGGCACCATTAACCATCAATTAATTTCATTAAGCTTCTTTCACATTAAAGCTACCATTTTTATCCTTTCTAATCCACGACAAGATTTCTATGCTCATTTATCATCAATTCAAAGTTCATTACAAACTAATCACATATGAACTCGATTTTCCATTAATACTACCTTTTATTCATGAGAAAACCCTCATTACTACTTTTAGGGTTTTTGTATTCAAATAACTTAAAACCATCATTTAACAACGTATTTCCACCTTTTTCAAATCATATATGATCTTATCCTCTTTTACCCTAAATTAGGGTTCTAAGGTTTCTTACAAAATCCTAATCATCTTAATTATCTTCATTAAAGATTCTCTAATCCAAACTATGTTCAAGAATCATGATATTACAGTTGTATTCTTGCAATATTGTGTTATGACCACTCAAACTCATATTTACTCAAATTAGGGTTTTTAGTCCATGTTCATGATCATAAAACCCTAAAACCAACATACTAATCATCCTTTTATGATTTTACCATTCCTTTTACTCTTAACAGGTTAAGATTGATCAAAAACATATAAAAGATTCATCATATTCATTTTTATATCATTCTAGGGTTTTTTTATTAATTAATGCATCAAAAGATGTAAAACCATATACTTTTTGAGTTTCAAGAAGAATTAGGCTTCAACCATAATTTCTTTGTGTTCCTCCCGTTCTGAGGATCAAAATTCATATATTAATTGTCCTAATCAGAGTTACCAATCATTAGATATGAATTTTGCAAAGTAAGAGTACCGTTGGCCAATCGGAGGGCGCCACGTCGCCTCCTTCACCATGCAAAGCGCTCGTCGAGATTATAATTAAATTACTATTTTGCCCCCCACTTGAGTGGCTGGCTCCTTAGCACAGGAGGGGTAGAACCGTCAAAATGCCACCCGACTTCTTCAACCTCACGAACCCTACCTACTGCTCACCTGCAGCCCTAGGCGCGGGTTCCCGGCTCCATCCCCGACCTCAACGGCCGTCAGGGTGGCTACCCCCGCCTCCGTCGTACATCCTCGCACCTCTAGGTGCTTCTGGTTTGCGGGTAGAGTCCTACTTCGGGCCTGCTCGGTCCTGCAACCCGTGGCTGACCTGCAGCTAACCCTTGGTTGTTACCCGAGCTTCAGGGTACATGGAAAAGTTTGTGCTCCTATACGGTGTCGTGGGAGCACCGGGATTCCAGTCTGTGGCTACTCCTTGTCCCTTGGCCTACCCCCTTGATTAGGGTATGGACGTAAAGAAACGTGAAGAAGAAGATGGAAGAGAGATAGCCGTGTGAGGTCCCTCTAGACTTGGGCAAGGATTCAACCCCTTATATAGGGAGGACATCCACGCCCTAACGTGCTTGCCCATGAAAAAAAATAAGGTTCTTTTCTATTAGAAATCTAATTCCTTCCCCATAATTCTTTTGTCATTGGTTCATTATCCAATGTATAAGTGAACAATATAACAAGGTCGATAATAAGCACACCATTCAGATTTATATACACCGCATTAGCAATCAAACAACTAGATTAGAATAGGAATTAAAACAACAACCTATATATGAAGGTGTAAGGAATTTGACAACCAATCACATCATTTTTCTATATTATTTTTCCCAATCCTAGTGGTTCTCAGGAGTCTGATTGTCAAATTGCCCATCAGTTTTGCAATTGGGTCATGGCAGATATGAGGTGAGGAACTACCACATTTAGAAACACCATCACAACTCTGAGTAGACTCTACTCACAATAAGCAAATAGGTTTAAAAACCTTAAACTAGAGGGTAGGATAAATAGATGTAGCCTCCTAAAAGTTTAAAGAAAAACATGTGTGAAATAGACACCTTAACTGAAATGTCTAAGTATATTATTGTAGTTCTTGCAATATACAACAATTAGTTTGTAAAATATGTACTGACATCAGTGAATTAGGCAATAAATATGGGGCATGTGCAAATGTTGTTTGATATGTCTTCTAAGATGTAAGTAACTAGTAAATCATGTTATGTAGGACTTTAAGGTGTTGAGAAAGAATGGAAGAACATACCTGATCGAATTCCGTTGAATGATGTGCATGTTCCAAGCCTTTCACCTTTGCAAGCATGGTAGGAGAAAAATAATTGATCTTTATGGAGAATCTCATTCACCTTCATTATTTTCTTCAAGGTAGAATATATGGCATGTATATAGTAAAATGAGCACTGGAAGTTTGTGCTTCATTTGATCCATATCCATATTTCAATCCTCTGCATTTGTACAACCACACCTTATACAACCACAGTCCAATAACTGGTGAACTATAGTTTTTATGCATTTGTACAACCACTCTCCACACCTTGTACAACCACACCTAAGACACAAGCAGAGCAACATAGAACACTCCAGATAAGAAAAATGAACACAACGACATATAGATTTGAGCCCAACAAAAACAATGGGACGAAAAACCCATACTTATGCTAAGGAGTCAAAATTCAAAACTTACAGCAGCTATTGATGGCTTGTCTGATTGCCCAGGGCTCCCATGGGACACATCCATTCCTAGTATAATAGTTGTCTCTTAGGAGATCTTTGGAAATGAATGGAGGATGCTTAGATGTGGTGAACTTCTCTGCAGGCTTATTCAGGATCTCATTCGTTGTGGAAACATGAAGTGTGTTGTCAGTAAATTTTTTTATGTATTTTGTTTAACTAATTTAAACGAAATATATTAAAAGATTTTACTTACAACACCCTTCATGTTTCCACAATGAATGAGATCATGAATATGCCTACGGGTGTCACATTGCGCAGAGAAGTTCACCACAGCCATGAGCATCCTCCATCCATGCCAAAGTTCTCCCAAGTGCCAACTATTATATTAGGAATGGATGTGTCCCATGGGAGCCCTGGGCAGTCGGACAAGCCATCAATACAGAGGTTGTCAGCTCTCGATATTGGCCTTTAATTAATCTCCAAGTACAGAGCTGCAGTTAGCAGAGGATCATTGCCACAGTTATTGGCTTTTAGGGCCTGTATCACAACCACATGTTACAGAAAAGGTATTATTTTAGATGGAGGGGGTAAAGGAAAAAAGACAAATATACAAATGTTGTTTTAACAATTAAGGGAACAAGGAGGAACCCACATTACTAAGAACACCCATTCTTTCTTGAGGCTTCTGCCTAGACTTCTCAACCAGATCAGACCTCTGAAGTGTTCACAATGACTTAGTGTGCCTCTGCAAAATGCAAAAACACCAGGCTATATTATACTTAGTACCAAAAACAAAACATTCAAAAATAATGTAGTGAGAAAACAGAATAACACTCGTAGAAGTAACACACCTCATGATCTGACATGATGCAAGTTGGATATGAAGCCCATAAATATGAAGCACCCGCAATATGCATTCCTGCTTATATAAGCAATTGCATTCCAAGATATTATCAAATAGAATCAAACCTGCATAGGTTGGAAAACAGAAAATCATGGTATATGATGTGTGGCTTCCATACAAAGGGACAATTACCCTTTTACTGCAGTAGTTTTTACATTAAAAAGGAATTATTCAGTCCATATCACCCATCAAATAACCGTAACTCATTTTCAACTAAATTTTTGGTTGAATTCATCCTTTTGTTCTTGAAGTTTTGCATCAAATTCCAACCGTTGTTCTTCAAGCTTATCCTGGAAATACTTCCTTTGTGCTTCTTCAGCTTTTCGGGATTTACAGTTCTTGCCCCAGATATCATAAGGTGATGGTCCAAGTCCATAACCGAACATATCCTGGTCTCTCTTCTCCCATAACAAGCCTATAAATTTCATCTGAAGTAACATCAGGTTGTTTTCTTCGTAGCTCTTCTCCTACCTCAGAATTTTTTTCCTACATACAATAAATCATACGAGATGCAATTTATACCAAATATATACCTCTATGAAATTAGTAAATGTAACATAATACTATAGGATATTATGTGTTGTACCAAAATTTTGGCGGATTCAACATCAACTATGCTCCCATCTTTTTTACGACGAGTTTTCTCATAAAACATTATGGGATCCACTTCTCCACCTATTTCCTTCTCCATCTTTATCATTCAAACAAGGTTATTGTAAACATCAAATTAATGGATGCCATCAAATTATCTAAATGGATCACAAAAATTACTAACTTACATCATATTTCAGACATGTAAACGACTTGGTTCCTGTTGTGTAGCTAACCTTTTAAAATTTTTTGCTTGTCTTGTTAGTTATAGACTTCCTCTGTGGAAAACATTGTAGTATTATGCATAGTAATTATCTGTGTGGTACTGTAAGTATCAATGAACACAAAAATAATATTACCTTTCTTTTATTACTCCTCCAATAATCGACAAGAAATTTCCAATGCGACTTGTCCACGCGGGGAACAACTTGTTCAAGCTGTTGTTCGTATGGACTATCTTCTACGAAGTATAGTCTCCTTAACTCGCACTTGTGGTCCTTCCATTTCTTTCCTAGTCTCTTCATTGTCCACTCCTTCAGATCTGAATCCATTGGGAATTTACTCTACCGACATAAAGGATATAAATTAGATGCTTCATTTAACCATTTAAAAATAAAATTTAATAATATACCTTCACAAAATTCCATATAGAATCTTTTTTATTTGTTGGAAATTGTCTCCAGTCCTCATAGTTTAGTGGACAAAGATTGGGATCTCTTGCAATGGTTGTTAGAAAATTTGATAAGTGACATTGGTTTTCACCTACTGGTTGTCCAAATTGATTGTTCTCAATGGGAATTGGATCGTCGGGCTTTCTTTTCCAAACTTTCAAAAATTGTGTTCGGCCACATGCTCGATGTTTTTGACCTAAGCATTCATTCATAAAGGATAATATATATATATATGCATAATTATATATGATTAAATGAAGCACTATAAATACAATGATATGAATGAAATGATTACCTAGCCCATCAGAAGGTGTTGTTGTAACATTCAATGACTCAACATGGTGATCAGAGATGTTATTTTGGTCCATGTTATCAGGAAATACATTGCTATTTTGGTTACTGGCAGCTCTATTCTCTACAATTCTTGAATGAATAGACACAGAAGCATTGACATTAGGCACACAGGGTAGATGTGAAATTCTTGATCTTGTAACTTTATCGCCACTTTATTTGTTTTGATGATTTTGGAACCTTGTTCCCATCTCCTTTTCAATTGTGCATGTTTGAGAGGATTTCGAACCACCAACCATATTATGGTCTTGGGGAGACGTGGCTGATTGGGCATTTTTTGCAGAGCTAGCAGCAGTTTTATTGAATTTGTTTGCTTGATGTTTTTGACCTAAACATTCATTCATAAAGGATAAAATATATATATGCATAATTATATATGATTAAATGCAACACTATAAATACAATGATATGAATGAAATGATTACCTATCCCATCAGAAGGTGTTGTTGTAACATTCAATGACTCAACATGGTGATCATAGATGTCATTTTGGTCCATGTTATCAGGAAATACATTGCTATTTTGGTTACTGGCAGCTCTATTCTCTACAATTCTTGAATGAATAGATATGGAAGCATTGGCATTAGGCACACGGGGTAGCTGTGAAATTCTTGATCTTATAACTTTATCGCCACTTTCTTTGTTTTGCTGATTTTGGAACCTTGTTCCCATCTCCTTTTCAGTTGTGCATGTTTGAGAGGATTTCGAACCACCAACCATATTATAGTCTTGGGGAGACGTGGCTGATTGGGCATTTTTTGCAGAGCTAGCAGCAGTTTTATTCAATTTGTTTGCTCTATCATTACGATTTTTAGTTGGAAGGGAAGCTAAAATTTTTTTGGAGCGATTTGAGGATGACATGTTCAAAGATTGCCAACAACCATGTTGAGTAATGCTAAGCAAATGAGTCTCCGTACAAGAGTCATTGTTGTTGTTCTTATCATTGCTTGCGGCTGTCATGTTATGGCAGTTGTCACTGTACTGTTCTCTCATCCTGAGTATATCAAGTCACATAAAAATGGTCACATTTAGAAAAATATTGAACAACATAATAATTTTTTTATTAATAATATTTAAAAATGAAACATAGATATTTAATCAAATATAATTATAAACAACAGTAGAGACAAGGATAAATATGAATAAGAATAATGTCAGACATGCAAAATTGATACACCTAGCTAGAGCACAATGTGAGACAGAAAATTATAGAGATACATTGAGCCAAAAAAAGGCTTATTTAAGTCAAATATTAATGACAAACAAAAAGAAACATTGGCTGCTATTTTGTAATCTTCTCATTCAGAACAATCATCATCATCACTTTGAGATACACTTTCATCATCCTGTTGAATTCGGGATTGGTCATTTTCAGTTGTTGAACTAGCAATAGTAATTCCTTCCATATCCAATCTAACTATGTCACAATCAATATCTTCATCCTCTGATGTCATTGATGGCCCATCTCCAGTTTCACCTTGCACATAAGCTTCGAAATTCTCAATACAAGATTGTTATTCCATGTTGAACATATCCCGTGGGGCAATCTTTACAGCAAAATGCCACCCTTTTACAGTGACATATTCTACATAAAATACTTGCCCAACTTGAGATGCCACTACAAATGGTTCTCCTGTAGTTTGAAGGCGTCTCAAATTAACAAGAGTCAACCCATGTTCATCATGCTTGATTCCCCTTGTTGAGTAGATGTCCACCCAATCACACTTAAATAATGTCACCTTAAAGTGTTCATAATAATTGAGCACAATAACATCCTTCAAAACACCATAGTAGGTTACATCTCTAGTAATTGGATTGCGGTCAGTGGTTTTAGAATAACAATCAGTCTTAGCTACCAGAAAGACTCCACTATTTTGTGTTGTTCGATTTGCATCTTTTGCCTTGGTATGAAATCTATGACCATTGACAACATAGCCCTTGTACTTAATGGCCAGTTGATGTGGACCTTGAGAAATAAACTTGATTTTATAATCTACCATATCTGTTCTTAGGAGTGTCTCAATCTAACAAAAGAAAAGTTTGTTAGACTTTATTTATGAAGCATAACTAATTTAATTACCACAACTAAACTTATATATTCCTTAAACCATCCATCAAATGAGTTACTGTGTATTCTCTGAACCTCCTTTAAGGACTTCTGAGGATGTTTTTGCCTAATGATATCATAGTGCATCATGAATACAAAATATGTGCAATATGTTATTGGAATATGTTATAGAATTTTATTAATAGAAGATAGTTGACACTAACTTACTTAATGTAGGGTTCAATTGCTTCACAATTGAATAGTACATACTTATGGGCTTGTTTCAATGTATGTTCGTCCAAGACACATGTTACCATTTTACCAATACCACGACCTACTGTCGAAAAAATAGACCAATCATCACTGTCAAGTGTTGGCTCGTTTTCCAAATTTGCTTCGTCAGTATCGTTTCTATTTGGCCGATTTAATTTTGTTTCAACTCCATCTAAGTATCTTGAACAAAAAGTTAGACACTCTTCATCTATATATCCTTCTTCTATTGATCCTTCTGGATATCTTTTATTATGAAGATATCCTTTTAGGGTCATCAGATATCTGAAAACAAAGTTGAGGAAAATATTATGATAAATTACATTACAATAGGTAAAGTCATCACGACGTGTGAAATGTTACCTTTCAATTGGATACATCCAACGATACTGAACATGGCCGACTATCTTAGCTTCATAAGAGAGATGGACTGATATATGCACCATTATGTCAAAAAAACATGGAGGGAATATCTTCTCCATCTCAGAAAGTGTAACAGCTATTGCATTTTCCAATGAAGAAAAATCAATTGGATCTATGACTTTAGTGTACAACCTTTGAAAATAGCGACAAAGATTAATAATACATAACTTAGCATTCTTACTGGGTAAGGACACAGTGACAGCTAATGGCAAAAGCTATTGCATCAACACATGATAATCATGACTTTTCATTGGTAGCATCTTATGATACTTCGGCCGTGTACATCTAGATATATTAGACGCATACCCGTATGGAACTTTGACAGATTTTAGGAGGTTGCAAAATAATATTTTTTCATCTTTTTTCATTGTATAGCAAGCTGGAGGTAGGATGGTATATTTACCAACAGTTTTTGGGTGAAGCGGAAATCTGATTCCCATATTCTCCAAATCCTTCCTTGCATTCAAGTTGTCCTTACTTTTATCCTTCAAACCTAGCAATGTTCCAACAATATTGTCACATATATTCTTCTCAATGTGCATGACATCGAGATTGTGCCTTACAATGTTAGTTTTCCAATATGGTAGCTCAAAAATATGCTTTTCCTTTCCCAAATGTGTGTTGAATCCTTACCCTCTTGGCCTTTTCTTACCAATTACAGTTCTTCCGTCCTCCAATTGTGACAAGATTTGAGCTCCAGAAGGAGGTTTAGGTGGACACCTAAATTCTTGCTCACCGTCAAATGCCTTTGCTTCTTTTTGGAATCTGTGGTTAGTTGGCAAAAACCTACGATGTCCTTTGTAGCAAACTTTACGGCTATGTGGCAACCAATGTGAAAAAATATCTTTATTACAATAGGGACATGCTTTGTAGCCTTTAGTACTCCAATCAGATAGATGTGCATATCCTGGAAAATCACTAATTGTCCATAATAAAGAAGCACACATCTGAAAGAATTCCTTGGTTCCAGCGTCATATGTATGTACACCAGTATCCCATAGTTCTTTCAACTCTTCAATCAATGGATGCAAGTACACATCTATATTTTCGGGTGAAGCTGGTCCAGGAATGAGTAGGGACAACATAAAATATGGTTGCTTCATGCACAACTAAGGAGGTAAATTATATGGAATAATCACAACAGGCCATGTACTGTAAGAAGTACCCATTGTCCCAAAAGGATTAAATCTGTCAGTTGCAAGTCCCAATCGAATGTTTCTAGCGTATGCAGCAAATTCTGGATGCATCACATCAAATGTATTCCATGCAGGTGAATCAACCGGGTGTCTTAACTTGTCACCTTTTTCATATTCTTCTGCATGCCACCTCATTAAGGGTGAGGTTTTTGATGACATGAATAACCACATTAGGCGGGGTATAAGTGGAATGTGTTTGAGCACTTTGATATGTATTCTCTTGGGTTTTTTTGCAAGCTCGTCATCATCATCTGGGATTGTAATCGGTTTCCATCTTGATGCTCCACATGTATCACATACGTTTTTATCAGCAGAATCCTTCCAAAACAACATGCAACCATTTAGACAAACATGAATCTTCACATAATCTAAGCCCAATCCTGTAATCATCTTTTTTAGCTCATAAAATGAATTAGGTAACTGTTCTCCTTCTGGTAGCATCTTCTTAAAGAACGTAAGAAACATAGATGATGCTTTCTTACTCAAGCCATTAAGACAAACCAAGTGATAGAATTCTAGGATGCAAGCAAGTTTGCTATATTTCTTACACCCTGGATATAATTCTGTCTCCGAATCCTTTAAAAAGATATAAAAATTTTCAATATTGAAATGTTGATCACTAGATGGCTCCACTCCTTCTATATTTCCATCTTCACTGAAACTCAGAAAAGTATCATGCAACATATCTTGTAAATTTTCAGCATTAAGGAAATCTCCCTGATCAGTAGGAGCATCCATTTGAACATCGACATCTTCACCATGAAAAGCCCAAGAAATATAGCTTGGTAAGAAGCCATGCCACAGTAGATGGCTCAATGCAGTCTTTCGGGTGACCTGGTATACATTAGCACACTTTCTACATGGGCATACAATCTTGTCTCCAATCGATGAATGTTCAAAAGCAAAATCCAAAAATTTTGATACTCGACATAAGTATTTACTGCTGGTTCGGTCATCCTCTGCTATCCAAGACTTAGCCATTCTATAAAAATAGTAAAACATATAACATATGAGTAAGTATGTCATATTAAAATAGACTATACAATATGAGAAAATACTAGTGTAATCATGCAAATGAAGTTCACGTGAGCCTATCCGACTAGGCGGGTGCCCAAGCATTTTTTGAAATACTTATAATAAGGATAAAAGAACATAGTTATAATAAGGATAAAAGAACATTTATAATGAAATTTATCAGTAATTTGTAACATAATAGGATATGCATATTTCTTTTTGTTGTTTGGTTTCGAATGTGTCATTAGATAGGATGGATTTGTGAATTTGGAACATTCATGGGAACACACACTTCAGTTATAAGCATTCATGTAGCAACTTTCAGTTCCATTCATTAATTTCTTTTTACATCCACACATAGTGGTGTACCCCTAAACAATAACTAAACAAAGGGGTTGGTGTACCCCTAAACATGTGCATAATTAAAATAACTATTAATATAGACAAGTCTAGATAGATAGACAACTAAATACTACACCAACATGGTCCTGCATCAGTAACTTCGAGGACTTATAATTGTGGCGATCTTCTCCTGAAGTTCAGAAAAGAAAGCAGCTATGAGTATTGATTGCTTTCAGACAAAAAGTGTAAACACAAATTTTTTGTCTTGACAATTATATTTGTTAATTGGACCTACCATGGCCTTTTTGATGATTGTACTGTGTCGCGGAGCTCCTCACTGTATTTAGACAAATCTGAATTGACAGGGGCCTCATAATCAGATTCGTCTGAGCTCGAGCTGATATCCTCCGTCGTGCGCTCATACCGCTGTAGATGATCGGGGGTCTCGCAGTTGATGTTGGTTATCCAAATGTTGATGGTATTATGGCCAACTGGACGGAGAAAAAGCCTGTCGCTACGGCCCACTAGAATCTTTCTAATCCAATCACGCCAACAAGATTTTGATACAATATTTCCTGCCAAATCATACTCAACCTCGATAACATGTGAATAATTGCCAAAATTTAGGGTCACTTCACCAGTCCTGTAGTGTCTTCCTTTTAGAAAACACCAATGTTTGGGTATGACCAATTGGTTTAAGGAACGATCATCTAGGATGATGTCCAATTGTTCTTCAATAGGGAACATTAACATTGACATAGAGGCCCAGTTCATAGTGACTGTTGTGGGTGGACAGAGACTACATAATATTAGTATTAACAAAGTGTAAGTACATATAACGATGTTATATATTTTCAAAAAAAGTTGTATAACAGTAGTTAACCTTTTATTGCTTGTCATAACCAACTTTATTGTGGTAGACATGATAGCTTGAAAATAAATCTAATAGAGGAGATCATGTCCTATATCTTTGCAATCAGTCCAATGTTCACTAATCCTTCTTTGAGAATTTCAAGGAAGTAACTAGTATTTTCTATAATTTGATGTATCTTGGTATTTCATAAAATGAGGTGACACTTATTATCTATTTGTTTAATCAACACTCATATTTTAGAATATCAAAGAGGTTAATGGTGTCTGGCTTATTTTGTATAGGTGTGAGACCTATTTAATTTGGAGTATCCATGCACTACTATAGAAGGTGTGAGACCTATTTAAAGAGGTTAGTGGCATCTTTGCACATTTTTACTATAGTCTCGTACTTTTGTGTTTATCAAAACACTACTACAAGATATCTTATCATCTTATTATTTTGATAGTACCACAAATTTTATGACAAGGAAGATTCATCTAAAAGTTGTAAATTTTCTAAATGAGTTATGTGAGGTTATTATTCTCTCACCTATATGTAAATGGGATAGATTGCTGCCTCTTTAGTTTTATGAGTACATGACACTATGTTTGAAATACTTTTTAAAAGGATAAAAGAACATACTTATAATAAGGACCCAGGCACATTCTAATCATTTTGAAGTGAATCAGAAAATGAACAGGAGCCTGGGTCCTATCCGCTAGTATCAAAGGAGAATTCGTAAACCTCAAAACCACCAACATGGTTTCCAAACCTACAACCTCATCTTCTACAAGCTCAGCTTCTACAAACCTTTAGAACATATACATCCAGAAAGTATCAATGACTGCACGTATCAATGACTGCAAAGTCTATCATGCAGCTTGCTTGGCACATGAAAGAGAGACATGTTCAGTTGTATTGGCCCAAGTGGAAAGCAAACCCTGTTAGGGATAGGTCTAAATCTGAATCACAAGCACCATTTGGCAAATTGTTTGGCTAAACCTAAAGTAGGCATACAAACTGTGGTCTTCCCTGAACTAATTGCATTGGATGTACTAAAAATGTCATGCCCCACACAATAAAGTTGTAACATCAAAAAAGTCAAACCTAAAACTGGAAATGCACACTACAAATTTTAGCACGATCATGTATGAATGCAAAACAATATTGAACTGAATTAGGATCAATCATAGTGATTGGTTAACTAAATTATCATTGACATCTACTTGTTTAGAAAATAGGTAAAGCCAAGGTCAACACACATTAACAACCATAGTAAAGCCTCATCATGATTTATAGACCAGTTGCAGACTCCTAACACATGTATCAATGACTGCAAAGTATGTCATGCAACTTGTTTTACACATGAAAAAGATCCATGTTCAACTACATTGGCTCAAATGGAAACCAAACCCTATTAAAGGATGGCCAGAATTTGGCAAACAACTTAGCTAAAAATGAACTAAGCATACAAAATGTGGTCTGGCCTGAATAATATGACCCAAATTGAGGAAAATGTGGCATGAAACAAAGTGGTGGTTCATATCCATGGAAAAAATCGTATCAATCCAATCCATATATAAAAAAACACAACTAAAGCTAAGCGTGGGAAAAAATCAGTAAATTTTAAGTTAAAATCTCTATTGAAATCCTATATAATTTGCCTTAGGAAAATATTTTATGACCAATCAGTAAATCTTAGAGGACTTCAAAGCCAAGTATTAGATTATCTGAATCACCACTCATATGAATAATGTGTGTGAGATAATCCTTGAGAACAACATAGGATGGGACCTGGATGTATTCTTGCAACTCCTACCTAAGGAATATGCTGAATCAATTAGCATGGTTCCTTTCCAACTCACGGTTACAAACGATATGTAGATGTGGTGGCTAAACTGCTTGAGATCCTTTAATGCTCACTCAGCCTATTGGTTTGGTGTCATTGTCATGAGAAATATCAAGAACAAAGGAGGAGCAACCTGAATAGATTAACCACACTAATTTGTACTTTGAGGTGGCTATAAAAATGTCATATTTTCTCTGGTGAGTGGCCACTGAAATCTTGGTTACAAGAGAGAGGTTAAAAGATAGATGCTACATAATTGGAGACATATCCCCATCAATGGATGAAGTAGGGAAATATCGTGATGACAACATACCTCTTCAGAAAGTTGCAAAGCTTAAAGGAATTGGATGATTGGAGTCCCTCACTCGAGCTCACCGGCGCCTGAGGGGCAGAGTCAGTCTGTGGCGGTGCTTCAGGTTGGCTCGGTCCAAATAGGTGGCGGATGAAGGTTCCCAATTGATGAAAAAGACCGCGCACGATCGGCAAGTTTCACTCCTCCACTCGCAAATGGCACAGAGCAAGCTACAGTCGAGAAAGAGAAGAACGCTCCACGCGATCGCCAAGTATCACAGGCGAGTTCCTTGCTAGGGAAACGATCGCCAAGGTCGATGCTCCACACGCTGGTCTGAGGAGCGAAGAGTTGTATCAACTGAGAAAGAGCAGAGCACGCTAGATCAGACTATCATGATTTTTTGGAGTGCGAAGTTGAAAACTTGGAGCGGGAAGTAAAAATTGTGTTACCAATTAGTTTTCTAATTTGGTATGGCAATTTCAAATTGCCACTAATTAAAAATAAAAATGCCTTTAATGTTATGTCCTTTTTAGAAACTCTATAATAGGTGGTTTAGAGGCATTTTAATAAAAAATGCCTGTATATTAGAAAGATAGTGGCCTTTTTTATAAAAGCCACTAGAATAAATGTCACTATTGGGCGATTTTGCTGTAGTGATAATAGGCACCCAGAATGTATCAGTAGTGCGAGCAATATGTTGAAACCCTGGTTAAGGAATCATGATGGACGACTTATGAAATAAGCATAAAGGGCTATGGATGATCTTGATGCAAACATAAGTTCGAGCCTAGGCTTCACCTATGTAGAGGATGCTTTTGAGGTTGATCCTTCATGAAGAGATGACCTCTAATGGTGAGGTTAATTATAGGATTAGCTCGAGAGAGAGAGAAGGAAACCCAGCAAGAAGGTTGGAATCCTAGACTCCGGGATATGAGGAGAAGTCAGGAGTTGAGGATGATGTGACCTAAGTGGATGATAGAGGTCGTAACATGCTTGATCCCTAGAGGTTGATGATGTCTTGGTTGCCATGGGAGGAACCAAACCCTAGAGAGAGGATGGGACTTCTGGCACTTATGTGCCTAAGGTATAAGAGTTTACCTTCTGAGAAAGGAAGAAGAAGTTTTGTATACCCTGGAGAGGATTAGTAATAGGTTATGAGGCCTTGTACCTTGTTGTTTGACCTTGAGGGGGGGGACTCAACTCTGAAATGTTTCTCAAATAGAAGGATGATAGGAAGTGCATGTCATGCCTTTTGCAAGCCTGGTCTGTAGTTAAGAGATAGAGCGTGCAGTTGGACACCTAAAAGTGAACCTAGGGTTCCTAGGCCTAAGAGGGGAAGTGGTGTACCTAAGGCTCATGGCGAGAGTTGAGTTTCTATAGATGCGAGCATGGTACTTCCTATGTTAAAAGGAAAGGAAAACCCCTTAAGTTTAAGGTATGTTTGATGAACCCCTCACATCTAAGTTGATGACAAAGGAAGGTATAATCTTGATCCAGTTTTGAGGAAAGAGAACAAGTATGACCTAGCTTGGTTTAGTGGTCTGCTTGTGCCTTAATAGCATACTAGGGTTAAGTATAAGGATGTAAACCCTATACCTAAGGATGTTTGTGACCTTGTGGGCAAGAGTTGTAGTTTCCTCCCATCTTGGGAGAGGGACCCTTGTGTAGGGTGTATACCAGTTTTGTTGGTTTAAGGTAACTCAAAGATGTCTTATAGGATCTTAAGAAGCTAAGTGAAAAGTACATGGTATGAGAATGAGCCTGTAGACCCATCGATAACCATCTCTATGTGCATGTGGATGTGTTACCATGGAGGTAACCGGTATGGGGCCTGACCAAGGTAGGCAGGTCACCATGACCCCATGAAAGGATGAAAGTCCACCCTTGAATGCAGAAAGAGAGATGATGAAGGCTTGGGTAAAGGTTCTAAGTTGGACATGTACTATAATGGAATCCTAAGTCTATCCTAGGGTCAGGTAGGGATAAGACCGATGGAGGTAGGGGTTGCCTAATTCCCTAGTTGCACATGACCATAGGGTCGGGAGGTAACAACTATCTTTGTCTGGAGGCCATGGGTTAGGAGATTGATCACCTTCATGAACTCATGGGACCCAAAGGGCAGATGAGTAGGGCACTCTCTGGAAGCATAAGGGAAGAGGGACGACCCCAAAAGTGCCAGCACCCTATAGACCTAGAGGAGATGACCAAGGATTGTGAGGTGACCCAAGTAGGTTCGAAACCAGTTTTCCATGGAGGTAACTTGGATATCAAGATGATTGTAATTTAGAAGCATAAACAACATGTTTCAACTTAGATTTAAAGGTGTACTGGCAAGGTGGGATGTACCATCTCTACTCTTGGAACATGAAGAACTTTGTATTTGGACTGCAGCCAAATGCTTATTTCCTCTTGTTATGGGAGTGAGAGATAGGACAGTACGCATGCCATACACCAAGGATAAAAGATGATGTGAGTTGGAACGTTGCTATGAGGTATGAGGACAAAGAAGATAACATACCATGGTAAAGTAAACGATACATGGATGGTTTGCAAACACTAAAGAGAAATAAGGTAGTCATCTTATAAGGATGTTTTTAGCATGAGCTATGAGTTATACCAGGTTGAATTCAAAAACCAAGAGGTGAGTCTTACAAGGTTGAGTTTGATCACCATGTTGATGAGATTAGAGAGTTTACTTGATGAATACAAACTTAGAGTCGAGATGAGATGATAAGTGGAATGCATGAAGGTGTATGTCATCAACTTTACCTAATACATAAGAAGGTGAAGTGGTAATGGATGCTCTAGTTGAGATATATCTGCCTAGTTCAGTTGTTAGACTAATCCTAAGTTTGGAAAGGGAGATATGTTTGGATAACACTGATGTAATGAGATCAGTTAATGGTTGTTTAGTTAGCCAGTCTAGTCCTTGATGCAATGAAAGGATGGTGGTAGAACCTCAGAAGCACTTCTTTGGAAAAGAAGGTGATGAAAACCCAATAGAATGGTTCAGGGTTTTTGAGGTATTGATCTTGAAGAATAATGACATACATGAGATCATGATTTTAAGATCACCATACACCATGGATAATAAGTGACAGTAGTACTTTGGATGCCTAAGATAAAGTTGCATGTAGTATATGGCCATGCAAGCCGAGGGTGAAGGATGGACACCAGTAACCCAGTGCATTGATATAAAGGATAACGAGACCCCAAAAGAGAAAGGGAGTTCATCACTATGGATGTTGTAAGTCTCCCCTAGATCAAGGAAGGTCGAGATGCAATATTGGTTATGGTAGATCGCCTTACCTAGATGATATAAGAAAGAAAGATTTCTGTCAAGGGATAGATTTGGTTGAACTACCCATGAGAGAGATGGATCAGTTATACCATGATGCGAGTTCAAAGGTTCTTGAGTTTGACCTAAAGGTTCCCTTCCAAAAGGTGGAAGTAGGTACATGGAGAACTCAATGTTAGTACAGTTTATCACCCCTAACTAATGGTTAGTATGATCCAGACTAAAGGGTATGATGAGGGCATATGCGCTCGTTCAGGGTGATGATTAGGGACAGTTTTTGTCCTATGAAAGATGTGAAGATAACCACCATAGCTAGTATTGGGATTTAATGAAGTTCTGTAAGAGAGGTTGTGTCGGTCACCACTTCAGTAAGGTGATGTTGGTGAAAGGACCACGTGATGGTTAGAAAAGGACCACAATCTGTGTAGATGATGTCGATTTGATTGTGCAATGGCTGAAAGGAGCCTAGAGACGACGAGAGTCATGGACGGATGCAAAGTAGACTGACATGCAGTTCACTGTGGGAAAGATGTGACATGAAAATCCGACCCCTCTAAGTTATAGCTAAGAGAGCTGAGTCCCCGATGCCTGGGTTCTTTTGACATGGTTTGATGGAGAGGGTTAAGTTTGACCTTACCCCTTAGGATAAAGTAATGTGTGATGAGTTCCATGTGTCCAATTTAGAGTACTATGTGAGGTACGTGACCATGTGCTGAGCAATGAACCTAGTGAGCCCCAAGGGAGGCTGAAATGGCCTGAGTCCACCTGTGCAGTTTATAGACGCCAGGATGAAAGAACTCAGAGAAAAGAATATGTGATGATAAAGGTTATTTGGAAGCGCCATGGGTAAGGTAAAGCCACATAGGGGCCAATGATGGACATGGAATAGTCTTATCCTGAATTGTTTGTTTGCTTGATAAGAATTTTGAGGACAAAATTCCTATAAGAGGGGAGGGATGTTACAACCCCAATTTTTGGGTTCAATTGGTGAGAAATGTAATTTCTCATATTTAAGATAATTGAACAAATAATGGTATAATTTGTTTTGAATAAATGGATTTTGTTTACAATAGCCTTGATGTTTGTGTTGTGGGCTTTATTGGCTATTGGGCCCAAATAACAAGGAAATTCAATTAGTAAATGAATAATTGAATTTTTAAGAAGAGAAATATGTAGAAACCTCTAGAAGGCAAATCCAAAGAGGATTTCGTGCCTCTTGGGTTCCTTGGGTACCAAGGAGTCCAAAGTTGTAAAAAGAAAGCAATAAGAAAAGAAAAGATTAATTAAGTATTTCTTTATTAAGAAATAAATTGAAAATAATGATAAAATGTGGAAAATGAGTGGAAAGAGGCATAAATGAGATTTCTTGGTGAAATTTCGTATCCATGAGGTTGCTAATATTAAAAGGAATGCCAATGAGGAAAATAAAAGATAAATAAAGAGAAATCCTCAAATAGAGATATTTTAATGAGAAATAAGCAAGATAATGTGAAATAATGCATAAAGATGCATCTAGAAGGATAATAAGTATCCAATAAAAAGAATTTCGAAATAATGGAGTGTCTTGGGATCCAAGGAGTCCCAATAAAAAGGAAAGAAAGAGAAAATACCTAAATTGCAAAATAAAAGGATAATGTGAAACATTATTAATGAATTTTGTGATATTGGTAAAAAGAAGTATTGTTTCTATTAAAAGAAAATAGAAATTTCGTGGCCAATAAATTAAAAGGCAAGAATAATGAAAACAAAGGAGAGGATTTTCGTATTCCTATATATTCAAGTAATAAAGAATATTAAAGAAGAAAGTAGGAGAGAGAATCTTGCTTCCTCATGAAGGAATTAGATTTCTAATAGAAAAGAACCTTATTTTTCTTCTTGGGCAAGCACGTTAGGGCGTGGGTGTCCTCCCTATATAAGGGGTCGAATCCTTGCCCAAGTCTAGAGGGACCTCACACGGCTATCTCTCTTCCATCTTCTTCTTCACGTTTCTTTGCGTCCATACCCTAATCAAGGGGGTAGGCCAACCCCAGGGACAAGGAGTAGCCACAGACGGGAATCCCGGTGCTCCCACGACGCCGTATAGGAGCACAAACTTTTCCATGTACCCTGAAGCTCGGGCAACAACCAAGGGTTAGCTGCAGGTCAGCCACGGGTTGCAGGACTGAGCAGGCCCAAAGTAGGCACTCTACTCGCAAACCAAAAGCACCCAGAGGTGTGAGGATGTACGGCGGAGGTGGGGGTAGCCACCCTGACGGCCGTTGAGGTCGGGGATGGAGTCGGGAACCCGCGCCTAGGGCTACAGGTGAGCAGCAGGTAGGGTTTGTGAGGTTGAAGAAGCCGGGTGACGTTTTAAAGGTTCTACCCCTCCTGTGCTAAGGAGCCATCCACTCAAGTGGGGTGCAAAATAGTAATTTAATTATAATCTCGACGAGCGCTTTGCATGGTGAAGGAGGTGACGTGGCGCCCTCCGATTGGCCAAAGGTACTCTTACTTTGCAAAATTCATATCTAATGATTGGTAACTCCGATTAGGACAATTAATATATGAATTTTGATCCTCAAAACGAGAGGAACACAAAGAAATTATGTTTGAAGCCTAATTCTACTTGAAACTCAAAAAGTATAGGGTTTTACATCTTTTGATGCATTAATTAATAAAAAAACCCTAGAATGATATAAAAATGAATATGATGAATCTTTTATATGTTTTTATCAATCTTAACATGTTAAGAGTAAAAGGAATGGTAAAATAATAAAAGGATGATTAGTATGTTGGTTTTAGGGTTTTATGATCATGAACATGGACTAAAAACCCTAATTTGAGTAAATATGAGTTTTAGTGGTCATAACACAATATTGCAAGAATACAACTGTAATATAATGATTCTTGAACATAGTTTGGATAAGAGAATCCTTAATGAAGATAATTAAGATGATTAGGATTTTGTAAGAAACCTTAGAACCCTAATTTAGGGTAAAAGAGGATAAGATCATATATGATTTGAAAAGGTGAAAATATGTTGTTAAATGATGGTTTTAAGTTATTTGAATACAAAAACTGTAAAAGTAGTCATTAGGGTTTTCTCATGAATAAAAGGTAGTATTAATGGCAAATCGAGTTCATATGTGATTAGTTTGTAATGAACTTTGAATTGATGATAAATGAGCATAGAAATCTTGTCGTGGATTAGAAAGGATAAAAATGGTGGCTTTAATGTGAAAGAAGCTTAATGAAATTAATTGATGGTTAATGGTGCCTTTAAATCTGAGAATATGGTTATATGTTGCTAAGATAACCTTAATGTTGAGGAATAGATAAGATAAGGGTTTATGAGTAATGGTATAAAATTAGGGTTTGAAATAGTAAAAGATGAAGGGAAACCCTAAAAGTGAACTAGAAACCCTAGGAAGTGAGCTAGATCTTGATGACATGAGTAATAAAAAGGGAATTACATGATTATTTCAGGATCTTGTTGAAAGTGCTTGCTTGCTTGGATTCTTATTTGCATGGATATTTCTGTTCAAATCATCAGATCAGATATGTGGTTACACTTATGAATAATCGCTCTAGTTTCACGGTGATTCCCGAAGTTTTAATCGGTTGCTTGAAAATAACTGTTGGATGTTTATTTATTTCATGCAACTATAAAGTGACTATGATTATCACTATAAATGTGCGTATATAACTATCTAGATCCGGGTTCACCTCTATTGCTTTGAAAAGGCTAAAAAAAGGGGTAATCCTAGAGCAAGGTCTAGGTTACTGAGAGTTAGAAACTGGGCTACCTACGTGTAGTGCCATGAGACTCATTATCCTGCCATGAGTTAAGGGTGGGCTACTTACGAGTAGTGCCATGTGACTCAACCCTAGAATCTGGTTCACCTATAGGTGGGACCATGAGGGGTTTAATGGGGATCTACCATAAGGAAGGTAGTATCCAGGTCCACTACAGGGATATCACAGAGGATAGGGTACTCATGGATCACGGAGTTATATTTAAAATGTAATCTTGATTGTTAAATGATTAATTGAATGATTATGTTGTTATCATAGTTACACGTTTATTGTTTCCCCCACATACCAACTTCGGCTGACCGACGTTTTGTTTGTCGGTGTTTTAGGTACAAGCCAAAAGGACAAATAGTAAATCGTCATCGTGTGAAATACATGAAGTAAAATACAAGGAGGATTAGTTAGAGTAGAATCCTTAAGTGGATAGAAGTTTAGAAATCCAAGTTTTCAAAAAGGTATGCAAAATTATTTTCTTACAGCTTTTCAGTATAGTATGTTAAAATTTGATAATTATTCTTTGTTAATTGTTGAACCTTTGATCCGAAAGTTATGGGTGCGGCTTCGATCTCTCAGTCTCCCTTAATTGGGGGTTATCGGGAGGTGGGGTCATAACATCGTGGCTGCACAGTTGGAGAGTTCTGAGCTTGAGGAGATGAAAGCTTTAACTGAGAAACCGCAATCTGACTTCTCAGTCGGAGTGGATGGTGTTGTCCACTTCAAACAAAGGTTATGGATTCCTAATGTTGGTGATCTAAGACATAAGGTTCTGAGTGAAGTTCATGGGTCCAAGTATACTATTCATCCTGGAACAACAAAGATGTATAAGGACTTCCAATGAAGCTTCTGGTGGAAGAACATGAAGAATGATATAACTCTATTCATCGTGAAGTGCTTGACATGTCAGCAAGTCAAGATCAAACATCAATGACCTGGTGGTCTTCTTCACCCTCTTGAAATTCCAGAATGGAAGTGGGAGAAAATCACAATGGACTTCGTTACTAGTTTCCCCAAGTCCAAGAAAGGTTATGATACTGTTTGGGTGGTTATTGACCGGCTTACAAAATCTGCTCATTTCTTGCCTTTCAAAACCAATTACAAAGTTGCAAGTATGGCTCAGTTGTACGTTGAGTGGATCGTACGCCTGCATGGAGTACCTGAGGTAATAGTTTCTGATCGTGACCCAAAGTTTACTTCTTGTTTATGCGGTCAGATTCAGGAAGAGATGGGTACTGACTTGTGTTTCAGTACTACTTACCACCCACAGACTGATGGTCAATACGAGAGAACAATTCAGATTCTAGAGGACTTGCTTCGTGCTTGTGTGATGGATTGGGGTGGTGCATGGGATCGGTATCTTCCATTAGCTGAGTTTGCTTACAATAATAGCTACCAATCTAGTATTGGTATTCCACCTTTTGAAGCTCTCTATGGTAGACCATGTCGTTCACCTTTGCATTGGGATGATGTCGGTGAGTGTTCTCTAGTGAAGACCGAAGACATGCAAATGATGATAGAAAAGGTGCAGTTGATAAAGAAATGCATGAAAGCTGCTCAAGACTGACAGAAGATGTATGCTAATAAGAAGAGGTCCGATGTTAACTTCCTAGTGGGTGACTATGCATTTCTAAAGATCAAGCCTATTTGTTCTATTGCTAGATCTAAAGTTAAAGGCAAGTTGAGTCCCTGCTATGTTGGACCATTTGAAAACTTAGATAAGGTTGGAGACTGTGCATACCATTTAGCCTTACCTCCTTCCTATGATAAGATTCATAATGTGTTCCATGTCTCTATACTGAAGAAGTATGTAAAGGAATCATCTTATGTGCTTACCGCTGAGCCTTTGGAGATACATGACAATATGACCTATGAAGAGCTACCTGTGAAGATTCTTGACTCCCGAGTAAAGTAGCTGAAGAATAAAGAGATTGAGCTGGTAAATGTTTTGTGGAAATATCATGGTCTGGAAGAAACCACTTGGGAGTTGAGAGATGAAATGTTACGTACTCACCCTTCTCTTTTTGCATGAGATTTCGAGGATGAAATCCTTTTAAAGGGGTGGAGTGTTGTAACATAATGAATATTAGATGTAATATCCATGTAAAACTTTTTCCCAAGTTTCCCTCTCATTTATATCCTTTATGTCATTTATGTTTAATTAGTGGAATTTATAGTGGTTTAGTGAACATTTATTCACTAATTGTACCAATATAAGGGTTTATGCACAAATACCTCAGTAAAAGCTTAATTACCATAATTAAGTTCTATAAACCTTAATTTAACTTTTTGATATGATTTTAAAACATAAAATGAGGCTAAGTTTCAAATTTGACTTGATTTGGATGTTGTTTGTGCAAGTTATGCAATTTTAGGCACATTCTGGACTTTTATGCAATTTACCCAATTGGGAGGTTTTCTTTGCAAATTATCTCCTTAATTTTAATCCTTAGATATTCCCTTACCATTGACGAGATTTTAAACCATTGGAAAACCTAGTTTCACCTTGGTTTGATGGTATTTCTTTCTAAGGGCATTATAGGGATTACCCTCTTTATAAAGATGCTTATCCTTAAAAGCTATCAACCAATGAGGTTATTTCTTTCTTGAAAAACCGTGGGGATGGCCTAGAATAATCTATGGGATCTTAGAACCGACTTTGGATATGCATGAAGCCTCTATGAGCTATCCTCTTGCATGGCCATCAATCCCTAGGCTAAAGAGACATGGAAAGTCCCTTAAGACTCCTCATGCTTCACCTCTTTCTATATATAGCCATGTATACCCCTTCCCAACTCACAATTTGAAAACTCTTGCTCTCCTTTTCTTTCCTCTAGCTTAGATAATAGTTCCTTCTGTATTTGGCCACGAACTTTCTGCCCCAAGGTAATAGAGAGAGCCTACCTTGGTGAAGAAGGCTCCTAGGGCTTCCAAATTGCTCTATTAGTGTTTCTAAAGCTCCTCCTTGGTAATTTCGACCAAAACTAGTAAGTTTCCTCCCTTAATTCCCTATTTTCATACTGATAGTCTTCCTTACACATTCTTCTAGGTCGGAACCATGACCATACATGGTAAAACTCCACCTAAAACCCTAAAACATGTCATCTCCTTGCTCTTTTGCTAGGGTTTGCACCTCTAAAGTGGAGAAGGTGATCTTTACTCAAGAAAGGAGCTTGGCTTGGAGCAACCAGACCTTCTAATCTCGGAATACTTTCGGTTTGAACCTTATTACCTTCCGTTAGTACGTCTAACGGAAGACACCAAGATGGTTAGACACTCAGTTTGTTAACGAGAGGTCCCAGGATCGAGCCCAGGCCACAAGATGAATAGAATGGCCAATTTTTTTTTTAAAAATATTGCTTAGTACATGCTTAAAACTCATGCTTTTATGTTGAAAATCGACGATTTCCATCTCTTTTTACCAATCTCTTCTAAGGTTTTGATTTCTTGCTGTTTTACCTTCTCTAGAAGTTCTAGTTTGGTTACCTATGCAACTTCAAATATGATCTTGCTTGAATGGTGTTTTCTCCCTCTCCCTCTCTCTTTAATTATCTCGATCGGTTTGAGGATGTGGCAATTTCCTATTGGTCAGTATTGCAAAATTCATATCTTCTAAACCGCCTATCCAAATTTGAAAAATAAATATGTTTTGGAACTAGAAAATTAATCTCTATCTAATAAAAATATTTTCAAGGTCTGATTTCGTGGTTTGATGAAAGGTGATTTTTTAAAACGAATTTCATGCATAAAATCCATAAAAATTACATCTTAAACATCATAACTCCAAAATTAACATAAACATATGTTTTCTTGATCAGGAAAACCTAATAAGTTTATTGGTGATGTTTTAAGAGTCTAAATCCAAATTTTTATAAAAATCTCTAAAAATAGGGTTTATATATATTAATGTGCACTATGCACTCTAATACATGTTAATACATTGAAAATAGGCAAAGTGGAACTTGTACTCAATTAAAGTGGTGAAAGTTAGTAATTGATATCGGTAAGAGAGGTATGTGCATTCCTTACACCCTATGTTGGGATAATTGCAGCCAAACCCTATATTTCCCTAATGAGGCTTAAATGAACCCTAAATATCCTATTCTTGAATCCTAATGTTGTTCATGCCTCAAATTAGATTATAATTTCTTCTTGTTTGGGTCTTATACCCCACTGCCATGCTTATTGAATATTATGACTGCTCTTTCCATGAATACCTTTCTAGCATGTAGATTTATGTTCTATTTAATTTAAAGTAGCGGTACTTATGTACAACCACCCACAGAGGACATGTGAATAATCGCCCTGGGGAATATCTTATTCTCCCCATAATATTGTAGGTGACTGGGAATGTCTTATTCTCCCCTCACCTAAGGTTAGAGGTCCGGTAGGTGCCTCAACCCTACTTAGTTAGGTAGACATAATTATCTTACATGCAAATCCTTTTTAATATAATTTTTAATGGCAAGTTTCTTTTGAATATAGCCTCATACTCTTGTTATCTTCATTATATGATGAACCCTAGCCTATTTTTTTGTTGTACTTATCTTGATATCCTTGATTAGTTTTGTGACACCTACCTTGTTTTCTTTCCCAACCACCCAGGTGCTGGTGCTGAGCAAGGAGAAGGACAAGTTTGAAGGAATTCATCTCAGGAGTAGATCTCAAGCTATCTGGAAGGATGTCTAGGTTGCTATAGCTAGATCCTTTTCTCTTATCTTTTTCTTTTGAGAACAATCATGTAATGAACAAATGAAAGCCATGTAATAGGCTTAGTTCTTTTATTTCCGTTGCTATTGACATTTTGTAATGTATCCGGTGCATGCTTATTTACTTGGAATATTATACATGCATCCCTCAATATCTTTTGTCTTTCTAAAAAGATGGATGTTTTGTACTTCCTTTAAATTTTAGTAAGGAGGTGATCTCTCCTCTTTACAGCACCATAGGGGATTTTTGGTATCATCATAAAGGAAACATCGTCTTGCACCTCCACAGATGCTACAATCCTTCCTTGACTCATGGTTGTCCATGCCAATGTCACTGTAAAGACACAATCTTTACAATCAAATTCTTACAAAATTAAATCAGAATATATAAACATTTTTTTATAGCTCATGCTTTACATAAGAGTCACAAAAGCTTATATATAAAACTAGCATTTCTATCTTGCCTCATGTTATGTTTTGAACTAATTTTTGTCTTGCTTCATGATCTGATGGTTAGTTCCTTGTGTAGAATGATGGTTGTGCATTGTTACTGAGTTGGTGACCTAGTTATAAGCCCAGAAAACTGATGGTTATACTACTCTAATCTTTGGATGGTCGATGGTTTCCATAACCATAGCAAATACTAGTTCTTGAGTGTTGAAACAATGGGTTTTCCTTAGTGCCTTGAACTGATTTCTCTTTTGTTGTGTGACCTGATGGTTTGGCTTTTTGGAAGAAATGTTGGTGGTACCTTATTTAATGTTCTGATGACTTTAGTGGGAAATGATGGGTATCTTGCATTCTTCACTAAATGATCGATGGTAGTCTTAACCCTCACAAATGATGGTTTTCCTTAGGTGTTACAAACTATTTTCCCTTATTGCTTCAACACTTGATGGTTGAGCTTCTTGTGACAACAGATGGTTCACACCTTGTTGTTGTTTTGATGGATACATGTGATATAAAACTGATGGTCATGTTTCTCCAATCTTTTGTTCAAATGATGGTTCCTTAAACCCTACCCAAATGATGATTTTTCCCCTCTAATGGATCGAATGATTTTACTCAATGTTTGAAGTTTGTCTTTCCATCTAGTGATGAAATTCAATGGTCTCACTAGGCTCATAATTGTTGGCTATCCTAATCGATGATTTGATGATTTTTGTAAGTGTTAGATCGATGGTACTCTTTAGTGACACAACTTATGGTCATGCTAAATGGTTATGGACTGTTTTCTCTAAGTATTAGAATGATGGTTCACTTAGTCTAGTTGAATGTCTCAAGGTTTAACATGTTTTTCATCTGATGGTTTTACCTATCTAACATATGAAGGTCTTGGGAGAGGATCTTTACTTAGAAGGTTTGGGTTTAATGTCCTAATATGATGGTTATATTTTAGGCAACTAGGATTAAATGGTGGTGATTCATATACACAATGCAACCGTTTTTAATTTCCTTGAACCCGATGGTCGGATGTGTTGTCTATGATTCAATGGGTTGTGTTTATTGCACTTGATATGACAGTAGGGATTTGATGATTTAGGATCAATGGTTTTAAGCCCATGAGTTTGTAGTCTTACCTTTTCCCTCGGAAGGATATAAACCTAAGGTTGTTGTAAAGTACTGATTTGTAATGTTAAGTTCAACTTGCATTATTAATTCTAACCCTAGTACAACTAAATCATGGTGGTTAATTATACCTAGTTTCGTTGCATATTGTTATGATAAAGGAATGCCCCTAATACTAAGATAATCTCCCTATGTTATCATGTGAACATCTTTTAGTTCTTTATTGCAATGTATGCTGAACATATGTATTACAAATATGATGATGGTTTTTTTGAGTCTTTTGGAAGGCGTGGGAAGATAATCATGTTCTTACAGGATATAATGTGATGGTCTTAATGACCTTTGGGCATGGTTGAATTCTAATAAGAAGTGTGATTCTGTTTATGATGTGATAGGGTTGGTACCCTGGGATAATGTGATAAGGATTTATATCTTGTGCAGGTGTGATGACAAGTAGAGTCTCATGAATGGCAATGAAATAGTACCCTGTGATGTTGAAAAAAGATTATGTCTCCTATGTTTTATATCTTCTGGTGTTGTTATATATTAGTGCTTGCTAGAAACGAGTTAAGTTTTGTTTTCCACTTGTTTGATTCAGCCTTGATTCACTTGATTGACAATAACTAATCAAAGTGAAACCATAATCATGTAGTGCCATCTGTCGTAGATCCATTCCAATGTCAGGACTTGTTGGATGGTGAAATGAGTATTCATTTAATAGAAGCTTGAAGTCGTATATTGTTGAGTATATGCATGTTCACAATTATGGATGCGGTCATATCTCGATAGGAGAATGGTTGTGGTCGTACCTCAGATATTGTATATGTGATATGATTGAGGATGGCTACGATCATACCTCAACAGGAGAATGGTGACGGTTGTATCTCGGTTTTACTAATTTCGTAACCTATATACTCGTACTGACCGAGGGTAGGTGAGATCTTAGGATTCCAGTCATCCTAGATCTTGCATGAAACTAATTGCAACTTAGTAGTGGTCAGTTGGAGTTTGAGTGGTATACCTCAAACTCCCCATGGCTTAATAAATGTAAACAACCGTGTAGCATGTCTGTTAGGGTTAAACATGCTTCACATTGGATGATAACCCTTGTTTGCTCTTTTCACATATAGATGATGTATAGTTCTATAAGAGAAGTAGCCATGATTCTGTTGTTAGAAATATTGTTGTTGTTGGTTATGTTTATGATGAAAGTTATCTCATGTCGTTAGCTATGCTTATACTACTAATCATGTTATGCTGGTAGTTGTGCTTATGATGTTAATGCTACTTAAGAAGTATATATGCTTATCCTATTAGACATGATATTCTATTAGACATGCTCATGTTGTTAGCTTTTCTCTTGCTATTGGATATGCTTATGCTGTTAGATATAGTATATTCTTAGATATTCTTATGCTATTAGTTTTGTTTATGACTGTAGACATGCTATATTTTTAAACATGGTCCTACTATTCAAATATGCTCGTAGTGTTATCAATATTTATGATGCTAGTTAGGCTCATAATGATGGTTATGATCATAGTAATATCTACATCTAGTAATTGAGAATAATGCTAGCTTCTAAGACTCTAATGAAACTAATAATTCTCTACTATTGATTTCTCTATCTATCTGTTTAATTGGCTTAATCCACTCAACTAGTTTAATTACATAACATGTTGTAATCAAAAAGTGTCATTGATAGTTATATCTCTTGTTGGGACATGGGTCTCACTCGTGGGTCACCACAATCTTTTTAGGTGATTGTCAGCAGCAGTAGAGGACCTATGGCAATGAGGAGCTGATGCGATGAAACACATAAGGATTTGATTAGGTGTCTAGCATGTTCTAGAGTCATCCCCATACTCTTAGGTCAGAGTGAGAAAGTTTTGTATATAGTGTTTTTTCGAATCGAGCTTTCATAGTATTATGATGTCGTACATGTAGACAATAGCTCATGTGTATAGTTGTATATGTTGTGGCTAAGGTCATAGAGCCTTTGTAGAAGATTTTTGATAAGATTTATGAAATAATTTGAGATGTTGGGATTTATGAAAATGTTGTTGAGAAAGTTTATGAAAAGTTAATCGGTTTTAATTGACCCTCTTTTTAGATATGTGTTCTATTAGTGGTTGATCATGTTTGAGTTTTGAGGGGGAACAACAGATGGGGTCGACTTTCAACAACATACCTTATCAGGAAGGACCCTTTGGGGGATACCTACTACTGAATATTCACAAAACCCCCAACAGTCGTATGTGCCATATGATAAGTAGGAGAACTTCTACGACTTCATGACAGGTTTCAGAGTTGACTCCAGAAGACGGTTCGACACTATGGAGCAAGACATGCATTATCTCAGAGAAAGATTCGATATGGTCTTTCCCCCAGAGCTTCAACAGTTGTATTAGCAACCGTTTCAACAACCCCCCGAGTCTTATTATCAACCTAGACCCAACGTCTATCAGCTGCTCCAAAGCTTTGATCAGGCAGTTCAGTTTCAGCAAGACCCGAATCAGAACTTCGAAAACGCACCGAGCAGTCTAGACAACTTGGATCAATATCTAAATAGCGACTACCAATAAGCAATTGCACACCTCGTTCACCCACCGTGACAAGAAGAACTGCTCCAGTACGAGCAAGGATTATAACCTTGGGGAGGCGGTCAGGGTGTACCCCCTTCTTCTTTTCCCTATTATATTATTGTTTTATTTATTCTTATTTTCCTTGTATACATGCATCATTTAGGACTTTAATAAATTTCCCACTCTATCTTACATGTGTTCCCACCTTGCTATTCTAAGTTTCGATCTTGCACGAGGACAAGCAAAGTTTTAAGCTTGGGGTGGTAGGCTTCACCCTTCTATCTCTCCATCCTTCTAGCATGCATGTTTACTTCCCACATTTAGTTTTAAAATTTTCAAAAAAAATCAGCTTTTTAGCTTTGCAATTATGGCTATATGGTGCGAATCTAATAGATAAATGCTTGACTTTATGCCTAAATGCACAGTTTTCATCTTAAAAATTGCTTGACCTTTCGCTGGGCTTGCTCTTTGACTTTTCCCTTGAGTTTAGTCATAAATCTAAGGTTATGTGCCTTTTCATAGTTTAAAGCTAAATTCCCTTGATCTATGTCGTGAATGGCAAATCCATTGTAAAGGACTGTTGGAATGAGCTAAAACATGATCAAAGAATCCTAGCTACAGTTTCACAAGCTAGCCTCTATTCTAAGGATTCTTGAATCATAATTGCAACTTTTCACATAGGTGTCAAGCGGATCATGATGAGTTTTGAGCTATAATCAAGATGAAATGTTTTCCTTGATGGAATACGCACCCTCTCACCTTAGATTGAGTCAAAAGATTAAAAATATAAAAATATGCAAAAGAGGTTTGGCCGCCCACAAAATCCCAAAAATATCTATATAGTTCTCACCCAAGCCTACAAATTAGAATGCAGAGAATAAAAGCCTAAATGTGAACAATAAATGAGCATTATTTTCTCTTTTAGGAGAGTTGAGGATGGTGCCCAGCCAGTGTATGAATGCGCTCACAAATGTGGGTATGTCGCGCCTGGTAGTATCACTCCAAATGCTCATTAGAGAGTCACTAGGAACCCCTAGGAGACCTATAAGATCATCCCAGTAGCAGGGTTGGTTCGGACGGAGTACGAGGAGTTTGTCTCACTACTTTGGGCCAACTGGCTCAGACTGCAGGGACTGTTGCTCGCTACATGGACCAACCTGATGCAGATCGGGATCCTCGGAAGTCATTAGAGTCTTTTTGCTTTGTTTCTTAAGACATGAATAAGTGATAGGCGTGGTATTCCTGATTAGTATGCATGGAATCATGGTGATGGCTAATTGCTCATCACCCGCGTGATCACCTATGTGATAATTCTTTCATGTTTAATAATTATGATTCAAACCCTCATGAGTATTGGCAGGATGTAGTGAATTTGGTTAATCTTTCCTGGAAACTCTTTGATCTTGATTTATCAAGATTGTGGTTGATTGGTGGGGGTTTGTTCTAAAATGACATGGATCAGGAGAATAGATGCTTTAAACTATTTTTCTTAACCTTAGCATCTATTGCCTAGCTTAATTTGGATGTTATCTTTTTGTTCTTTGAGCACAGTCTTGCTTGAGGACAAGCAAGTTTTAAGCTTGGGGTAGTTGATAACACCCAAATCTACGCGTATTATCGATGCATTTTATCTATAGTTTCATGACACTTTAGTCTCAATTTGCCCTAAATAAACCATGTTTCTTATCTCCTTGTAATTTATGCCCTTTTCTAAATAAAGACCGCTCAACTAGCCAATTTTGGGACTTGCAGGCACCAGACCTGAGAAGACATCTTTACTCCATGATTTCTCCCCAAATACACACGTTTTTGCAGCAGTGAAGTCTACACCACGACCGCTGTCCACATGGTATCGACTGCGACCGTGGCCAGGATGCACACCGCGACCGCGGTCCTCACCATCACCACAGCCATGACCACGGCCCACATGGTCCCGACCGCGAGCGTGGCCAGGACACACACCGTGACCATGACTGAACTAACTGTGACTGAGGTTTACACCTCGACTGTGGTCTCTAACCCCAACCAAGGTGATCAGCCAGCCTCAACTGTGACCGCAGAAGGCACCTTAGCCGCATACCTGTGACCAGAGGTCCTCGCCACGACCGTGGTAATTGAAGCCACTATCTAGTTCAGAGTCGTGATCACACCACCTAAAAATACCCGTTCCTCTCCACCTGAAGAGGGGTTCATATCTGGGGTGTTTTTCCAGTAGTTGGTATCGACCTAGTGAGGTTCCCAGAGCACCGTGGGAGAGTCTGGAGGTTCGAAGGGGCCGAAGTGCTCATTCTACGCCCACCCCTTCAGCATGCTTTCATATTCCACCTCTTTTCCACCTCCATCCACCGACTGAGTTGTTGTTTGGATAAGATCTAGAGAGGAAGGAGGCCAAGGTGTCTGGATGACCAAGGAGGAAGGCCTAAAAGATGAGATCCGGCCTATACAGAGGCTAAGGAGCAAGATCCACCTCTCCTCTATGGGATTAATCTCTTCTTCTTCCTCCTTATTTCTTTTATTCCCCTTGGTGTCTTGTACAATGATGTCCTTCCATCTTTGTTCAGGGCCAACTATGCTTGTCCATGGCTAGTTGGGCTCCTTCTTGGCTATGTAGCCTATTTTGGGCATGTTAATGTTCTTTTACCTAAGGTAAGTAGTTTTATTCCATGTTTATAGTACGTTGCTTGTTTTATCTTCTCTCTTTAGTTATGATTGCTAGATTGGCTGATCCCTTTCTAGTTTGAACTGCTATTTCTGCCTGCATCGAGAGATCCATTGTAGGAATAGATGAGAATTGGTAGTTCGGATCGGAATCTGAGAGGAGGACGGTTCAAGGTCCCTTGTTCCTAACATTCCAAAATGCTCTAAGACCCAAGAGGGAGGTTAGAGGATTCTTGGGTATTGATTTGTCATCCTCGAGAGAGGTTAGATGGCATATTATTGATGGGTTTAGTCACGCTATGCGAGAGTGAGTGGGACGACCCCATAGGAACAGATACCACAATGCATACTATGTTTGGTTTTATGATGCTTGCTTAGGTATTCGAGGGTTGTCTACGCCCGAGAACGGGCACTTAGACTGCCCAAATTGTGGTTACATAGCCAGAAACTCTTTCCCTCTGATTAGTAGAATCTCACAGACTCCGTTTTATTTTGTTTTCTTTCTTTTCTTTTCTTTGTTTTGTTTTAATTTGTGACAGCCCACTAGACTAGTTCTAGCCCATATTTTCATCAACTATCACTTTTGGCTTATCTGACCCAAGAACAAGATCAGTGGCATCCTAAACGTCCCCACGTCCCTATGTTTGACCCCGTATATCTACTTCAATCCCGTAATAAAAGTTGTGGGCATCTTAGAAGGTTTCAGGTTACAAATGTAAAGCTAGATTCCTTCCCTTGTCCCATGTTCGTATCCGAACACGAGAAAAAGGAGGTGATCAATACTTCTTGAGTGTAGTACTTGGATGCCTTGGCGAGGTATTCATTTACTGATAGAAAGACAAATGTGTAACTCTTTAATTATTATCTTTCTGATGACCCTAATCAAATAGTCAATTGGAAATAATCTAAAGAGCACAATAATTAAGGAATCATGGTGAAGATATCTTGATTATACCCTATAGGAAAGGCAAAAATTATATCGTAACTCATCAAAACTTGAAAATTTTGATTATTAGTGAAAGAGATATGACATCATGAAGCTTAAATTTGAATGAAAATAAGCTAAGAAGGAGTTCCTAAAACTATGATTATGGAAAATAATAGAGTAAAAGAAAGATGAATCTGTGTTAGTGTAATAACTTAAGGTGTAAAATTCATATAAGAATAAGACAATTCCAATGATAATCATGATATTAGATAATAAAAGTAGATAAAGATGGATGAACAAATAGGAACCTAAGTTAATCTTAGACCCACCCCTATGTGTAAAAATATGTTAACCTAAATTATCATGACATATAAAAGAAATTAAAGGGAAATAGTCCCTATTGGATGGATAAGAATGAGATATATTATGAACTAACCCCTAAAAGAGTAAATATGAAACATAATAAATGAAAAGATACACATAAGTATGATAAATGACTAACATGAAAAAGTAATGAGGTATGATAATCATGTTAAATTCTGATGCAACTGGCAAGGAATACAAGTGAAAAGTGAATAATACATAAAAAGTTGTATTTTTTCTAACGGTAGGACCGATAACCCCCTTTGATAGAAACCCTTGGGATGGTATTGTTGTGTTGTGAGAGGTATAGCCTTCCTATTGTGATCTTCCTTTCTTAGGTTGTTGCATTTAAATGGATTGTATGCCACTTGGTGTGTGAGGATTCATTGTAATCCTAGGGATGGATATCTTGGCGCAACATGTGGCTATTTTGGACTATAGTTCTAGGATCATGACATTTGTGACATGGACATCTTTAGAGTTTTTCATGAAGTTAGGAAGATCCTTCCAACATGTTGGGTGCTTGTTGTGATGGTAGAGGAGCTGATAAGACAAGGTTGTGAGGTCTTCTTGACACATGTAGTGAATATCAAGGTTATGAGTCCTACTATCCAAGGTGTATCAGTGGTACATGAGTTGGAGGCATTCATATAATTTCTTTATGTTACTTTCCCTAGAGAGAGTCAGATCTTGAGGTTCTCCAATGACTCTTCAAGAAGAAGAAGAATGATTCTATGATGATATAACTACTGACAACATGATTAGGTGTACAAATAGGTGACATCATGGCGTTGGACATCGATCAGAGTGGCACCGAGGAAGCATCATGGTTTCCATGAGACATGTGAGTGATGGAACAATATGTTATCAAAACCAGACATGACATGTAGGACACTCTTTGTTTGGCATAAAGCAAGCAAGCATTAGCTTGAAGGTGCAATGATTCAATAATAGATGGAAGTAGTTCAAGGTAGGCAGAATCACATGTTGGTAACCATGGTGAACCACTAGAGTTCCAAGTTGGAGTCATTACCCAAAATTTTCATAGGGTATACCACATTTCCATGTTTCATGATAAAAGAAGTCTCATCCCCATACTGAATAAGTGATACAGACAATGGAGATGGAGTTAAATGAGGGTGTTGGTGTGATGGATTCTGTGCTGGTCCTAGATAACACATACATGTTGAGGAGAAAGGTTATAGATTTAGTGGATATGTTGTGACATTACCATAAAATGGAAGCCTTGTTGGAGATAGAGGATAAGATGCATCGAAGATAACCATCCTTGCTTCCTTCGGATTTTAGGGGTGAAATTCATGTTAGGAGTTTATGGTTTTAAGAACCCTAACCTAGCATAAACCCTAATGATGCTTAATTTACCTAATTTTATGCTTAATTAAACTTCTACTTATGCTTTGGTATCAATTAATTAAGCTATGTTTCAAGTTTGGTCTAATTTTGACACTGTTTGTGCAAGTTATGTAATTTTTGCATGTTTTGGAATTTTATGCAAAATTACCCATATATGATCTTTTTCTTGCAATATTTCACATTCTAGTTGTGCCTAAGATATTTTCATATCATTTTGGAGTTATTTGTACCATGGGATGCCTAGACGCATCTTGGTTTTGTGTATGACATCTACCTAATGTTGAACTTAGGATTTTTTTAACCATAACATCAAACATGGAATCAAATGAACTTAAGTAACTTTGATTTAGTTAGACAACATATTGCAAGATTCATCCAAGCCAAACACAAGGGTTGCAAAACATAGCACTCTAATAGATAAAAAGAAGGCCTAGGCCTTTGCTATTTTTGCATCATTTATCGAAATGCATTGAACAAAAAGCCCATTTGGGTAGGGTAAAAATAAGATTTCTCAACAAAGTGTATTCAATCCCTCCATAGGACACGATTTTTATCTTCCATAATAGAAACTACAAAATCCTAACAATGTAGCAGGGAGCCTCTCTCATTTTGTCTTAGAAATTTCAATCTCAATCATGCAGGGTTCCAAGTATGTCATCATCCCTATAGAGGTGATACTCTTTATCAGCAAGCTTCACTTCCATCCCACCATACTTTGGTAGTAGTATTGTATCATCCTACTTGAATGAAATGGGAATGATCTTCCCATCTCTGTCATGAGAACCAGGGCCGATGGCTACCACTTTCCCATAGTTCAACTTTGAGGCTTTCTTCAGGAGGAGGATGCCGACAGAAGTCTTGGACAAAGGCATGATCTTCTCCACCGGGATGCGGTTGAGGGAAAGAATCACCTGCCTAGCCATTGCTGACGTGGAAAGGGGAATAAGGTTGACAAAAACAAATTGACCCACGATGGTGGTAACTTCAAAGTGAGGGGTAGAAAGAGGGACCAATGCAACTGTAAGTGACATGCTGAGTGGAGGTGAACTTAGGATTTCCTCTCAGAGATGGGCTACCTTGTGTAATAGATTCAATGGGTTTTATTATGAGTTGAGTTGGTGGATGACCTGGGATCAAGTTTTAGTGGTCCTCTTGACTTCCAATAACAAGGGGATGATGGGTTTCATGGAAAAGATGCTTTTGACCATGGGCACTTGGCAAGTTTGGTTAAGACACCTTGCTTATTCATTCTCTCTCACTTTAGCTTTTTATATTTACCTCCTTGCATGCAAACACATCCCTTCACCATCTCTTCTTCCTTTCTGCCTGGATCTGGTTTCCCCCGCTTGGTGGAGAAGAAGGATCCCAAGGTGGATTAAGCTTGGGTGATCTACTTGCATGTGCACCTAGAGATCAAATTTACCCTCCCTTCAATGTTTTAGATCTTTCTTAGCTTGTTCTTGAACCAAGTAAGTCATATATTCTCTCTTTCTTTTGTTTTCCTTGTTATCCTACCTTCCCATCTCTTCTTCTTGGTCAGATCCATGGTTTCCATGATGGAATTTGTGCTAGAACTCTTGAAGAACACCTTTCTTCTTGCTTCCTTGACCTAGGGTTGCTTGTTCTTAAAGAAAAGCTAGCTTGGATGAGTGGGGAGCTCAAAGCTATGATTTTTATTCTCTCTTTCCTCAAGACACCTTGTTGTGTGGAGCTTCAGTTTCATTCTTGAGGAAAGTTATATTTCTCTTCATGTTTATTTCTTACTTTTAACTTACCATGAGCAAATCTTTCTCTAAAACATAGTAATGAGTAGAAACTTCAAATCCTTAGTTAAGTTCTACATATATATTATGATTCTTGAGCAGATAATCTTCTTATTATTCTCCTTAATCTTTTGCACATTCTCTACTTTGGAAGATGAGATTTAAACCTTGCTTGACTATGAATGGATGGTGTTGTTATGGTGAGAATCGATGACTGTCCTTGATATGTTTTGAACTAATTTCTACCTTGCCGCATGATCTGATGGTTAGTTCCTTGTGTAAAATGATGGTTGTGCTTTGTTACTAATTTTGTGACCTTGTTAGAAGCTCATAAAACATCGATGGTTATATTACTCTTACCTTTGGATGGTCGATGGTTTCCATAACCACAACAAATAATGGTTCTTGAGTGTTGAAACAATGGGTTTTCCTTGGTTCCTTGAACTAATTTCTCTTTTGGTGTATGACCTGATGGTTTGGATTTTTGGAAGAAATGTTGGCCGTATGTGAGTGATTGTTTTGATGGCTTAGTGAGCTCAAGAAATGATGGGTATCTTCCCTTGTTCAAAGAATGATCAATGGTTGTCTTAACCCTAAAAACCGATGGTTTTCCTTAGGTGTTATGAACTATTTTCCCTTCTTGCTTCAACGCATGATGGTTGAGTTTCTTGTAACAACTAATGGTTCACACCTTGTTTCTGTTTTGATGGCTAGATGTAATCAAGAACCGATGGTCATGTTTCTCCTATCTTTTGTTCAAATGATGGTTTCTTAAACCCTAGCCAAATGATGGTTTCCCCCCTCTAATGAATAGATGATTTTACTCAATGTTTGAAGTTTGTTCTTCCATATAGTGATGAAATTTAATGGTCTCACTAGGCTCACAACTGATGGATATCCAAATTGCTGATTTACTAATTTCTCTAAGTGTTAGATCGATGGTTCTCTTTAGTGACACAACCGATGGTCATGCTATGAGGATATGGACTATTTTCTCTAGGTATTAGAATGATGGTTCACTTAGTTACTCAATCAATGGTTTACTTGTCTAAGACAAATGTCGGTTTCACTAATATCTAACTTGATGTTTTTACTTAATATTGAAACAAATGGTGAGCCTAGATCCCACAACCGATGGTGATCCTAGAGCTCACAACCGATGATGAGTTTAGGGCTCACACCGATGGTGATACATGATCTTTCTAGGTCATAACTCGATGCTTTTCCTAGATGAATGTCTCAATGTTTTACATGCTTTGCTTATGATGGTTTTACCTATCTAACATCCAAAGGTCTTGGGTAAGGATATATACTTATAAGGTTTGGAATTGATGCCCTAATCCAATGGTTATGTTTTATGCAACTGGGATTCAATGGTGGTGATTCATATACACGATGTAATGATTTTAATTGCCTTGAACCCGATGGTATGATGTGTGGTCTATAATTTAATGGATTGTATTTATTTCACTTGATTTGATGGTGGGAATTTTATGATTTAGGATCAATGGTTTTAAGCCCATGAGTTTGTAGTCTTACCTTTGCCCTTGAAGGAATATAAACCTAAGATTGTTGTAAAGTATTGATTTATAATGTTAAGTTCAACTTGCGTTGTTAATTCTAACCCTACTACAACTAAATCATGGTGATTAATTATACTTAGTTTCCTCGCATTATGTTATGATAAAGGGAATGCCCTTAATACTAAGATAATCTCCCTATATTATCCTGTGAACATCTTTTAGTTCTTTATTGCAATGTTATGTTGAATGTATGTATCACAAATATGATGATGGTTTGTTGAGTCTTTTGGAATGCATGGGAAGATAGTGATGTTCTTTCAGGATATAATGTGATGGTCTTAATGACCTTTGATCATGGTTTAACTCTAATAAGAGGTGTGATTCTCTTCATGATGTGATAGAGTTGGTGCCATGGGATAATGTGATAAGGATTTATACCATGTGCTGGTGTGATGACAAGTAGAGTCTCATGAATGGTAATGAAATAGTACCTTGTGACGTTCAAATAAAGATTAAGCCTCATATAATTTATATCTTTTGGAGTTATTAAATATTATTACTTGCTAGAAATGAGTTAGGTTTTGTTTGTCTTCTTGTTTGATTCTGTCTTAATTCACTCAATTGGTAGTAACTAATCAAAGTGAAACCCTAATCATGTAGTGCCCTGTGTCGTATATCTATTCTAATGTCAGGACTTGCTAGATGGTGGAGCGAGCATTCCTTTAATGGAAACTCGGGGTCATATATTGTGGAGTATATGCATGTTCATGAGAATGGCTGCGGTCATATCTCGATAGGGGAACAGTTGTGGTCGTATCTTATATATTGTATATGTGATATGATTGAGGATGGATGTGGTCATACCTCAATAGGAGAATGACTACGATCGTATCTCAGTTTCACTAGTGTCGTGACCTATATACCAAGAGCAGACTAGGCTATTTTGTAGCTTGACTTATATGTCGTTGCGACAGACTCATATTGATCGAGGGTGGATGAGATCTTAGGTTTCCGATCATTCTAGATCTTGTACAGAACTAATTTCAACTTAGTAGTGGTTAGTTGGAGTTTGAGTGGTATACCTCAAACTCCCTACGGCTTAACAAAATATGTAAACAACCGTGTAGCATATTTTTTAGGGTTAAACACGCTTCACATTGGATGATAAACTTGTTTTCTCTTTTTACATATAGATGATATATAGTGCTATTAGAGAAGTAGCCATGCTTCTATTGTTAGAAATACAATTGATGTTGGTTATGTTTATGATGGAAGTTATCTCATGTCATTAGCTATGCTTATACTACAAATCATGCTTATGATGGTAGTTGTGCTTATGATGTTAACTCTACTTAAGATGTAGATATGCTTATCATGTTTGACATGATATTCTATTAGACATGCTCATGTTGTTAGCTTTTCTCATCCTATTGGATATGCCTATGCTATCAGATATGGTATACTATTAGATATTCTTATGCTATAGTTTTTTTTTGTGTGACTATAAACATGCTATATTGTTAGACAAGCTCCTATTAATTCAAATATGCTCATACTATTATTTATATTTATGATGTTAGTTAGGCTCATGATGATGGTTATGCTCATAGTAACATCTACATCTGGTAATTGAGAATAATGTTGGCTTCTAAGACTCTGATTAGAATTGCTCTTGACAAACTCCTTATAATAGATAATTTTGTTATGTTGCTTTATCCATCTATCTGTTTAATCAACTTAATCTACTTAACCCAGTTTAATTACATAATCTATTGTAATCAATAAGCTTCGTTGAGAGTTATATCTTTCAGGTCTCACCCATGGGTCACCACAATCTTTTTAGGTGATCGTTAGTAGTTGTAGAAGACCCGTGGCAGCGAGGAGGAGCTGATGTGATGGAACACATAAGGATTTTATTAGATGTCTAGTGTGTCCTAGAGTCGTCCCTGTACTCTCTAGTCCAGGTGGGAAAGTTTTTTATATATTGTTTTCATAGTATTCTGATGTTGTACATGTAGATGATATCTCATGTGTATAGTTGCATATGTTTTGGCTAAGGTCACAGGGCCTTTGTAAGAGACTTTTGATAAGATTCATGAAATAATCTAAGATGTTAGGCTTTTACACAAATGTTGTTGAGTAGGTTTGTGAAAATGCAATATGTAATCAGTTTTAATTAACCCTCTTTTTAGATATGTGTTATATTAGCAGTTGATCATGTTTGAGTTTTGAGCAATCTTGCTTTGTGTGACAGGTTGTCACAGATATGACCCACTGAATCTTGGTGCCAAAGCTTTAATCCACTATTTGAATTTTGTGCCAATGTAAAAATCCAAATTTATTCAATCATTCAACAATATTCAATATATCTAATATTTTTGGTGACCTTTCAAATAGGAAAGCCAAGGCTAAAAATCAAGTTTGAGTTTAGCACTTAGCAAAGTGACATACAAGAGGGATGAAATAGCACAATAATTGAAATAGAGAATTAGTACCTCAACGAATCCAATGTTTGCACAAACCATGGTATGAATGACTCCACATATTGATGAAGATAAAAATACAAATTAGGACAATATTGTTACTAATTGGCCTAGAATTCAAATGTTGTTCAATTTTTACTATTCATGTTAGCATTTTCCATTTTAAATTTAGAATACTAATAAATTATATCCCATTTAGGATTTGAAATCCATTTTACTTCTTAGATTCATTTTTATTTACATATAGGTGTGGTTATTAGTATGCATTCCTCAAATTTATGTTTTATAATTTAACTCACTCTCTTTCTATATGATATAGCTTAATTTTATAAACTAGGGTCAAGGATATGAGTTGCATGAGATACTATCAGTATATCCCTATTTTAGCAATCTAGGGTTTAAATTCCTTTGATATTCATATATGTATAAGTTACTACTTATTATACTAATAACTAGATTCTAATGGTCTATGTGAATAAACATATATATATATATACATATATATATATATATATATATATATATATATATATATATATATATAGAGTCAGGATAGTGTACACTTGAGTGTACTGGAGGCACCATACACCTCAGTCATTTTTAAAGATGCGGTAACTTTTTGAAAAATCTAAACCATTGATCTTCTTAAATATCATAAGAACATACTATATAAAAAATTTCAGCTCATTTGGACACTTATAGGTCTTGCATCTAAAGGAGGCAAAAATCATGAATTGGAATGTATTTACCTCTTAAAATCAAGAATGATTATAATCTATAGGGAGTAGAAACCGACTTAATTCCTTTACCCTTCCTCTTGGATTCTTTTATTGATGGCACATTTGGAAATAAAAGTTTAAGGATGCCTAATTTAGAGAGCAATCATGCTTAGACAATTGTACTTGGAGAAGGTATGGAGTGTTACCTCAGTTAGCAAGTATTTTAGCTCGTGTCTTGCCATTCTCACATTTGGTTAGTGAGAACATATGGATTTCTAAGCAGATACAAAAGTTCAAAGTGCCAATTATTTAAATATTTAATTCTAACATATTTTGAATGTTTGACCTTGTATTCTTTTTGTATCGTTTCCTAAATTAATAATTCAATTGTTTTCTCTTGACAAATTCTTACAATTATTGTGTGTAACATACCGAACTCTAGAACCTTATCCTATTCCAAGGTTAAGAGGTTAGGGACCTTAGTTATTTGGGCGTAGCCAAACAAGATTGAGTATATACCTAATAGTAGTTCATTGTAACCCTGATATGTAATGCATGAATAAATCACCCTAACATATATGCATGAAAACAAATATGACATAATACCCTCATATTAATCATAAGACAAATAATGGATACATAAAATGTGTCACATGAGATAAATGATTAATGTATATAATTTAGTGCACAATAATAATATATAATCCTTTTGGTTGTAGATATGGGACACAATTAGAAGAATGATAATAATATTGATCTATAATTTTCTATGGTCTTTTGGGACAAGGAATGAGAACAAGAAATAAATAATAACTCCCTAAACAAAATAATGTGATATTGAAAATAGTGGTAATAATGAATAATGGGCTAAAATTCATAAAACGAGGACTAATTGGATAAAGATAACTTCAGATTCATTTTCTTTGGATATGTTTTGGATTGGAGGCCAAGTTTCACAAATTTAAGATAATAATAACTATATCAATTTTATTTAGAAAAGAAAAGGTGTTTTCCTCCAAAATATGAAATAAAACATTTATGACTCTAAAAGAGAAAACTAAATTTGGATTCATAATCTACACATTAAAAATATCCCTTGGGTAAATTTTCATGCAATTTGGATAATTTTTAATGTACATGTGTAGAATAGGAGAGAGAAAGTGTGTAAAAGCCCAACAATGTTAAATAATGTGACAAATAACTCCAAAGAATAAATAAATGGAAAATTCTTGTCCAAAATGTTTAAGTTTGCTTGTGGGTGAAGTTTCACATTATGTGGGTAATTTGAGAAGTCTCTAATGCATTAAGAAAGAGAAAATTTGATTTACTTTAAAAGAATCAAATAAAATAGTTAAAGTCCTCAAAAGTGAAAATTAAGGCATATTCAGATTCTACATGTCCAAAATAGGCTAGGTGAAAATTTTCATTAAATTTGGAGTTTGTTTGCACACTCAATTGAGGAGAGAGAAGTTAAATAATCATATATGTCACTTTATTCGAATCTGACTTGGAAATTCATTTAATGTGTCACACGGGTTGTTTCCTTTTTTATTTTTCACATGTAATTAGGGTTGTTAGATCTTGAATCGGATGGTGGATGCATCGTCCCCTTCCCTGAGCCGGAATGGGAAACGGAACCAATTCATACATGGATTTCAAATCGCGATATCTATCTCTATACTTCATATTTGCTCGAGATTTTTTCTCCTACACTTTTCTTATTAGAATACACACCTAATCATCCATAAATTCTATCAAATTGTCAAAGATTTTTGAAATGCCAAATCTACTTCTCGAGTTCTCGAATCACCACTACCCGTAGCCTTAAGATCATAACCTCCCTTATAAATACCCTACCCCTGGTCTTCTTTGGGTACATTGCAATCTTTCTCTTACACTAATTCCTTTGTTGCTCATGTGCTTCGTTTTTGATGATAAAGTTCCTATCTAGGGTTTTTAGTGGCTTGTTCTATTATTCCTCGCCATCTCCAACCAATTCCACCTAGCAGTAAGTTTGTCTCCTCCTTCTCTAGCTTTATGTGCTCTTGATTTCCAAAATCATCATGCTACATGGATTTCCCCAATCTTAACTAGTTGCTTTGAGTAGACATGCTCTGTGAACCTAAAGGATGAATCTCCATGGTGCAATATCGGTTATACCCTCCTTGTTTCCTTCTTTCTTTAGTTTTTCACTTAGGGGTATAATCATCTTTTCACCCCTGGATTCTTTGGTTTGGATGAGTCAAAGCTGAGAGTTGACATTGTGACTTGGCTAGTCCTTATTGAGTCAAGTTAGTGGGTCAGTCCATTCTTTGACCCTCTCTCTCTGCTATTTTTCTCGCTTACACATATTTTCTAATTGGTTTAAATTCTAAAATTAATAAATTTAATCTGTTTGTCCTAAATTAACATATAAATATGTTTTGGAATAAAAAAATGTGATCTTTCTAATAAAAATAGTTTCAAAGCCTAAATTCCATTTTTTAGAAGGATGGTTTTGAGAAAGGAAATAAGTGCACACGATTCATAAAAATTGCAACTTAATTATAATAACTCCAAATTTAACAAAAAAATATGTTTTTTTTTGGTGGGTGAAAAATCATGTTACTATTACAATGAATCCAAAAACTTTGGGTACATATCACGCACCCCTTACAACCAGGATAAAATCTGGACTTTTCAAAAGAGGACTTACCTAAAGACCTCCCGAGAAACAGAAAGAAGTAGAGATGAGGATTCCAACTATCATATGCTAACGACTACCACACAATTTCTAAACTGCTTACAAAAAACCTAATAATCAACTAATAGTATGAACACCTTCAAATTGTGACATCATGCCTTCTGAAAAATAGCCATAGGCTACTTGGGAAGATAACACCATCAAGGGGAACAACCATCGGTACTCATTCCTACCAAACCAGACAAGCATCCAAACAACAAAAAAATAGATTCATAGAAGCACCTTCAATGGTCATGACAAACGTCTTTTGTCCATGAAAAAGAAGCCACCCTATCCTCCATATGCGTTCTGCTCATCCAACTGAAAGAATGGATTTAAAGGAAGCTCCCAATCATTTTCATCAACTGATATCAAACCCATCTTAGGAACCTTTTTAGAAGCACTCATATGCCATCCTAGAAGCGCACGACACAAGCTAAGTGGCTGGAAGTCGGCCTGCCATCGAATGCCTGGTGTGCACCCAGAGCTACATCGGTGGGAAATGTGGCAAACTGTTTGAACAAAACATCATTAACTAAGCGGAAGCAATCATTAACAGCGGATTACTGAAAATCACAAAAAATTAAAACCATTTACAAAGAGATCCAAACACAGGAAAACTCTTTTATCAAGAACCAATGTATTTTATTTACATCCTGGTTTATAAGTACATATCCTGTACCATCCCTTCTGAAGGATTACAAGCATCAATTGCTCTGTTAAAACTTTACACAAGCAACATAAGAACCTCGGGGCATCAAGCCAAAATCTCAGATCGATTCATTAAAAGTACTAACTACTAATTCCAAGGACCTGAGAGTATAGAGACGACACATAGGACTCTCTATACAAAATATGACAGCAAGTGCCTCCACCTGGAATATCATTGCTGTTCCTGTTGCTGCTGCTACTGCTTTTCCCCTGCTATGGGGTTTTTGCCTCTTCTTCCACGTCTACCTAAAAAGTGTTGGTGACCAACAGAGTGAGACCCAGTCCCAATGAGAGACATAAATCTCTGCCAAAAACATTATTATTGCAGTTTAATAGAATAAAACTGAGCAGAGGAATCATATATATATTCATCAGCAGATAAATCAATGTCTAAACATATTAGAGCAATATTCTTATTCAAATTATTTCAGCTATAACTTGATAAAGTAGCATGTCACTTATCCAATAAGGAATTGAAGAACATGTATAACATTTATCCATCTAGGATATGCTAAGCAAGGTAACATCTGGATCATCTTGTTGGGCTGTGGGGTGCTGATGAACTCTAGTCCCAATGTGGAAAAAAAGTTGATTGTGGTGTCTCTGTCTCTCTCTGTTCTTGTCTATATACCGGATTGTCCATGCCATTGCTATGGATATATGAGTGATGAATAGTTCAGTGGTTTTTGTAATGACTGCGTTCAGCGCCAGCTAGTGGAACTATATTCAATAAAAAAATCAACCAATGATTCTTGTATTTCAACCTTAAGCAAATACACTACACGGCTGATTACATTTTACAATCATACTTAAGCCCTGAGAAGATGAGGTATACACTCATACTCCCATCGACCATTGCGAAATAGAAATCGGTACCATACATAGGTCAAGGAAGAGCCGGATTTCCATGACCTCATCCTCCTCAGTCAGGGTGAGTACAAAATGCAGGACATCTTGTGTCTCTACTAAATTGCTTTCCAGGGTATACTGGAAACTTTGCTATAGAGTTACAGTGGTGGCTGTACTCTCTTCGCAATCGAGAGATTTCATATTTATCTCACATCGACTAGGCATTAACATTATCAGGAGTTTCATGATACATCCATCCCGGAACATATAATGTAGGATTGAGAGATTTAATGTTTATCTCACATCAATCCCAAATTAAGGCGCAAGGATATTCACGCCCATAACCCCCACATACTCAACAATATGCCATGTAGGAGATCCCGTGGGAAAACCTGTTTCACTATCACCAACTACTGACGATGATGGATCTATGGACATGGCTCTACATGATAAGATTTCACTTGATTAATTAAGTACATTACCATATTCTTTTAGCATCAGTCAAGTTTTCAAACATAAATTATTATAACAAATGCTACAAGAATGTGTAATACTTCTATCAAGTACTTTTTGAAGCTGTATAAAACATTGGGAATCTCAATCCCTTGTCACATCATGGGCATTCTCATCCCTTAATATCTCATCATCATGATTATGGAATATCGGTATTCAAACCCTCAGTTCATCAAAGAACACTTGTTACCACTTATCAGGTAACTAATACCTTCAGGTCATCTGACCAAAGTAAACATGATACTTGCTATACAAGCATCTCACATGGCTTTCAAGCCCATTTAATCTCTTATTACCTCTAACTAGGCAACAACGCATATTATGGCTCACAAGACTCATAAAACAATTTCAATAATAAAACATCATAGCTCATACCTGGCTATGCCCAACATCTCATGATACCTGCGTGATTAGTACACATGATAACAATTATATCAATTACATATCAACACCATGCAATGTAAGGGTAGCATCACTATTCCATCATTAAGGTTAGGGTTTCCAAATTCATGTCAATTAGGGATACTCATCTCATTACCCAAAATTAGGGTTATGATTTATCATCATATTTCCCAAGATTAGGGTTTCACATACCTTCACCCTATATTAGGGTTAGGGTTTCATATAGCATCACATAACATCACTCTGGATTAGAGTTTCACATTACATAACTGCATTAGGGTTTCACATAGCATCACCCTAGATTAGGGTTTCACACATCATTATCTTGAATTAAGGTTCCTTATAACTTTTCCCCAAATTAGGGTTTCATGTAACTTTACCCAAAATTAGGGTTTCATGAAGCATCTTCTTAAATTAGGGTTTTTCATTATATTACCCTGAATTGGGATTTCTCATATCATCACCCTAGATTAGGGTTACACCATTACTCTAGATTAGGGTTTCTCCTAGAATTGCCCTAAATTAGGGTTAGGGTTCACCAACCTTCTCGATTAGGGTTTCATTATCTCTTTATCAAGGATCATACCCTAATTACATATTTCATTCATGTTGAAAGTGTTGAGGCTTAATCACTACATGATTATTATACATGTATGAATTCCTCTCTCTCTCTCATCCTCTTTAGGATGTTGATTACTTCAAGCTTGATTAAATTAAGTCAACCCTTCATTCAAGTACATACATTTAGGGTTAGCATAGTGTATTGAGATATTGCTTCCATAAGCATCAAAGTTTAACCCCTCTAAGGGTACTAATCACCCTAGTACCTTAAAGGTACAACCATTGTAATTATCCTTGATATACATCATTAGCAATCATGGGTTTAATAGTACTTACATGGTTTGAATCAATTAGACCTTCAAACGGTCTTGAGGTACTAGACCCTCAAACGGTCTTGAAGTACTTTGACCTTCAAAAGGTCTGAAGACCGCTAGTCCTTAAACGGTCTTGGTTCAATTGAATCCTACAAACGGTCTTTGAACCAATTACACTTCCAAACGGTTTGAAGACCGTTATACCTTAAATGGTCTTAGTTCAATTGAATCCTCCAAACGGTCTTTGAACCAATTGCACTTCCAAACGGTCTTGGTCTACACCTTCAATCGGTCTTAAGACCGTTAGACCATCAAACGGTCTTGATCTCGAAATCTCTAAATGGTTTGAGACCGTTTGAATTAAATATTAATTAATCCCCAAACAGTTTGAGACTATTTAGTCCTCAAACAGTTTGAGACCGAATGGTCCTCAAACGGTCTAAGACCGTTTGGTCAATTCAGCTTGAAACCGTTTAACCCTAAATTAGGGTTTCTACAATCAATCGATTTAGGGTTTGCTTCATTGAATCATTCATCAATTGGACCATTGAAAATACATCAAATTATAACCCTTAGATCTCCAACCATCCATCACATCCCTTGACCTCCAAACGGTCTTGAGACCGTTAGGATCATCAACCATGAAATTGATTCAATTCAATTAGGGTTTCAACACTTCAACCCGATTAGAGTTTGTAATTAGTGGATTATCCACCACTGAACCTATTATGAGTCAATAAATTAGAACCATTGGATCAAAATCCAACTACATCAGCAAGTATCCTAGATGGTTTTGAGACAGTTTGATCCCAAACAATCTTGAGACCGTTTGCACCCAAACGGTCTTGAGACCGTTTGGTTTCAATCAGTCTCAAGTTGAAACCGTTAGGACCTAATATTTCTTGAGGTGTGTTCTAAGATGACATCATCATATTCAAGATACAAACCTTCGAATTTTTTTGTGATTTTTATGGCGATTTCAACAATTAATCAAAAGGAAATTCGGGATAGAAAAAGGAATCAACATATGATGAAGAAATGAAATCAATATTAATATTTAAGGGTTCAAGTTATATAACCCACCTTCAAAGTTGAATCCAAGCTTCAAGCTTCACGTCTTTAATGGTGAATGAAGCTTTCTCAACTTCCCAAGGTCCATCCTCAAGTCTTTGAGTGAAAAGAATGGCTAAAGTTGAAGATTGAATGGAGAAAAGAAGAAAATAAGCATTGAATTTCGATTTCCACCATGAAATCAAGATTGAAGATGATTAAGGAGCTCACCTAAAGGTTGGGGTACGTCCTCCTATTTCTCCTAATATCCCTTGTGCTCGGACAAATCAAGGAAAGAAAGAAGAGTTCAAAAAGTCTTTCATGTGGGTAAAAGAATGAAGTGTATATAAGGGAAATTCAAGAGAGAGAAAGTGTTATAAAAATCCTTCAATTCCCTAAATTGGTGCCACTTATCCCCCTCACTTCCTTTCATACGAATCCATCATACTCCCCTTCAAAATCCTCTTCTTTATCCATGAATTAAAAGAAAACAATTAAGCACCTTAATCATTATAATAATAATATCCAAAAATTAGTGGATATTACTTTTTCTTTAACTAATGTGAGTGGGCTCTCCACTCACTTTAGATATTTCAGTGACATTGCAAGGCACAAGGACGTCCATACTTATATAAATTCAACCATCATATTTTTGGTTGAAGGGAACTTCCATTAATATATTTATTTTTGCATCAAATTGAATTAGGGTTTCAATTATGCTTAAATCTTGATTATTTTAATATCAAGATTCTCTCTCCCCCAAAGAGATTCAAATGAGACACCCCTATGATTTTCTTGTCTCTAATTGATACCAAGAAACATTAGGGACTCTCTATAAGTGGTATTTTGCATATTGAACCCCAAGTTTTGGGTAAATTGCACATTACACCAAAACTAGGTTTTAATGCACAAACATTGCTTAATAAGCTCTTTCTTGATGCTCAGGCTTGTATAAGCCATTACTCATCATCATTCTCATTCTTATGATGCTTCAACACTTTAGGAACATTTTATCATGTAACATTTGCAAGTTAACCCCTCAACTTGGGTAATTTGCACTTTAGTCAAAATGGGCAAAACATTGTTTTCAACATTATTAAAAAAGGACTAAAATTGAAACATAAGTTCCACTTGAGCCTTAATTACTTTTAAAAAGATAAGAGCAAGCATATAATTATCTTTCTTAAGCAAAACATCTAGGGTTAGAGCATAACCCAGGCCAAGGATGTTACAAATTATCCACCCCTAACAGGGATTTTGTCCCTAAAATCATCAAGAGAAAAGAGAAGGGTACTTCCTCCTCATCTCTTCCTCTAGCTCCCACATAGCTTCTTCAATGCCACAATGATTCCAGAGAACTTTCACAAGACATATGTATTTCTTTTTTAGCTTCTTAATTCTTTTATCAAGGATCATCATAGGTCCTTCAACATATGATATATCATCATTTAATTCTACCTCCACAGGTTGCAAAACTAACTATGTGTCAGGATGACACTTTCTCAGCATGGAGATATGGAACATTGGATGCAACTTATGCAGCTCAGGTGGTAACTCCAGCTTATAGGCTAACTTTCCAATCCGTTCAATGATTGGATAAGGCCCCATAAATCTAGGAGCTAACTTTCCCTTCTTTCCAAATATAAGGACACCTTTCCAAGGTGAGACCTTGAGATATACTCTGTCTCCAACTTGGAATTCTAAAGGTCTTTGCCGTTTGTCGGCGTACGACTTCTGTCTATCCTGTGCAGTCTTTAATTATTGTTGTATTACTTTAATCTTCTCAGTTGTCTGCTACACTAGCTCAGGACCCAAAAGTTGATATTCTCCTATTTCATACCAACATAAAGGAGATCTACAATGTCTACCATATAATGCTTCATATGGTGCCATATCAATACTGTGCTGATAGCTATTATTGTAAGCAAATTCTATCAAGCTCAGGTGTAGATCCCAACTTCCTACAAACTAAAGGACACATGCCCTAAGAAAATCCTCCAAGGTTTGTATAGTCCTCTCAGATTGTCCATCTGTCTGTGGGTGAAAGGCAGTACTAAACCTTAACTACATACCCAAAGCTTTATGTAGTCATTCCCAAAAATGACTCGTGAACCGGGGACCTCTATCAGAAACAATAGTAGCTGGAACCCCGTGCAACCGCACTATCTCATCTATATATATCTGTGCAAGCTTCTCAACAGTGTAGGTTGTTTTGACAGGAAGGAAATGTGTTGTTTTAGTCAACCTATCAACTATCACCCATATGGAATCATGAACTTTAGTTGTTCTAGGCAAACCAACCACAAAGTCTATGGGCACATTATTACATTTCCACTGCGGTATAGGCAAAGGTTGCATTATTCCTACGGGCTTTTGATGTTCAGATTTAACCTACTGACACACCGGACACCACATAACAAACTCAATTACATCTTTCTTCAAACCAGGCCACCAATACGTATCTTTTAAGTTATGATACATTTTGGTGCTCCCTAGATGCATTGCATACATCGAAGAATGGGCTTCCTCCAAGACTAACTTCCTTAAATCATTGGCTTCAGGTACTACCATCCTACCATGGTAACAAACTACCTAATCTTCTGACTCATGAAAGCCATCCCATTTCTCACTACCATACTCTGATCTGATATGCTGAATCACAACATCATCTTGCTTTGCTTCTTTAATCTGCTGTCTCAGAGTAGGTTTCACTTGCATCTCAGCTAACAGCCCGACTAACAATGATACCTTAAGCTGTATATTGTTTTGCCTCAAGGAGATAAGAATATATCTTTTAAAACACATAAGGTGTTTAACTATGCTTTATCTAAGGCTGGCAATGATGATTTCATACTTAGTGCATCAGCCACTACATTAGCCTTCCCTGGATGATAATCAATTGTACAATCGTAGTCCTTGATTAACTCCATCCATTGGTGTTGTCTCATGTTCAACTCATGTTGTGAGAAAATATATTTTAGATTCTTATGGTCTGTGAAAATATGGAATGTTTATCCATAGAGATAATGTCTCCAGATCTTCAAAGCATGGACCACATCATCTAGCGCTAGATCATGTGTCGGATAATTCTTCTCGTGTTTCTTAAGTTGTTGAGAGGCAAAAGAAATCACTTGATCATCCTGCATCAACACACACCCTAGACCATTCTTAGATGCATCACAAAAAACTATGTACCCCTTCCTTTGCTCAGGTAACACCAGCATAGGTGCACTTGTTAACCTTTCTTTCAACAACTGGAAAGAATGTTGACACTTGTCATCCAGACAAAAGCAACCTCCTTCCTGGTCAACTTGGTTAGGGGTAAAGCTATAGAACAGAAGTTCTTAATGAACCTCCTGTAATAACCTTTCAGTCCTAGGAAATTGCGTATCTCCGTCGGTGTCTCTAGCTGTTCCCATTGCAGGACAAATTCTACCTTCTTAGGATCAACACGTATACCTGAGGCAGATATTATGTGTCCTAGAAAAGAAACGTCTGGTAACCAGAACTCACATTTGCTAAACTTAGCATACAACTTATGCTTTCTTAGCAAAGTCAAAGTCTGACAGAGGTGCTTCTCATGCTGTTGAACATCTTTACTATAAATCAAGATGTCATCTATAAAGACTACTATGTACTGATCAAGAAAATGCTGGAAGATTATATTCATGAGTTCCATAAATGCAGCTGGTGCATTAGTTAGTACAAACGATATAACTATGAACTCATAGTGACCATACCTTGTCCTAAAGGCCGACTTAGGTATGTCACTCTCCTTGATACGCAACTGATGATATCATGAACTCAGATCTATCTTAGAGAAGATAGTTTCACCACACAACTGATCAAACATGTCATCGATCCTTGGAAAAGGATACTTGTTCTTTATGGTTACTTTATTCAATTGTATGTAATCAATGCATAACCGCATAGATCCGTCCTTCTTAACAAAGAGAATCAGAGCACCCCATGGTGAAGTACTCGGTCAGATAAAACCTTTCTCAAGCAACTCGTGCAGCTGTTTCTTGAGCTCTGCCATCTCAGCAGGTGCCATTCTATACAATGTTTGTGTTATTGGTTGCGTGCCCAGGATTAGATTAATCTCAAAATCAATTTCTCAGGGCAGTGGAACACCTGGAAGTTCCTAAGGGAACACATCTTCAAACTCCCTAACTATCTAAACTTCAGAAAGATTAGGGCTCTCCATTGTGGTGTCTACCACATGTGCCAAGAATGCAAAGCATCCTTGTCTCATCAACTTCTCAGCTACCATAGCTGATACTAGAAAGGTTGGAAGAATTTTTCTATCTCCCTAAAAGATCCATGTGTCACCATCATCTATGAACATAGCTTATTTGGAATCACAATCCAAGACAACCTTATACTTTTATAGGGTGTCCATCCCAAGGATTATATCAAACCCGTACATCTCAAGTGGTATATGATCCACATGAATGTGATGTTCAGAAAAGGAAAGAATGCATGGAGAACACACCTCCCGCAACACTACAGATCCCATCAAAGGGGTTTCTAATAACAGATTATCTGCTCTATGACTGACAGTCATGTTGCAGTCATGAATCACTTCTCTAGTGATAAAGGAATGCGTAGCACCTAGATCAATCAAAACAGATACGAAGCATGATGAAGACATATCCGAATGAAATAGTTCCATCTGACCTGTCACAACTAGAGGGTTGACTACTGCTTCAGGTTGATTCATTGCATAGAATCTCGTTGTTTCTTGCTATTGACCCTGTGCTCGGTTGTTGGGTGTCAACTGACCAGCTTGGGATACTTGTCCACGTCCTCTAGCACCACTTGAAAACTGTCGCCTCTGATAGCCTTGCTGACTCTGCCTCGGAGGTTGAGTCACACTTACATCTCTAGCTTGACAATCTTTCATCAAATGCCCCATCTTTCCACATATAAAACATCCTCTGATCTCCCTTTGTGGCCTGTGTGGTCTTATTACTGACATTGAGGCTGAGCTGTGGGCTCCCTCTGGTGGTAAGATATGACCTCTACCCTTACTCGACGTCCATTGTGTCTGGGTATTGAATCTCGGTGGTGCTATTGATGTAGAAAATCTCACTTTCTTAAAACTTTCAGACCTCTGTCCTAAAAACTGAGTATACACCTTCTTACTCTTAGTCTGATGCTTCTCGATCACTGACCTTTCTATCCATCTCACGGACTCCACAAAGGTGGCGAACCTCTCCCTGTTCTCTAAGGCAGATATAAGAGTGGTCAATTCAACGTTCAAACCCTTCTCAAAATGCCGAATTCTCTCTTCATCAGTAGCTTCCATATGCAGACAGAACCGCAAAAGCTCCATGAACTTAGCTTCATACTCACAAATTTTCATTGGTCCTTGCCTTAACCTCTCAAACTGAGAGATCTTCTCATCTAGATACGTTTTGGGGAAGTATCTATTGACAAATTCTTGTCAGAATTCTCCCCATCCAATTTCAACACCTGGCCTCTTTCCCTCTTCTATTGTCCACCAGTGGCCAGCACTCCCTTTTAGAAGGTACACTGCATGCCTCACCTTCTCTGCTTCAGGGATATTGAGGATTCTAAAGGCCTTATCCAACTCAGTCAACCACAAGTCAACATCTGTTGGGTCAGCTATACCAGCACAATCTGTGGCTCCAACCCGACGAAGTCATTCGAAAGTCTAGCCGGCTCTCTGTCCCTCATTACGAGTTGGTGCCCTAAGTGCAGGTGGTGGCATCCTATCCACCATATGCATCATGGTTGCCATGAACTGCCCAAATAGATCATGGAAAGCTGGGTTTTCTAGTGCATCTTGGTTAAACTGAGGATGTTCAGGTATTGGTTCCTCCCTAGTCTGGTCCCTTACACCTCTTCCTAGTGGAGTAATGCTGCTCTCAGCAGCATGTTCTTCGTGTGATCCAGACATCTTTAAGTTCTTCTCCTCCTCCTATATGAGCAGAAGACACTATCAGATGAACTGGAAGACACTAGAATAGACTCAACAACCTTAATCCTATGTCTCTGTAGACTCAGCGAACCTAGAGCTCTGATACCACTAAACTGTGGTGAACTGTTCAAACAAAACATCATTAACTAAGCGGAAGCAATCATTAACAATAGATTACTGAAAATCACAAAAAAATTAAAACCATTTACAAAGAGATCCAAATACAGGAAAACTCTTTTATCAAGAACCAATGTATTTTATTTATATCCTGGTTCATAAGTACATATCCTGTACCATCCCTTCTTGAGGATTACAAGCATCAACTGCTCTGTTAAAACTTTACACAGGCAACATAAGAACCTCGAGGCATCAAGCCAAAATCTCAGATCGATTCATTAAAAGTACTAACTACTAACTCCGAGGACCTGAGAGTACATACACAACACTTAGGACTCTCTATACAAAATTTGACAACTAGTGCCTCCACCTGGTATATCACTATTGTCCATGTTGCTGCTGCTACTACTTTTCCCCTGCTATGGGGTTTCTGCCTCTTCTTCCACGTCTACCTAAAAAGTGTTGGTGACCAATGGAGTGAGACCCAGTCCCAGCAAGAGATATAACTCTCTGCCAAAAACATTATTATTGTAGTTTAATAGAATAAAACTGAGCAGAGGAATCATATATATTCATCAACAGATAAATCAATGTCTAAACAGATTAGAGCAATATTCTTATTCAAATTATTTCAGCTATAACTTGGTAAAGTAGCATGTCACTTATCCAATAAGGAATTGAAGAACATGTATAACATTTATCCATCTAGGATATACTAAGCAAGGTAACATCAACCAATGATTCTCGTATTTCAACCTTAAGTAAATATGCTACACGGCTGATTATATTTTACAATCATACTTAAGCCATGAGGAGATGAGGTATACCGCTCATACTCTCACCAACCATTGTGAAATTGAAATCGGTACCATACATAGGTCAAGGAAGAGCCAGATTTCCATGACCTCATACTCCTCAGTCAGTGCGAGTACAAAATGTAGGACATCTTGTATCTCTACCAAATAGCTTTCCAGGGTATACTGGCAACTTGTGTCTCTATTTTGAATTATCTTGCAGTCTCTACTATAAGAAGGGTAGTTGTTGTTTAGTTCATCTATATAACCCTTTCAGAAAATGAAGAAGAGATAAGTAGAATGAAAACTTATGTTCAGTTTAATATTCTCTTATATGTTTTGAAATTTCTCTCTCATCATTAAGGAAGGGAAGAGATGAAAAAGGAACTCAGAGAAAATCTGAGATATTAAGTATATCAAATTTAAAAGAGATGAAAACATAAAATAAAATAAATGCATACTACGTAATTCAGTTCTTGAATACCCTGGCCAGGTATTCATTTACTGAAGGCAAGGTAAGTATAACATACCTAGATTGTTATCCTTCTGATTACTCTGATCAAGTAATCATTCGGAAACAATACAAGGAAGCCTAATGAAAAAGGAGATGTGGCATGGATATTTCTACCACATTCTAATTGATATACGGAGGAATTTGATTTAATTATAAATCAACTGATAAACAAAAGAAGATGCTTAGTATGATGCGTACCCTGGTCTAAAGACCCAGAGGTAACAATTATTTGATGAGAGATAACAATGTTCAGTGATGAACTAAGGATTTGAATACCCATATCTAGTAATCAGGGTGATAATTATGCTGAGGGATAATGCCATATAATCAATTTTTTTATAATTCCTATGCTAATGGCAAGGAACCTAGGGTGAAACAAGAGTAAATGACTCATGAACAATTGAAAATTTATACAATGACCAAAGGAAATATTGATCTTTTCTTTTAAACAACCCTTGGTGGTGATGGGGTTATAAAAGGAATATGTTCCTTTGTGTTCTTTCTCTTTTTGGGATATGGCAATCAAGTGGGTCTTAGGACACTTGATGTGCATAAATTAAAAGTGTTCTTTTGTTGGATACTTAGAAAAGTATCAGTTTGTCTTGGACTTGAAGTTCCAAGGCAAAGATATATGTAACAAGTAATGTCTCATGATGAAAGGAAGATGATGATGTGATGTGTTTTCAACACATATGACATATACCAAGGTAAGAGATTCTGGTATCTAAAAAATATTAGATCATGTTATGATGGTTACCTAGAATGGTTAATTGTGAAACTAGTTCAGTTACCTATTATAGTATGAACATCACATGTTAGGGGTTTATGCTCTGCATAAACATAACCATGACAAAGATGTTGTGTGGAGACTTGATGATATGATAAAGGAATAATATCTGTCTCCTTTTATCAGGGATTTCGGGGACAAAATCCTTGTTAGGAGTTTATAATCGTAATATCCCTGACCTGGGTTATGCCCTAACCCTGGAAGTTTTTGCTTAAGAAAGTGAATTAGATCCTTAATTTTATTATGTGAAAAGTAATTAAGGCTCAATAGGAACTTATGTTTCAATTTTGGTCCTGTTTGAATAATGTTGAAGCAATGTTTGCTTATTTTAGACTAAAGTGCAAATTACCCAAGTTGAGGGGTTAACTTGCAAATGTTACATGATAAAATGTTCCTCAAGTGTTTGATCATCATGATAATGAAAATGATGCAGATGTATGGCTTGTGGAAGCTGAGCACCAAGAGAGAGCTTATTAAGCAATGTTTGTGCATTAAAACCTAGTTTTGGTGTAATATGTAATTTACCCAAAACCTAGGGTTCAATATGCAAAATACAACTTCTAGAGAGTCCCTAATGTTTCTTGGAATCATGTAGAGCAAAGAAAATGATAGGGGAGTCTCATTTGAATCACTTTGGAGGAGAGAGAATCTTGATATTAAAATAATCAAGATTTAAGCATAATTGAAATCCTAATTCAATTTAATGCAAAAATAAATATATTCATTGAAGAGCCCTTCAACCAAAAGGTGAAGGATGATTTTGAAAAAGAATGGACGACCATGTGCTTTTCAAAGGCACGAAAATATCTAAAGGAAGTAGATAACTCACTCACATTATTAAAAGAAAAAGAAATATCCACTCACTTATGGATATTATTATTAAATGAATTGAGGTGCTTAATTTGTTTTTCTTTAAATCATGGATAATTGAGAGTAATAAGAGGCAAGGAATATAGACTCGTATCTAAGGAAGAGAAGGGGGCAAGTGGCAAGGAAATGGAGGAGTTATCCCCGACTTTCTCTCTCTTAAATGAATTTTCAATAAAATTCAAATATATGCTCCTTTATCCATGTGAAAGGGTAATTTCGAATCCACTTTCACTCTTTGCTTGCAAAACGACCAAGGGAGCTTTGTAGGATCAGGAGGACGACCCCCAACCTATTGGTAAGCTCCGTGACCTCTTTTCACCTTGATTCCATGGTGGAAATAAATAATCAATGCATGATTTCTTCTTATCTCCATTCCATCTTCAATTCTAGCCATTCCTTTTCACTCAAAGCTTAAGGACAAGCTTGGGATAGTGTAAGGTGTTGCTTTCACCATTAGAGACGTGGAGGTTGAAGCTTTGAAGCTCAATTTGAGGTAGGTTATATAACTTGAACCCTTATTCATTGTTATTGAATTCAATTTCTCAATCCATTATGTTCAATTGTTCTTCTTGTAATTCCTTTGAATAATTGATGAAACTACCATGAGAATGGTAGTAGAATTCGGGGGTTGAAGCTTGATGATGATGACATCCTCATAAGCACACATCTCAGCAAGTTTTAGTTGCAAACGATTTCAACACTTTTGGTCCAATCGATTTAACCAAACCGTTTGGTGACCAAATGATTTGTAAATTGTTTGGAGGTGGAGTTCCAAACCATTTGAACATGGTTGACCGAACCAAATAGTTTGCAAACTGTTTGGAGGTGGATTTCCAAACCATTTGAATATGGTTTACCGAATGGGATAGTTGACCGTTTGGAGCCTTAAATGGTTTCAAACCGTTTGTACATATTGAGTTGATCGTTTGGGTTGAGTTGACCGTTTGGTCAAGTTCAAAACCGATTGGAGTCTTAAACAGTTTCAAACCATTTGGACAGTTAGGTCAAAACCATTTGGATCCTTAAACGGTTTCAAACCGTTTGGACAAAGTCAACCAAAACCGTTTGGATGATTAATGGTTGCAATTGAGGGTTGAAGATCCAAGGATCATACATCGATGAACTTCGATGATCCAATTGATGAAGGAATTATTGATGCAAAACCCTAATCGGTTTAGTTGAAGAAGTACCTCTTTTGTGTTTTCAGTTTCAAGGGAAGTTTGAACCAAATGGTCTTGAGACCGTTTGAGTCCAAACGGTCTCAGGACCGTTTGGTTTGAAATAGTTTCAAACTATTTGGAGCATCAATGGTCAAGAACGTTTGGATGTTTCAATGTGATTAAGTCAATTGGAAACCTAAGGTGATGAAAGATAAAATGACCCTATGGTTGTTATTGATTTATCTCAAAGATAATCACTAGGGTTGTACCTTTAAGGTACTAAGTAATTGGTAACCCTAGATGAGTTATCCCTGAAGCTTAAGTAAGCAATATTTCAATACACTATGTCAACCCTAATTGAATGTATTTAATTAAAGGGTTGATTGACCTAATTTATCCAAGATTGACATAGTCAACATCCTAGAGAGGATGAGAGAGAGGAATCCATACATGTAGGATAATCATGTAATGGATAAGCCTCAAACACCTTCAATATGAATAAACTAAGATTTTAGGGTATGATCTTTGATGAAGTGATCATGAGAAACCCTAGTTGAGGGTGATTCTATGAGAAACCCTAGTTGAGGGTGATTCCATGAGAAACCCTAATTGAGGGTGATTCCATGAGAAACCCTAGTTGAGGGTGATTCCATGAGAAACCCTTATTGAGGGTGATTCCATGAGAAACCCTAATAAAGGGTGATGGCATGAGAAACCCTAATTGAGGGTGATTCCATGAGAAACCCTAGTTGAGGGTGATTCCATGAGAAACCCTAATTGAGGGTGATTCCATGAGAAACCCTAGTTGAGGGTGATTTGATGAGGAACCCTGATTGAGGGTGATTCCATGAGAAACCCTAATGAAGGGTGATGCTATGTGAAATCCTAATCCTAATGAAGAGTGATGGTATATGAAACCCTAACCCTAATAAAGGGTGATGGTATGGGATCCCCAAATCCTAATAATGGAATGGTGACTAATACACTGATAAGGGAAATACCTAAAGTGATTGATTATAGGTAACCTTATAGCAAGCAGTGCCTTAACCTAAGAAGAGTCCATATCATTCAAGATAGTTGGACAATTCTAATGTGTGTTATATGACCTATGCACTACATGATAAAGGTGATAGGTTAGTGTATAAAGTATTAGGATGGGAAATACCCTAATACAAAATAAGTTGATGAACTTACAAAGGTTAAATGAGATGAGGGGAGTGATACATCAAGATATGCTAGTTATCACATTTAGCACCTCAAAGTTGAAATACATTAGTACACTTCAAATTTAATATGACTGGATACGTGAAACCTGTGTGTGTTGTGTCAATCATTACATTAAGATGTAATAAGCTTTATGAGCCATGAGAATGGTTGTTGCCTAGTGAGAGGTGACAAGATGTTTTAATGGGCTTTGTGAGCCATGAGATTAGTTGTTACCTAGTGAGAGGTAACAAGATATTTTGATGAGCTTTGTGAATCACATGAGTAAGTTGATACCTAATGAAAGGTATCAAGATGATTATAAAAGTCTCCTGTAAGGGATGATAATGTTCATAATAAACCAAGGAATGGAAACTTAGTAACATAATAATAATAACAAAAGGATACAATTATAATAATGGAAACTGAATCATACATGTGTGGTGAAAAGAGGAATACTTGTATTACATAAAGTATGTGTTGAGCATGATTGGCGTGGACAAAGTTTAATGCTAGTAAAAGAATGAGGTGCCCAATGCTGTGTAATCAGGATTGGTTAAAGTCCAATACATGGTAGAGGCATGAAGCATGTAATCAGGATTGGTTAAAGTCCAATGCCTGGCTGTGTAATCAAGATTGGTTAAAGTCCAATGCCTGGCTATGTAATCCAGATTGGTTAATGACCAATGCCTGGATGTGTAATCATTTTTGGTTAAAGTCCAATACCTGGAAGAGGCATGAATCCTGTACTCAGGATAGGTTAAAGTCCAATTCCTGGCTCTGTAATCAGGATTGGTTAAAGTCCAATACCTGGTAGAGGCATGAAGCCTGTAATAAGGATTGGTTAAAGTCCAATGCTTGACTGTGTAATCAGGATTGGTAAAAGTCCAATGCCTGGCTGTGTAATCAGGAGTGGTTAAAGACCAATGCCTGACTATGTAATCAGGATTGGTTAAAGTCCAATACCTGGTAGAGGCATGAAGCCTGTAATCAAAATTGGTTAAAGTCCAATGCCTGACTGTGTAATTAGGATTGGTTAAAGTCCAATACCTGGTAGAGGCATGAAGCCTGTAATCAGGATTGGTTAAAGTCCAATGTATGGCTGTGTAATAAGGATTGGTTAAAGTCCAATACCTGGCAGAGGCATGAAGCATGTAATCAGGATTGGTTAAAGTCTAATCCCTGGCTGTGTAATCAAGATTGGTTAAAGTCCAATGCCTGGCTGTGTAATCGGGATTGGTTAAAGTCCAATGCCTGGCTGTGTAATCATGATTGGTTAAAGTCCAATGCCTGGATGTGTAATCAGGATTGGTTAAAGTCCAATGCCTGGCTGTGTAATCAGGATTGGTTAAAGTCTAATTCCTGACCGTGTAATCAAGATTGGTTAAAGTCCAATGCCTGGTTGTGTAATTAGGATTGGTTAAAGTCTAATGTCTGGCTGTGTAATCAGGATTGGTAGAGTCTAATACATGGCAGAGGCTTTAAGCCTATAATCATGGGATTGGTTAAATCTAATAATTAATAGAGGCATGAAGCCTATAACCAAAGGATTGGCATGGTTCAATGCCTAGATAGAATATGATGATGAATACTCACATGACTGGTATAATTCGATATCTGTTTAGCAGATTGGCTAAGGCCAACAGATAGAAATAAGAATGAATCATGGGTGACATATCAGGATTATGAGTATTATAAGGAAAGCTTGAGATGTTGAAATAGTATGATAGATAAATGATATACATGTTCTTCCTATTCCTTATAAAGAGAATATATGTTTTACTGCTCTATCATAGATAGTTGCAATACATTAAAGATAAGAATGATCTAAATTGCTTATCCTCTGCTCAAATTTATATTATAAACTGCAATAATAATGTTTCTGGTGGAGAGTTATATCTCTCGCTGGGACAATTTACAATTGTCTCACCCCGTGGAATCCAACATTTTTAGGTGGACGAGCACGAAGGAGATTGAGAACATCTTGCAGAGGAAGAACTTCAGCAGCAGTAGGGACATCAGTGACAGCTCAGGTTGAGTGTACTGTCTGTCATGTCTTGTAGATAGAAGTCCTATGTGTCGTCTCTATACTCTCAGGTCCTCAGAGTTAATATTTAGTTCTTTTAATGAATCGTTTTGAGATTTTGGCTCGATGCCTCGAGGTTCTTATGTTGTATGTATTTAGCTTTTAACAAGGCAGTTGATGTTGTAACCCTCGAGAAGAGATGGTACAAGATATGTACTTATGAACCAGGATGTAAATGTAATACATTGGTTCTTGTTGAAAACGTTTCCCTATGATTGGATCTCTTTGAAAAAGGTTTTAATTTTTAGTGATTTTCAATAATCCGCTGTTAGTAATTGCTTCCGCTTAGTTAATAACATTTGTTTGAACGTTGATGTCACACCTTCAATTCCCTAAATTGGTGACACTTATCCCCCTCACTTCCTTGCATACGAAGCCATCATCCTACCCTTCGAAATCCTCTTCTTTATCCATGAATTAAAAGAAAATAATTAAGCACCTTAATCAATATAATAATAATATCCAAAAATTAGTGGATATTACTTTTTCTTTAACTAATGTGAGTGGGCTCTCCACTCACTTTAGATATTTCGGTGCCATTGCAAGGAACAAGGACGTCCATACTTACATAAATTAAACCATAACATTTTTGATTGAAGGGCACTTCCATTAATATATTTATTTTTGCATTAAACTGAATTAGGGTTTCAATTATGCTTAAATCTTGATTATTTTAATATCAAGATTCTCTCTCCCCCAAAGAGATTCAAATGAGATGCCCCTCTAATTTTCTTGTCTCTAATTGATACCAAGAAACATTAGGGACTCTCTAGAAGTGGTATTTTGCATATTGAACCCCAGGTTTTGGGTAAATTGCACATTACACCAAAACTAGGTTTTAATGCACAAACATTGCTTAATAAGCTCTTTCTTGGTGCTCAAGCTTGTAGAAGCCATACCTCAGCATCATTCTCATTCTTATGATGATTCAACACCTTAGGAACATTTCATCATGTAACATTCACAAGTTAACCCCTCAACTTGGGTAATTTGCACTTTAGTCCAAAATAGGCAAAACATTGTTTTCAACATTATTAAAAAAGGACTAAAATTGAAACATAAGTTCCTCTTGTCTTTATTACTTTTCAAAAGATAAGAGCAAGCATATAATTATCTTTCTTAAACAAAACATCTAGGGTTAGAGCATAAACCATGTCATGGATGTTACAGGAAGACTCCTAGTCACCAGGCTGAAGCAACCACCATCCTTATCACTATGGATCTCTTGTAGAGAGGACAATGAGCTGAGGAGCTGAACCACTAGGCTAACAGGAGAACACGTAACCATGATGGCCTCCTTTGTGTCAGAAAGTAGGGACCCAAGTAGAGAGGCACTGCCAGAACAGGATGTGTTGCCTACTAGTCAGAGAGGGTACACCCAAACCGCCTAGAGGGGAAGACCTGCTGCGGCCAAGACTTCCACATTCGAGTCAGTAGCGTCAGGGGGCGAGAAACCCAAAAAGGGTAATGCCACCGAGACACATCTTCTTCTAGAGGAAGATATCTGCTGCAAGCGTACTGGGGTCAAGCCCTAGGCACCCTTCCACCAATCTAGTTGTCAAGAGAAGGCTCAACGTCAAAATCAGAGGTCCTCCATCATCATGGTTAACCATATCTAAGAGGTGCAAGAGAGAAAACGGGAGAGGAATCCCACTCTCTCTGCATGCGATGGCAGAGAAATCAACGGGAAACTTCAGACTGGATGAGAATGCTCTTCTCCATCCATCTCTATTGGACATGATAGGAGGCCGACCTGGTCGATGATGCAAACCTCGAAGCCCCATCCTAAAAATATGTTTTCTTGATCAAGAGAATATAATAAATCGTTTGGTCTAGGTTTTGTGATGAAAATCTGAGGTTTTTCAAAAAGGTCTAGATTTAGGGTTTCTTTACACATTATACTTTATAAAACCCTAATGCATGTGAATATATTGTAATTAGGCAAAGGTGATCTTGGAAACAACTAGATTGGTGAAGAGTATTTCTAGGACTCTAGTTTAATGTATGTTTGCATCTCCTATTATTCACATTGAACAATTGGCCTACTTTTATCTTTGTCTTGGTCCTATGGACAATAGCCTACACAATATCTCTTTCTTTTGAGAACATGATTTCATGTGAAATATTGATGTTTACTCTGATCTTTTTGTCATCCTATTTGATTGGACTTTCTTTTGACTCCAACTTATGCTTTGCTCTTTAAGAAACCTTAATTTTTCCACTTATGTGATGGTTTTTTATATTTTCCATTCATAGTTAGACTTTTGAAAGACTTGTGGTACCTCCTCAAAATAATGGTAATAATAATAAAGGAAGACTTGTGGAAAGATGTGTTGGAAGGATCTTTTCTTTGGATGGTCTATAAGTCTATGATGATGATCATGTTGAAGGTAACCCTTGGTCCCATAGTTAGACTTTAAAGTTATGTTTCCTTTTTTCATGATACCTTTGTGGATGAATGTAAGGAAGTGTTTGAGGTTATCCTTGTACCTATAGAGTTGATTGACTTTTTAAGATGAAATCTTTTAAGGGGTGGTAAATAGTTTATGTTTAGATTTCGAGGACAAAAATCCCTTTAAGGGGTGGTATGATGTAACATAACAAACTCTAGAACCTTATCTTATTCAAAGGTTAAGAGGTTAGGGACCTTAGTTCTTTGGGCTTATCCAAACAAGGTTGAGGATATACCTAATAGTAGTTAATTATAACCTTGATATGTAATGCATGAATAAATCACCCAAACATATATGCATGAAAACAAATATGACATAATACCCTCATATTAATCATAAGACCAATAATGGATACATAAAATATGCACATGAGCTAAATGATAAATATATAGAATTTAGTGCACAATAATAATATATAATCCTATTGGTTGTATATATGGGACACAATTAGAAGAATGATAATAATATTGGTCTAGAATTTTCTATGGTCTTTTGGAAGAAGGAATGAGAAAAAGAAATAAATAATAACGCCCTAAAAAGATAATGTGATATTGAAAATAGTGGTAATAATTAATAATGGGTTAAAATTCATATAAAGAAGATTAATTGGATAAAGATAACTTTAGATTCATTTTATTTGGATATGTTTTGTCTTGGAGGCCAAGTTTCACAAATTTGAGATAATAATAACTATATCCATTTTATTTAGAAAAGAAAAGAGGTTTTCCCTCCAAAATATTAAATAAAACATTTAATGACTCCAAATGAGAGAACTAATCTTGGGTATGTAGCTGACACATTAAAAAAGCATTGGGTAAATTCTCATGCGATTTGAATAATCTTTAATGTACATGTGTAGAATAGGAGAGAGAAAGTATGCAAAAGCCCAAAATGTCAAATAATATGGTAAATAACTTCAAAGGATAAAACTAATGGCAAATTCGTGTCCAACATGTTTGACTTTTCTTGTGGGTGAAGTTTCATATTAATTGGGTAATTCTAGAAGTCTCTAATGCATTAAGAAAGTGAAATATGATTTACTTTAAAATAATTAAATAAAATATTTAAGTCCTCAAAAGCAAAGAATAAGGCCATATTTAGATTTTACATGTCCAAAATAGGATATATGGCAAATTGCATTAAATTTAGAGTTTGTTTGCACCCTCAATTGAGGAGAGAGAAAAGTTAAATAGTTAAATATGTCAATTTATTCAAATCTAACTTGGAAATTCATTTAATGTGTCACGCGGTTATTTCCTTTTTGATTTCTCACATGTAATTAGGGTCGTTATATCTCAAATTGGATGGTGGATGTGCCATCTCCTTCCCTAATCCAGAATGAGAAACAAAACCCATTCATACATGGATTTCAAATCACGATATCTCTCTCTATACTCGATCTTTGCTCGATATTTTTCCTCCTACACTTTCGTTATTGGATTACACACCTATTGATCCATAAATTCCTTGACTTATCGAAGATTTTTGAAATGCACAAATCTACTTCTCGAGTTCTCAGATCACCACTACCCATAGCCCTAGATTCATTACCTCACCTATAAATACCCTACCCCTGGTCTTCTTCGGGTACATTGCAATATTTCTCTCATACTAATTTCTCGACCGACCATGTTCTTGGTTGACGGTGATCAAGTTCCTATTTAGGGTTTGCGGTAGATTGTTTTCTTGCTCCTCGCCATCTCCAACCAATTCCAACTAGCAGTAAGTTCGTCTCTTCCTTCTCTAGCTTTCTTTGCTCTTGATTTCCGAAATCATCATGCTACATGGTTTCTCCAATCTTGGCCAAATGCTTCGAGAATCCATGGTTGCATGAACCTGTAGGATGAATCTCCATGGTGCAATCTCAGTTATAACCTCCTCGATTCCTTCTTTTGTTTTTCACTTAGGGGTATAATCACCTTTTTGCCCCTAGATTCTTTGGTTTGGACGAGTCAAAACCGAGAGTTGATGTCCTAACTTGGTCAACCCTGATTGAGCCAAATCAGTGGGTTGGTCCACTCTTTGACCCTCTCTCTCTATTTTTCTCACTTACATGGATTTTTCTAATTTTCTGATTGATTTAAATTGTAAATTCATAACTTTTAATTTGTTTGTCCAAACTTAACAAATAAATATGTTTTGGAATCGAAAAAAGTGATCTTTCTAATAAAAATAGTTTCAAAACCTAATTTTCATTTTTAAAGATGATTTTTGAGAAAGGAAATACGTGTGTAAAATTCATAAAAATTGTAACTTAATTATAATAACTCCAAATTTAACATAAAAATATATTTTCTTGATCAAGAGAATCTAATAAATCGTTTGGTAAAGGTATTGTGACCAAAATCCTAGGTTTTCCAAAATGTTCTAGATTTAGATTTTCTTTACTCATTATACTTTATAAAATCCTAATACATGTGAATATATTGTAATTAGGCAAAGGTGATCTTGAAAACAACTAGATTGGTGAAGAGTATTTCTAGGACTCTAGTTTAAGGTATGTTTGCATCTCTGATTATTCACATTGAGTAATTGACCTACTTTTATCTTTCTCTTGGTCCTATGGACAATAGCCTACACAATATCTCTTTCTTTTGATAACATGATTCAATATGAAATATTTATATTTACTTTGATCTTTTTATCATCCTATTTGATTGGACTTTCTTTTGACTCCAACTTGTGCTTTGCTCTTGAAGAAATCTTAATTTTGCCACTTATGTGGTGGTTGTTTATATTGTCCATTTATGTGATGGAAATATTGTTTATTTTGTTGTTTATATTGTCCATTTATGTGATGGAAATATTGTTTATTTTGACTACACTTTATACTTGCCTCTACGTTACGCATGTTATGTGACTTAGTATCGCTAGAGTAGTGTAAATGCATTGATTTTTGGGTTATGTGCTCTTATTATATTTTTGGTATGGAGGTTATGTTCCCCATACCCAGTTTCAAGTTTATGAGGCTTGGCCCACATTTTATATATTGGGGAGTTTGGTTATGTGCCATTCTCTACTAGGTTTCAAGTTTATGATGCTTGACCACCATTGTCTTTATATTGTTCTAGTGTTATGCTTATCTCACATGCATGCATGTTGATGTTATTGATGAGGGGTTATGTGCCCTAATTTCATGATATGTGCTTATGTGGCACAACTTTATTATTTATTTATGGAAAGTATCTCCTTTGTTATCTTATGTTTGAAAATCATCTCTCTTGATGCCCACTTGGGTAGTCCTTTCCTTTTTCCATGTGAAACCTTTTATCTGACGTCCTTTATTTCTTAATATTGCTCAAAATTCCATAATTAGTATGCACATACCAACATTTTCTGACATATCTACTTTTCTCCTTTTGCCGGGATACACTTCCAACCCCATGTATAGTTCAAGGAGGTGACAACCAAGTTGGACTAGGACCTCATCAAGTTTAAATTGAAACCTTGGGGAAGACTTTCTTGAAGTGGTTAGGTGATCCTCAACTAGTCCTATGTTTAGTTGGTTTTTCTTTTATCTCACCCTACGTGGTGAAAGACTAGTGATGATAACAAGCTTATAATGGTTAGATACTTTATAAATTATGCTGCTACTTTTGGTGTTATGATACATACATGTTGATGAAATCGCTATCATCCCTTTAGTGAAAAATTTATGTTGGCATTTGGTTATATGAGATGATGCCTTTTTATTTTAGTAGGATTCTTATAATCTGGTTCTTATGTCTTAGTAGCTTTCTTCTGGGTCATGGGGAGTAACCCCAAATCCCATTTTGTATAATAGCTATACTATCTCTATTTTCTTAATGAAAGAATATTTCCCAATCTATTTTTGCTTCAATTAGAAGAATGAATATGTTCTTATGTGGGTACTGAGACCCTAGACCCCAAGTAGGATGAGTTGCATAAATATTGACGAGCTTTTATGATCTTCTATTTTTAGATCCATACTTGTTTTCTAGTTAAATAGGATTACATTGTTATGAAAATATTGAGATCTTGGGTTTCCACAAACAATGATGTATAACCTTTTGACGCAATCAACTGAATTAGGTTGTGATCTTTTTTATATAGTTACCTTGACTAGAAGTAACAATATATACATGTTCTCGACGCGATCACATGATATAATCTTTGTTGGATGGTCAGACGAGGACCTTCAAATCCTGTGACCTTAGGTTTGGGAGAAGTTTGGCTTTTGTGCAATTTTTGATCCTAAGGGACATAAATTCACATAACCTTGATTCAATCATTATGAAATGGAGTTGGATGTAGGAACATAGTTTTTGGTAGTGATTCTCTAAACCCCCAGTTCTTTCAAACTTGATTAGTTATGTTTACTTTTACGCTTTCATTTCTAATTTGAGCATAATTTAAATACACTATTATACTCATATTTATTACAACATAACAGTTACTGATTACATTGAGATGGAAGGTAGACGGGCAACAAGCTGCACTGCTAATCCTTTTTGTAAGACAAAACCTATCCTTCAAAACACAACATCCATTAACTCAGGGGTCATAACATTACTATCCATAACCTTAAAACTCTCTTAAAAAGATCCTCAACATCGGGTGCTAAAAACCCAAGGGTGTCAAAATCGAAGGGAATAAACACATGTTTGTTGTCTACACATGATTTCTCGTGCTTGATTACTTTAGCTGACCAAACTCTCACAATCAAAATTTTATATCTTGTTCTTGTGATTGGATTTGAATGTCAACCATCCTCTTTTTCCATCTTTTAGAATCGGATCCTTACTATACTAAGTTGATTTGGTGCTTTCATCAAGTTTTAGAAGGTTAAACTCTAGGACTTTTCTTAGGAATTTGTTGTGTGTGTGCAACGTCACATATTAATTTGGCATCATTTTCAGAGATGACAAAGGTTATTTTTTTGAACCTGATCACTTGCATATATAAGATTTTTCTTTCCTTTCATAATTTTATCTTGGCTTTATGATTTTAAGTTTGTTTCATAATTTTAATATTGTTTCATAATTATTTATCTTGTTTGTAATTTTTAGAGTTGTTCTACAATTTTGTCCTTTCTTTCCACTTATTTTTTAAATTTTAATTGTTCTAAAATTTTTGGTTCTCTTCTAGTCTCTTAATTTACTTTCATAATTTTTGATATTGTTCTATAATTTCCTTTCTTAGATTATTGTAATTTATTTTTTCCTACCGAGAACCGTTTTGGTAGTGTGTCTCCTCTTTCTGTCCAGTTTTTAGTTTGACAATACTGCTTTCCTTAGTTTATTTTTGTAAATTTTAGTTTTATTTCTTAGCTTATCTTTGTAATTTTTAGTTCTTTTAAAAATTCTAATTTTGTAAAATAATTTTTTAATGTCTATAGTTTAAATCTTTTCTTTCTATCTTAGATTCCTTTGTAATTTATTTCTTCAAAAAAAAGGTATTTTCTAATGGAGTGGTCAACACAGTATGGTTTATAATGTCAATTGTGTGGTTACAATACCCATACATCATAAGATTGTACAAATTTATCCCCTAATTTTATGGTGACACCTTGTAATATAGACTCTTTCTACTAACGTGGATACAATAAATATTACAATCCACAAACTTTTGAAGATTATTATGAGGAATAATGCTACACATATTACTACGAGGGATGATATGACCAAGAATGTTATGGGGGGTATGATGAGGATAACCAAAAATAAATTGTGTGGTATGAACCTCAATGTGAAAGCCAATATACACCTCAATAGGAGGAACAAATTAAAGCCCTAGAAAGAATAATAGCGGAACAATAAGAAACATTAGAAAATCAACAAGACTTGTTAGCTACTTTACTAGAGACCCAATCAAAGAGACCCCCGAGAGAAGTTAGAGCATTCGAAGATGTTGTTTCCCGATGATGAAGATGATGATCCCATGTTTCTATCATTTATGTCAGATCTACTAGGAGTTACGTTCCTTGTGCGATGAGAATGTTGGTATTCTGACCCTTCCACTAGAGACTTTATTACTTGAGTATGAAAAGTCAAACCAGGAGTCATACTTATTTTGAAGATCCAACAACTTTTTTGATCAGAGACATAAATCCATATACTATCAATGACCAATCCTCTTTAGTTAAATCTATCCTGGATATTAATCCACCACCCTCCGATGATGAAATAATTCCTCACACTCTATCACAGCCAATTACTATTTCACATATGAATGATCTAGACAAGAAGGCACCACCTTTACAAAAATTTTGCATGCCCCCATCCACTAATTGCAAAGATGATGTCCCTATATTAATTCCTCCTGAACCCTTAAAATCTTCTTGCATAGAGGAATTTGTGTTACATACTATATCAAAAATGAAACCTACTAACCCTAATGTTAATTGTATGAACTCGAGGAGAAAAAAATTATATATAATGCTGACTTTTTGAATTTAAACCTTTCATATCCACACCACTTCTCCTATGTGCAAATCTAGGTGATGAGAAGAAATCAGAGCCAAATCCTATGTTTGATCTTGTACAGCTAACACCATATATGTCACCCGTCGGGCACCCACTAATCTCCCCCAATCCACATTCATCTTCACCACTTCCTTCTTTTCTGAAGAAATATTTGTTGATCCTATTGGAGGGTTTGAGGCAAAAGGCCATATAAAAGCCCCTTTGAGATTCCATGGCCACCCAATGAACGGGTACACTATGAGGCTCCTCTTTACAAGGTTCTAGCTCTCGTCAATATTCCATTCAACTAGACATTTTTTGAGCTACCAAGCTCCCCTGGTGATCTCCGCATTTGTCTTCCCTCTATTTTGGATTTAAGTTTTGCTTGGAATGACCAAAATTCTATGTTCGGGGTAGAGGTAGGTGGTACGTACTCATTCCATTGATTCTATCTTAAAATTCTTGAAATTTCCATTAAGGTATGTAGTTTAGCTTTAAAATTTTCAAAAAAAAAATCCTTAATTTTGTTCCTTATCTAGTCGGCCAGGCCTTTATGTTGTTGGCCATGATGATATGTATATTTATCAATATATAACTTGAATGATACAACTTATTTTGTAATACAAATTATAAATCTGACCAAATTATAGAAATTAGCCTGCCACCTAGGATCTAAATTAACACCATTCCTTGCAAAAGATGGTAATCCGTAGAGGACTAATAGGATTAAAAAATAACACTTTATTATCTAGAATTATATATTGACTTAAAATTTTCTTGATGTTCATAACTCAAAAATTAATTGACCAAATGTATGATATTTGGAATGCGCTTAAATTCAGAAATACAATTTGCACAAGAACAATCTTTTGTTCACTTCTTCCACAACCTTCTTATCTCTCCATCCATAAAAAAAGACAATGAGGCAAACTCCAAGTTCAGGGTGGCACACCCCCTTCTCCTCCGTCTTTTGTTGGTATGTATGCCCTAAGAGCCAATCATGGGATGATTGGTGGGATACATTAAGATTGATTTGATAAACATCAAAGGCAAGCTTCCAATTCTTTCTGGTTCAGTCATATGAGATAGTGATAGAACAGATTGAATGTCTAGAGAATGACAGTACTCAATGACGTATGCTTTCAGGTTGAGGACCTGAACGATGAGATCATACGAATGCTAAGAGTTTGTACATTCTCATTATGTCCCTAGTCGGATGTCATTGTGGAAGGTAGATAGACAACAATGACACACAAGACTAGATTGTGGTGTTGGTTGATGACAGAATCTCATTAGTCATGATATAGAGGTATCAAACCAAACACATAGACACTTGTTAGAGAACAAGTGCACCGGACAGACCCACCGTGAGTTTGACACATGGAACCATGACATGGTAGTCACAGTCAATACTCACAGTGATGGCGATGAGTGTGATTCTTTGACCTGAAATCACTACACTCAACACATGTCGTTGGGCACACTTTGACATCATCAAACACAGTCCTGAAACATGGGTTGTTATAAAGGTGATGATTGGGTGGCTTTGACACATGGGGCTTTTGAGGGGTGAGTGATAGATATGGGATTTGTCCCTCCTGAGGGAGTTTGATATCCATGGCCACTTGATGAGTAGGATTGAGAAAGGTGTGCATGCATGTGTGAATTAGTATGTGATATTGATGTCATACATATCTCTTCCAATCTACTCTGAGATCAAGAAAGTGAATGAATGTTGACAGGATGACTGTTTCATGCCTCGAGTTCATTCGGGATATCAATGACAAAGGAATTATACATTCACTGTAACACCATTCACAGATTGTAAGATTGAAAGTTGTTATCCAACTTTCTATTTCACTTGGGTAGCACTGATGTGTGACTAGGCACCGCTCTTTGCTTGTGAAGTCATAAGTGTTATGGACTTTCACTACCAACGTGAAATGGACCTGCATGGTCACACACATAGGATTTAACCTGGAAGAGGAGTTTTGTCCACAAACAATGTTTAGATTGATTACTAAAGGAGTTTAGTAGTTCAATTAAACACTCAATTAATTGATAGCTCAATGTCATAATGTTCAAGGTGTTGGACTGATTGATTAGAGTATCAGATTGATTGAAACTACAGTTGACTGTTTCTGCATAATCTGCACTCCCAACCGATCGGCTCATGTGATGAACCGATCGGCTGAGCTTGGTGAACCGATCGACTCAGGTGGTGAGTCGATCGACTCATGGACAGGATGAAATGATTGCTTCAAGTGTTGAAACGATCGGTTCACCTGGTCCAACCGAGCAAGTTGGGAAAGTAGGATTGGTGAGAAATTTCTTTTCGTTTCACTTGCCCAATTTGATTGGAACAAGGATTGGTATTTGATACCAATTAGAAACAAAAGAAGAAAAGTCAATCGGGAACTGAACAGGACCATGAACTGACCGCTTCAGAAGTGAACCGACCGTTTCATGGGTCCCAACTGATCGGTTGAGGTGTCAACCGACCGGCTCAGGTCCCCAACCGACCGTTTCAGGTTGCACAGCTGGTTCTTTTGTGTGAAAAATATCGAACCCTTCTACTCCTACTTTAGTCCCACATTGCCCAGGATAGAGAACCCTGTCCCACGACCCTCCTATATATATAGGGGTATTGGGGGCTTCTCAAAGAACAACACAGTGCAACCAGTTGCTCTGTAAAGTTGTCGTTCTCTCTGGTTTTGGTAACCGAGAGAGCCCGAGTAAGTGCTACTCGATAAGGGAGGCACAACAAGGGAAAGGCAACTGCAGAAAGTGACTAGATGCAGGAGAGTGTGTCAGTAACTAGTATGCTGACAGGAGGGTGCGACTCCTTCCAATTCCTTGTGGGACAAGGAGATTGGAGTTCCAGGTGGTCCGTGTGGACTACTTCAGAGGCGGGAGATTTCTGCCGCTCGGAGATAGCTGTCAATCCCGACACTCCCAGTGAGACCAGGAGTCATCAGTCCCAGTGCGACTAGGAGCTGTACAGACACCATCCAAGACCGGAGGTGAAGACCATGCAAGTCGTGAGGTATTGTCGCCGAGTAAGCCTCGAGACAAGGTATGATTCCATAAACCATCCTTTCCTATTGTATAGACGTTGACACGTTTCCTTGTTCTGGGTTTGGGGAGGAAATTTTTTGTTTCCGCTGCCTTCTCTGCCTTCCCTAAAACCCAACAGTGGTATCAGAGCCACGTCAACTGCTCTATAATTTAGGATTATCGATATGATCGATTTTGGTTTTTCGCCTTTATTTATTGTATACGATGCGAATAAAATTGGCTTTATGCATGTCCAATCCTAAATCCACAAATCCCAATTTACATGTATGATATGTATTATGAATGCACTCAATACGCGTCGCCCTTAAACAAGTTTTGTGGTGGATGTATAGCGTGGTTATGGCCAATAAAACCTATCTGTGTATGGTTGTATGTGGTTGCTTGCATCTCGGTCTATGCACCGATCTTCCTTTTCCTATTCCTGATGTAACTCGAAATAATTCGAGATTTCTCTCCTACCTTTGCTCCCCTTGAATGTAACTCGAGGTTTCTCTTTTTACAATGTAAAATAGGATAGAATTTTATTTCCTGTTATGTCAAAGAACAGAGGAGATCCTGACGACAACTGAGACGATCGGTTCAAGGAGTGAACCGACCGGTTGACATTCTAGACGATCGGTTCAAGGAGTGAGCCGATCAGTTGATGACCGGTTCGAGGAGCGAGATGAGTGGGTGGCGGCCATGATGAGATGCATGATGACTAGACGAACCGATTTGTTGGAGGAACCAACCGATCGGCTGGTGGCACCCACCCGACCGGCCTGATGGCGAGCCGATCAGTCATGTGATGAGTTGATCAAACCCAGAAAGGCAAAGCACAGAGTTCATCTTGTACAGGTTGCATGGATGTAGACCTAGATGACCGTGATTCCTCTTGGCTCGAGGAATCACATTAGGATGGCCATAATCATCACTTTTATCATTTTGCATGTTTTTTGTGGGATATAGCATGTATATGATACATACTATGTATTGTGGTGATTGGATATGTATATGTATATAAAAACCAAATCCCTAATTAAATATTAAGTTTTAGATGCCTTCCAAATGCGACACATGTGAAAAGCTTGATCGACCAAGTGTGGGAACGCCCTAGCGTGGTGCACCATCTATCTCGTGGAAGCATGAAGGATGTATGTGTGGGTCTGCCCTAGCAGGGTGCATATTCATCGTGTTTTCTTTGGGTCGGACTTAACAAGGTGACCTAGATAGGATCTAGCGCCTTGAGTCATGGAGATGATCATGGCAAGGAGTTGCATATGACATCTTAACAAGAGTTGCATATGATGCAATTGGCAAGAGTTGCCTACCTGAGAGATATAAGTTGTGGGTGACAGCCCTAGCTGGTCCATGACTTAGAGGATTTCAGGATCTTTCCCACTAGAAGGTTGTACGCTGCAATCTTCCGAATTGATGGTGAGGGTTATCAATTTGAACTTAAATAGTGGGAGCAATAATTAATTGAAGGCCTAATTATATCGTCAACTTTTCAAATCAATCAAATAAGTCAAAAGGAGTTTTGGAATAAAATTGCATATATTTCCTTTTGTACAATAAATGGTTGATCAACAATAATCACTTATTTGCGATCAGTCTTTGAAACCAACAAATTAAATGGGAAATTTTTCCACGATTGGTTAGGACATTGAGAAGTGTTCTCAATCGTAGAGTGAAAGCTCTAAGTCCTAGTTATACCAGAACTAGATGAACTCGATCCCACCACACCAATGGCTGAAAGTATGCTTATGGAAGCATACCGAGGATGGCATTGATGCGGAGTGCTTGATGTTATGTTCCCTGAACTATGAGTTGCAGAGACAACATGAGACATATGATGTCTCCAAGACACTGTCCTAGTATGTCATGACATAAGGAGATCTAGTAAGCTATTCACACACTCAATGTGATTGGGTATATGGAAAAACTTGACTAAGAAGGATTTCCTCTCAGCCAAGAGTTAGCTATTGGTATGATACTGCAAATGTTGCAAGAATCATACAATTCATGATGAAATATGACATGGATAACTTTGACAAGCGTTGATAAAGGTGTTGGACATGTTGAGGACAGTAGAGGCAATTACGAAGAAAGACAAACCCTAATGTTTGATATGATCAATGAAGGGTAAGTCTTAAGGGCAAGGGCAAGGGCAAAGCTAAGAAGTGTTCTGATGCTAGCCAACAGCCCAAGCCGTCTTCAGCCTCAAGGCACATGGGGAAAGGGTGTATGAAGGAAAGTGCCTTCCATATCTAGAAGAACAAAAGAAGAAGGAGGCAACAAACGTCTCTACTTAAAGGTGTCATGAAAGTAAACTTGTAACACTTTTAAGGTATATGATACCAAGATGTAAAGTGTAAAGCACTCAATAAATGGGGCAAGTGTTGCTGCCATAGATAGGAGTACTTTAGTTTAATTTCAGCCTAAAAGGCATGTAATACAATTATGAACTGCTATTTCATATTTGCCGATAGATAGAAACACTTTATTTTTGCATATTGTATGACAATGATGGCAATCAATAAAGAGATGTTTCAATTTCTAAAGATATGATCTTTGTGGCAATGCCTTGTTTATCTTGTGGTATTCGATATGCATAAGATAAAATGATACCTAAAAGTTATAGATAACTCAAACAATCAAATTAGCATCAATCATGAGAAATTCATTTTTAGTTTCCATGTGATGGATAAATCTAGACTCTTTTGGTTATAGAACCAGTAAGAGACATGAATATCTTAGACATGATTAATCAATCTTCACTAATGGTAGTGGGAGAATGATTATCCTATTAGGGATGATACATGTGATGTATTTACATACCTATTGGAATAAATGCTAATACTTCAAATGGTGTTTAGAGAAATACCAATATGAATATCTTGAAGTGTTCAAGATTATCATAGATGAAGTGCAAATTCGGTAAAGTGTTAATTCTTGATGTGATCAATGAATGAAATACTTGGACCAAATGTTTGAGATCTTTATGAGTGATTATGATAGTGTATCATAGTGAACTCATGATCAAGGCATGGTGATGTCTAAATCAAGAAGGAATCATACTCTAAGGAGTTAGAGAATGATTATCAAATAACTGAATTCTTCTTAGATAATGAATACCCCACACTAATACAGGACATTAAGAATCACAAGGAGTTGTGAGTTCCTATATCCTTGACAGATACATCTCAATCATCTATATGATGAGTTGGTCATGTGATGAGTCAACTATCTAGATGAATATGAGGAACCGAATTTGGAGTTATGGTTTATGACCATTACAACCTAAATGACATCCATGTGAACCATAAGGTATGACCTTGATGGTAGCACCCATTGGATGAAATCCATAAGTGCAAATGAATCTTAAGTGTTAAGACACGTGGATAACATTTTAAGAAGGATGATGCTTGTTAATTGCAACTTAATGACTAAGACATTTGGCATATGGATACTAAAACCGCATTCCTATGAGGAATAAAACAAGGATGTGTACGTGACACAACCTATAAGGTTTATGAATCCACTAATACAAATGAAGTCTATACGTTACAATGGACTAATAAATGTGATTGATTGAGTACAAGCAACTCAGAATTGGATCTTTACTTTGATGATATAGTCAAAGGGTTTGTCTGATATGTCAAAGATAAAGAAGGGATCTGTGATTTAGTGGGAGCGTTTTCACATTCCACATGTTGATGTGAAATGGAAATGTTCTAGAATGGAAATCCAAAAGTGGAAATTATCTTTAAGGAAGATAGAGATGTTTCCTATGTGATAGGAATAGAGATCTATGGAGATAGTTCTCGAAAACATCTTGACCTAAAAAGAGAAACCATACATTGGCAATCTGTACTGAAGGGTTCAGTATGCACAGATTCAGTGGGAGAAAACCTGCCCATGTTACATGGAGTTAGTATCCCAAGGCCAAGTGTCGGATTCTTATGAAGAATGGAAACACTAGAAATAGATATGGATCTATCATGTATGCAATCATCCCATTATCTTACATGGCAAGAACAAAATGCATTCATCATCTTGTATGTAGGACATGGCAATATGATGTGCTCATCTTGATAACTCATATGTGAGACATGATGAGTGGATGTCTGTCTACTTCCAGTAAGGGTTACTAGAATACCATGAGAACTTGATAAGTACTTGAGAAGTACTAGTTCTATGGAGATAAGGAAGAGTTCAATGTAAAGAGTTACATTGATGCGAACTTCTGAAAGGATAGAAAATTAATCACAAAATATATATAGGATATATAAAGTGAAAGTTTGTAGATAATTGGAAGTGTTCCAATAAAACCATTTAAAAGGGAAATGCCGAGTATCCGTGTATTAGAGAACAACAGTGGATACTATATGGGTCTGGAAGTTCATGAGATGAACTTATAGATATTTCGGTCATTGATGACAAGTATGGAATCCTTGATCATGCAATGTGGCTAAAGGTTAGCAAAGGAATACTAGATCGGATATTACGACAACTCCATCTCATACGTGTGACGTACAGTGAAGAGATGAGAGACATGCAGTTAAAAATTGACTTAGGCAAGGTGTTGCCATAACTCACTATGTTCGCACTAGAGCACAGTAACATGTGGGACATGCTTGAAGATCACTATGAATATGATTCAAGGGTGATTGGCTCGCAGTGCAAGTGGGAGTCTGTTGGTATGTATGCCTTGAGAGCCAATCATGGGATGATTGGTGGGATACATTAAGATTGATTTGATAAACATCAAAGGCAAGATTCCAATTCTTTTTGGTTCAGTCATATGAGATAGTGATAGAACAGATTGAATGTCTAGATAATGACAGTACTCAATGACGTATTCTTTTAGGTTGAGGACCTGAACGATGAGATCATATGGATGCTAAGAATTTGTACATTCTCATTATGTCCCTAGTCGGATGTCATTGTGGAAGGTAGATAGATAGTAATGACACACAAGACTAGATTGTGGTGTTGGTTGATGATAGAATCTCATTAGTCATGATATAGAGATATTAAACCAAACACATAGGTACTTGTTAGAGAACAAGTGTACTAGACAGACCCACTGTGAGTTTGACACATGGAACCATGACATGGTAGTCACAGTCAGTACTCACAGTGATGGTGGTGAGTGTGATTCTTTGACCTGAAATCACTACACTCAACACATGTCGTTGGGCACACTTTGACATCATCAAACGCAGTCCGGAAACATGGGTTGTTATAAAGGTGATGATTGGGTGGATTTGACACATGGGGCTTTTGAGGGGTGAGTGATATATATGGGATTTGTCCCTCCTGAGGGAGTTTGATATCCATGTCCACTTGATGAGTAGGATTGAGAAAGGCGTGCACGCATGTGTGTATCAGTATGTGATATTGATTCATACATATCTCTTCCAATCTACTCTGAGATCAAGAAAGTGAATGAACGTTGACAAGATGACTGTTCCATGCCTCGAGTTCATTCAGGATATCAGTGACAAAGGAATTATACATTCACTGTAACACCATTCACAGATTGTAGGATTGAAAGTTGTTCTCCAACTTTCTATTTCACTTGGGTAGCACTGATGTGTGACTAGGCACCGCTCTTTGCTTGTGAAGTCATAAGTGTTATGGACTTTCACTGCCAACGTGAAATGGACCTGCAGGGTCACACACATAGGATTTAACCTGGAAGAGGAGTTTTGTCCACAAACAATGTTTAGATTGATTACTAAAGGAGTTTAGTAGTTCAATTAAACACTCAATTAATTGATAGCTCAATGTCATAATGTTCAAGGTGTTGGACTGATTGATTAGAGTATCAGATTGATTGAAACTGCAATTGACTATTTCTGCACAATCTACACTCCCAACCGATCGACTCATGTGATGAACTGATCGGCTGAGCTTGGTGAACCGATCGGCTCAGGTGGTGAGTCGATCGGCTCAGGTGGTGAGTCGATCGACTCACGGACATGTTGAAATGATTGCTTCAAGTGTTGAAATGATCAGTTCAATTGGTCCAACCGAGCAAGTTGGGAAAGTAGGATTGGTGAGAAATTTCTTTTCGTTTCACTTGCCCAATTTGATTGGAACAAGGATTGGTATTTGATACCAATTAGAAACAAAAGAAGAAAAGTCAATCGGGAACTGACCAGGACCACAAACCGACCGGTTCAGAAGTGAACCGACCATTTCATGGGTCCCAACCGATTGGTTGAGGTGTCAACCGACCGGCTTAGGTCCCCAACTGACCATTTCAGGAATGAAACAATTGGTTCAGGTTGCGCAGTTGGTTGTTTTTTTTTGGAAAATCTCAAACCCTTCTACTCCTGCTTTAGTCCCGCATTGCCCGGGATAGAGAACCCTGTCCCATGACCCCCCTATATATATAGGGGTATTGGGGGCTTCTCAAAGAACAACACAGTGCAACCAGTTGCTCTGTAAAGTTGTCATTCTCTATGGTTTTGGTAACCGAGAGAGCCCGAGCAAGTGCTACCCGATAAGGGAGGCACAACAAGGGAAAGACAACTACAGAAAGTGACTGGTGGCAGGAGAGTGTGTCAGTGACTAGTACGCTAATAGGAGGGTGCGACTCCTTCCAATTCCTTATGGGACAAGGAGATTGGAGGTCTAGGTGGTCTGTGTGGACCACTTCAGAGGCGGGAGATTTCTGCCGCTTAGAGGACAACTGTAAATTCCGACAGTCCCGGTGAGACCAGGAGTCGTTAGTCCCAGTGAGACCAGGAGCTACACAGACACCGTCCAAGACTGGAGGTGAATACCGCGCAAGCCACGAGGTATTTTCGCCGAGCAAGCCATCCTTTCCTATTGTATAGACGTTGACACGTTTCCTTGTTCTGGGTTTGGGGAGGAAATTTTTTGTTTCCGCTGCCTTCTCTGCCTCCCCTAAAACCCAACATCTTTTACTTCTTCCATATCCCTCATAAACTTAATAGGGGCGTACCATCAAGAAAAATGACAAAAGAGTACACCAAAACATATGGTCAATGTAATTGAATACAAAGAAATAAAAAGGTCTCAAGTCGAATAGAGGAGAGACCGCTTCCATCCATACCTCCTTTCACTTCACTTTTTTTTGCCCAGGGGAATCTACATAAACCCCATTACATACTTGAGCCATGTTATTGTGAAATAACTCAAATGAACATGCGGGAATATCAAAATACAAAGGGGATTTGAAATTTATTTTATTGTGGATATCGAAATAGAACCAAACTGTGAAATAATCTCGAAGTAAGGGACATAAAAATTATTTTTTTGTGAATCTAGGAAGTTATGGTTGCTTGGTTGTATAGGGTGGAAGGACTCAAGTGATGTTATACAAGTGAGGATGATGGGTCAAAAGTGTTAAGTGGCAGTGTTTAAATTCAATGTTGCTTGAGGACAAGCAAAGAGTTTAGATATTTTGATGAGTGCAAATGCATCACCTTTATTTGTACATTTTTAATCTGGAAGATAATAAATTGTTAGCTATTAAATAGTTTTATAATAAATTATCTTAGTTTACCTCTACTGTTTAAATTGGAGTTTTTACTTGATTATTGTGAGTTTTGAAGAAAAAAAGACAATCTATTTCAAAGTACAAAAATTCCCAAAATTACTCTTTAATGATATTTGTACAATTTCCTGTAGTGTCTGAAATGCTTATATACGCGGTAGTAAAAGTGCCTTAATTTTTATGTACAAACTCCAAATTGAGTGCAAATATTCATTGGAAAGGAAATTTCATTTACTAAAAGAGAATCATATTATTTGTAATCCTTTTGAGCCTTTTACGTGATTTTCCTTCCAAATCTATGTTGAGGAAATATGCATTAAAGAGAGTCATATGGTCAAAATATTAAACAAGATAACTCAATAAGTCCCTCCATTTGGGGACAAGAAATTAATGTTGTAAAAGTTTACTCCTTTGACTAGAAAAGTTGGTCAATTCCATATGCTTTAATGTGGTGGAAAGAATGTATTGAAAGACCAGTCAAAATTCAAATTAACAAGGCTATTATTGAAGTAAAACTTCAATCAAATAAGATCCAATAGTCAATGCCACCACAAAGCCTCACCTCTTGGTTCCCCCCTCCTTTCTCCCTATAAAAGGAGTGGGTACACCAAAGCAAAAGGATGACTGATTTTTTCTCTTCTTCAATTATGTTTTGTATCATTACTTGTATGATTCTTGTAGTCTTGTTCTTATGTCTGAGTAGCTTTCTTTTGGGGCATGGGGAGTAACCCCACATCCATTTTCTATATTAGTTATACTATCTCCATTTCCTTAACGAAAGGATATTTCCCAATATGTTTCCGCTTTGATCTAAATAATGGATATGTTCTTGTAAGGTTATTGAGACCCCGGACCCCAACTAGGATGAATTGCATAAATTCCTAACAAGCATTTATAATCTTATATCTTATAATCCATACTTGTTTTCTAGTTAAATAGGATCATATTGTTATGGGAATACTGATATCTTGAGTTTCTACAAACAACGAATGCATAACCTTTTGACACGATCAACTGATTTAGGTTGTGATCCTTTTTATATAGTTACCATGATAGTTATAACCTATGGCTATGCAATCATTTGATCCATAGGATCAAACATTAGAAGGGTATTTTCATGTTCCTAATAGAATCTTTGTTGGATGGTTGTACAAGGATCCTCAAATATCGTGACTTGTACATCAATTCAAACTCATAAAGGCTTATTAAGTGGAACATGGAAAAAATGGGAGATCTCACTACCAGTACCAAGAACATGCAAAATGAGGCTCTCACCCTTCAACATCGGATCTAGACCCAACAAATCTTCCTTTGAGAGAAGCAGCTAACGCCAAGAGGAAGGAAGCATTTACTGCCATGAAGGATGAAGAGTCCATGCAATTTGTGATCCTAAGGGACATAAATACACATAATCCCAATTCAATGATTTAGAAATGGAGTTGGATAAATTAATTTAGGAGCATGATTTTTGGTGGTGATCCTCTGGACCCCCAGTTCTTTCTATCTTTATAACCTAAGTTTACTTTTGCACCTTCAATTCTGATCTTTTCATAACAAAACTCTTACAACCAGAATTTATTTCTTATTCTTACGACCGGATTTGAGTCTCAACCATACTATTTTTCCATATTTTAGGATCAATACCTTACTATACTAAGTTGATTTGGTGCTTCCATCAATTTGACAACCTAGTTAGAAGGTTAAATTCTAGGACTTTTCCTAGTGATCTGTTGTGTGTGAAACGATACACATCAATACAAAAACTTACCAAACTAATTTCATTAGTACCACTCCTTTATCCTCATTTAATTATCAAATATATTTATTTTAACCTCATGTAACACTCCCCTACCTTACGCTTTTCTTCTTCACCTGCATAGGGTAAACACCGTGAAATAACTAAAGCAAGGACCATTTTTTCTCCTTTCCCTCGGCCGCTTCCTCCATTTTTTTTCATCACCTTCAATCCCATTACATCTGTTAAACTTCTCCCCTTACCTTTCTCCCTCATATCTACCAAACCCTAGCCACCCCACCGTTCCCCTCTTGCCTTGTGTCGGCGATCACCCTTCTTCTGTCCTTCATCATCTAGAAAAGCCAACCACCATTATAGGGACTGGCGAAGGCCTCAAGGCCCAAGGAAATAGTGCCTTCTCTCTAGTGTTTGTTGCCTCCTCGATAACCACTATAGTTTAATATCTTTGAGCTCCACCATCCCCCTCTACCTATTCTCTATAACACTAAAAAACTCTAGGTAGTGCCACATACTAGTACATGTTCTCCTCCTCCTTGCCTCTTACTTTCCATCGCACCCAGTAGCCGAAAAGATTAGAGATCTTACTTTTTGTGATAAATGGAGAGGGTCCCTTCATATCGAGTATGCTTCATACATTTTCTACCATCCAAGAGTGTATCATCTCCCCTGTGTATACTACTTCCTTGCCTCCTACTACTTCCTCCATCCAATGTTTTTGGGGATTTAAGTTTGCTCTGCTCCAGGAAGGTTAGGCCCAAAGATAGGATATTTCCCTCTTTCGCCCCAAGGGGTTGGTTTGTCTAAAGCAAGAAGGCACGTATAGACCTATGTATACAGTTAAACTCAACCTAGTCATGCATAAGACCAACCATCCACCTTGATATTCAACCAACAACTACAACAACTGCAGAAGTTTCCGATCCCACAATAGCAAGAATCCATTGGTCAAGGTAGGTGGCCTCGTGGGGAATTGACCGACCTAGGACCTCAGCTGGGTGAAAGATTTCTACCCTCTTATCCTTATTTGTGCCAAACTCTAGTACCACACGCCAACGGCCTAGCTGTTGCCTCCATCTGGGAAGGTTGATTAAGGGTACCACTTCTATCAAGACTAATAGAAACTCTATCGTTTCTTCATCCTCCAACAGTCCTACAACCAGCCATCCTCACACATGGTCTCCCAACCACAACATTCCCATCACGACCACAAAAGTAAGCAAACATCACCAACCACTTAACATCAGACCCTCAATTTTATAATTTTGTTCAAGGTGATTGAGTTTCTAATCCCCCACTCTACAACTGATCATCACCTAGGATGACACCCCTTGCTACCTCTGGCCTACGAACATGGCTACCGACCTACAACACCATGGCACTAGAACCTACAAACATTGTTCCTCCTCTTCAACCAATGAGTGCACATGGTGATGCCCTACACCATAGAGGAGATCCACATCATGCCCTCTCTTTCCTAATTTTAGACCTAGAGAAATGAAGAAGATATGTCCCCCAATATGCTACCTGACCTGATTCAACACCTACCCCTTGATAATCACCTTGCTAGTTGCCACAGATGAACTGACAACCTGCAATGATGCAGCAAGCCATGCTTCATTGTAGGGAGCCACTCACCTCCTCCACCACCTTCTACCACCATCCCATACTTGAAGTCACTAGACCCCAACTCCAAAGTGCTCAAATGCATCTCCTTTCCTCCAAACCAGGAAGACACCATGCCTCAACCTGACTACTGAAAAGTTCACCTGAGGAGCTGCTAACTTTAGTGGAATGTAAGACTCTAGAACCTCAATGGAAGGAGAGTGATTAGTCACCTCTTCCAATCTTAGAACACTCCACAACTACCTCATGTGCATTGAAGAGGTACTTGGCCCTCCTATCCTTGATTTCTTCTATGAAAAAAACTAAGAGATCAGGAATCAAAACCATGGTAATTTTGAAATATTGGCGAAGAGATTTGGCTCAGTAGATTCAGTGGGTCATGTCCCCAACCCTGCAAAGTGGATAATGGACAATTATACATCCCCCAATACTGGTTACCCCACAAGCGAAAGCGTTATTCTCTCATTGAGGGGAGAACACTAGGAACCTAGCCACTGGTGAAGAAAAAATATTAGGTTGATTGTGACAATGGATAAATTGTGTCATGTTGTATAAGTTGATATCTTGATACTAGTTCTAAGAAAAATCATTTCATTTTGAAATCTTGATATTGGTTTTGAGAATCTGTTTGTTGTTATAGTTACTATTTGAATTATTGTACCCTTTTTAAAATATCATGGTAGCTAGACTATCCTCCTGTTAATACCATACTCCACCAAGCAAACTTGTCTATATTTTATTATATAAAACCTTATTTTTTAATAGCTCAATAATTGAATTTAGTACCAGCCATGCTGACCTATATTTTCCCTTCTCGGGGTCCGGTCCATATGTGGTTTTGTTTCCTATGAGAACTCATGGATAGGTATAAGAAGAACTAGAAGAGACGTGTAAGAGTTGTCTTGTCTTGAAGACTAGATGGGAATCAATGTATGTGTTTAAATTTTGAAATCATACTTGTAAGATTTTGCAACTCTTATGTAAAGCACAATTGTAATACATATTTATTTATACTATTGATACATTTGTAAATATTTGGTCATAAAGACTGTGTATTTACAGATATAATATCAAAATGATATAAATAATTACCTTCCATATAACTAAAATTTATGATCATTTTCATAGAATTGCCTTAAATTGTCAAATACTGGGATTTTAAACAAATGTTAGCACTTTGAGCTCAAATGATGGAATATTTCATTAAACTTTCAGAAATCTTTCTCATTAAATATGATGCTAATTTAGTTTCTGGTGATGACTTTTGAGCCCAATTGATGTTAAGTCCTAGGCATGGTTGAAAATTGGAAAGTCTAACTATGCTTGTACATGTTGGAAAAATAAAATAGGGTTTTGTTATGTCTAATACTTTAATTTCTCATATATTTGTAGGGTGTTATGAAATTTGATTTCTTAATTCCATGAGAGATGAGTTATTCCACTAAGTAATAAGAAAAATCCTAATCATTTAGTTGCCTTGTGCACCATCACTACTACATTTTTGGCCAGTAACGTCGTTGCCCATAACGCCATTTTTATTAGAATAACTGACCTAATAGATTATTGCATTGGTTTTATCATAAAAACTAACCTTACAGGTTTCCCATGGAAAAAAATTACGCGATTTTGGCTTCGCGCCTCGAACTATAGCGTCAGTTTTCCAGATAACCGATGCTATAGGGTCAAACAAAAATGCGGGCACTGCTTTGGAACTATAGGGTCGGTTTTTATGGATAACCGACCTTATAGATACTGACCTCTAGGGTCAGTTTTTTTAAATACCTGACCTTATAGATGGTCTATGAAATTTTGGACACCACTTAGGCTTTAGCGTCGATTTTCTCAAATAACCAACTTTAGAGACCTGTCCTGTTGCGTCGGTTTTGTCAATTAACCGACGCTAAAGGTCGGGCTGATAACAAAATGTGTGATAGACCCGACCGACTTGTGTTTAATTTCATTTTTCTCAAAAGCACAGTGCTAGAGACCCCCTCCTTCTCTGTCGTTGTGTCCAAGGAGCCCATCTCCGTGTCCTTCCGACGCCGTCGTCGTGTCCAATGAGCCGAGTCGTGTTGTGGCCGCCGTGTCCAAGGAGCCAAGCCGTGTTATGCCACCGTCGAGCCATACATGTTGTGCCGCCGTGTCCAAGGAGCCAAGCCGTGTTATGCCACCGCCGAGCCATACATGTTGTGCCACCGCCGCCAACTAAAGGTCGCAAGGTACATTTTATTAACCGAAAATCGGTGGCAAGCTTCTCGGTTGTACATGTTATGCCGCCGTCGAAGAGATCTTTTCGGTTGGAAAGGAGAGGCGGGGCAGGTGGGGGCTGCTATGGTTGGGACTGGGGTCCGACAGTGGGTGGTGATGGGTGCTGCGATCGGGGCCGGGGTCGACAGTGGGTATCGATGGGTGCTGGTAGTAGTAGCATGATCGTGCCATAACCACGAACATTTTTCTTCTTATTGTCATGCCGCGATTAAGGAGAGGTTCGGAGTGAATATATTTGTTAGGTAGTACGATCATGCTGGGTAGTACGGCCGTGTTGGTTGTGGCTGAGTGAATGTATTTGTTAGGTAGCACGGCCGTGTTGGCTGAGTTGCTGAACTGCATTTGTTAAAATCTTCCTGCTCCTCTAATATTGATGTATATTGACCTAATGCCTTACATTATAAGAGAATTGTATCGTGTATTTGTGTTTGTTGTAAGTGTTGTTGACTTGCATATATTTCTTCTTCAACCTTCAAGTGAGGTATAATATTCTCACTCTCCCAATGTGCCATTAGGCTTCATTTTGATTCAAATATTTAATACATACAGTAGCACTTGGTAGACATTCCAAAAATATGAGGGTAGACATTGTGTAGTCTCAGATTGACACTTTAGGGTTTATATATGAGATCATCGAATGCATGATGTTTAACTTAATATATAAATATGACAATAATACATTTATGCATGTATCAACTTAGAAACCCGTTCAAAATTTACTCATAGGAGTAAATTTTGGACAGTCCCCAGTTTGGGACTGTTTTTGGATATTTAATCTCATTTAGGATGTAACTGTATAATGTATGTTTAGTTTTTAAGAAAATTTTAGTAGTATTTCCTCATTTGTTCTCTAGGTACATATGTGAGTGGTTATTTACCATTTACATCGATGTACTTCGAGAACTTAGGGGAAATGCTGCTGAAATTTTCTTCAAAACTAAACATACATTATACAATTACTAATGAGATTAAATATTCAAAAATGGGATAGGTGGTACACTTTAGTATAAAAGTAATTAACTTCCTATCAATAAAAACTTACATCTCATAGTATCAATATTAAATGCTTAGTTTTATAATTAATTTTTAATGTGATATAGAAAATGGATCGAAGTTGGATGTCTATCAAGAACCGTTGTAGTCCAGAGTTTGCCAAAGGTCTTGATGAATTTATTAGATTTGCTGAGGAACATAGGAAACTACCTACATATAGGTTCTATTGTCCATGTAGAAATTGTGGTAACAATTTGAAAGTTGATACTGCTGAGGAAATTAAGGATCATGTCATATGCAATGGGATCATAGAAGGTTATAATGAATGGTATTCACATGGAGAGAAAATTAATAATGGATCAAAAAATGTCGATACTAATAGTTGTGGCATAGAAGATATAGATAATAATGATAATTTCAATGATGAACTGATTCAGGATGACATGATTCAGGATGATATGGTTGATGAGATGCTACACAGTTGTCGGGACAATGTCATTGATCCACCTTCTTTATTTGCAAACATTGTCCATGATGCTGAAAAACCTTTATATAAGGGTTGTAATAAGTTCACGAGGTTGAGTGTTGTGATGCGATTATATACTCTTAAAGCTCAAAACCAGTGGAGCGATAAGAGTTTCACTTCACTATTGTCTTTTTAAAAGAAATTCTTCCTGAAGGCAACAAGCTTCCAATTTCAACATATCAAGCAAAGAAAATAATGTTCCCAATGGGAATGGAGGCTAAGAAGATTCATGCATGTCCAAATGATTGTGTGTTGTTTCAGAAGGACTATAGTAATTTAATAAATTGTCCAAAATGTGGTGTGTCAAGGTATAAGACCACAAATTCAGCTAATGCTAAAAATGGCTCTCCTGTAAAGGTGATGCAGTATCTACCAATAATACCACGATTTCAACTCTTATTTGCTAATATAGAAGATGCGCAAAATTTGTCTTGGCATGGGAAGTTAAAGGCCAATGATGATGGCATCCTATGACAAGCATCTGATTCACCACAATGGAAGAAAATTGAATTATTATACCCTCAATTTGGTAACGAACCAAGAAACTGAAGACTTGGACTCTATACAGATGGAATGAATCCCTATGGTACATTAAGCAGCCAACATAGCACGTGGCCTGTTATGATTGTTATATACAATCTCCCTCCTTGGTTGTGTATGAAAAATAAGTATGTCATGTTGTCAATATTAATATCAGGGCCCAAGAAACCTGGAAATGATATTGATGTTTACCTTCAACCTCTAATAGATGACCTAATGAAACTATGGGAAGGAGTATTATGACATATGATGCTTCACATAAAGAGATCTTCAGTTTACATGCTATGTTGTTTTGTATAATTAATGACTTTCTAGCTGATGGAAATTTGTCTGGAGATAGCATAAAAGGATACAAAGCATGTCTTGTTTGTGAGGAAAATACTGATTCAATCAGACTGAAACATGGTGGTAAAATCGTATATCTTGGTCATTAGAGATTTCTCCCACCAGTGCATCCTTATCAAAGGCAACACAAAACCTTTAATGGGTCAACTGAGGAACGAAGTGCTCCTAAACCTATACCAGGAAATGCTGTATATGATAGGGTGAAACATATTGTTAATGAATTTGGAAAGAGTTCAAGTAGTCATACACTTGCATGTGACAAATCTCTATACAAGAAGAGGTCAATATTCTGGGATCTTCCTTATTGGATATCTTTGGCAATTAGACACTTCATTGACATCATGCATGTTGAAAAAATATATTTGTCATAGCATCATCGGTATGCTATTGAAAATACCAGGAAAGACGAAAGATGGCATCAAATCTAGAAAAGATTTAGAATTAATGGGTATAAGAAAAGAATTATCAGTGGAGATCAGGGGTCACCGCACATATTTACCACCAGCTTGTTACACTTTGTCAAAGAAGGAGAAAAAGACTTTCTGTGAGTTCTTGTACAATATTAAGGTTCCACAAAGATACTCTTCTAATATTCATAGATTAGTATCAATGAAGGATCTGAAGTTGATAGGTATCAAATCTCATGATTTTCACACCTTAATGCAACAAATTTTACCTGTGGCTATTTGATCTATATTTCCGAAGCATGTAAGGTTTGCAATCACAAGACTCTGTTTCTTCTTCAATGAAATATGCAACAAAGTGATACATCCTGATACTCTCGATAAATTACAAAAAGATGTAATTGTTACCATATGTCAGTTTGAAATGTACTTTCCTCCTTCATTTTTTGATATCATGGTTCATCTTGTAGTACATATTACAAGGGAGGTGAAGATGTTGGGTCCAATTTTCTTACACTGGATGTATCCATTTGAATGCTACATGAGTGTTTTTAAAGGTGATGTTCAGAATCATTATCATCCTGAAGGGAGTATTATTGAGGGTTACGTGGCTAGGGAGGTGATGGACTTTTGCAATGATTTTTGAATTGCAATGAAACTTCTAGCGATCTAAAAAATTCCCATCACACTGAATCTTATTGTGGCAAAGGAACTCTGGGAGGATGAGTGAAAGGAATCAGTCGTGAGTTGTGGGAACAAGCACATTTGTATATTTTATACAACATCGATGAAGTTAGTAGCTACATCACAAAACACAATGATCTTATCAAGAGAAATCATCCACGATCCAGTTCAATGTGGCTTGCAAGAGAGCAGAATCGAACATTTATTAGGTGGTTTGAAGAGAAAGTATTTAATCAACTATCTGAATCACCGAATAATGTTTCTGAGAACATAAAATGGCTCGCCTTTAAGCCAAAAATGGATGTCATGTCATATGAAGGTTATGACATAAACATATTTTCATACTACATAAAGCGTCAAGATGAAAGTAGTGTAGTTCAAAATAGTGGGGTCACTGTTCAAGCTTGTTCGTTGTATTTTGCTAGTGCCAAAGATAAAAGACCACGCGAAGCTGAGATGTCATACTATGACGTCATTGAGGACATATGGGAAATGGACTATACAAATTTTCGAGTTCCTATCTTTAGGTGTAATTGGGTTGACAACAACAAAGGAGTTTTAGTGGATGAGTTGGGTTTCAAATGGGTGAATTTTGAAAAGATTGGTGAGAAAGATGAGCCATTCATCATGGCAGACCAAGCAAAACAAGTATTCTATATTGATGACCCGACAAATAAAAATTGGTCTGACGTTCTTCATGGAAAAAGATAGTTTACTGTAGATCCTATAAATGAAGAAGAATACTACGAAAAGTATGATGATTCCAGTCCATTCTCAGTTGGTTTGCCAAGTGTAAATGTTGAAGATAACACCGATGAATATTATAAACGTCAAGACCATGCTGAAGGAATTTTCCTTGACTAACAACTCAACCAATACGAGAGGCATGTATTCTTTGAATTATTTATTTTATTATCATTCAAGCAAGTATACCTTATCACTTGTGCTTTTATTATCACTTATTTTTTTATCATGTATACTTGCAGGTTCTAAAGTGGTGAGTGAAGATGAACATTCTGAGCATGAGCATGAGCATGAGCACCATGAGGAAGGTAGTGGTGATGCTAAGAAAAGTAGAGGTCCCACACTGATGCGTAGGCTGCAGGAGCTCAGGGCTAAAGGGGACAAATTGCCAGTCCAGTTTGATATCACAAGAGCACCTGTTGGGGAACATGCTAGTGCTTTCAAGCATTATGTAGGGGCGACCACATGCAGTAAGGTGCCAATAGATATAGAAAATTGGCATGATGTTCCTAATGCCAAAAAAGACCTCATATGGAAAGATATATCTGTGAGTGGAAGTGATATTATTTTAATATGTTTTTATCTATTGATTCTAATTTAGTTTGCTTGGAATTAATTGCTTTTCAAAACAACATTATTAATTGATTCTTTTGTATGTATACGGTGTTTTTCATCTAAATGAAAAAGATCACAAGAAAAGAGTGCTACAATGTTATGGTGTACGAATGAGGGGTTTTAAGACATATCTCGCAAGGGAATTTATAGATAATCCTAAACAAAAGAAGAAAGAAACAAATGTATATATTTTTATAGATTCTAAGGTGTGGGAAAGATTTGTTACAACTAGGAGATCGGAAGAGTTTCAGGTAATAAAGATTGTGATGTATTGTATGAATCTTTAATTTTATACAATTAAGGAGGTGAATCTTTTTATACATGTTTGCCAAGTCTGAATTGCAATATCTCATTTTAAATGATCAGGCTATCCACCAGACTCAAAAGGAAAGACGGGCCAAAAATGTGCATGACCATCGCTCGGGGCCCGGTGGTTATGCCTTCCGCCGCCAACTACAAGAGAAGCAATCCTCTTCCGGAGAAGAATCTAGTACAACTAAAGTTGAGCGTCCACCCCGACACTTGACATGGATTGATGCTAGAAAGAATCGAGCAGGTGAAATTGTCAACCCTGCAATGAAGGAGGTGGCACAAAAGATGGTAGGTTTATCCCAACTAAGTAAAGAGTAACTCCCACAAACTTATATTTATTTATATCTAATTGATATTGTGATTTAATATTTTTATTAACTATGAATAGATTGATGTCCGTGAGGAAAGGAAGGAAGGAAAGTTCATCCCAACTGGCCACATGGATGAACTATCAGTTGCTCTTGGTACGAAGGATCATCCTGGCCGTGTTAGGGGATTAGGAGCTGGCATAGGATTCAAGTCTTATTTTGGCCCTTCACAATCTAAAAGAGGTCGTGCATGAGGTCTTACACAAGAGGAGGTTGAAGCATTAGCAGCGCAGAAAGTACAAGAAATAATGTCGTCATTTCATCCTACGCAACGTTCTCAACCTATTCATACTGTGCGTCTCTCAAGTGATGAGGTACAAGCCCATGCTACAGTTGTAGAAGGTCATGGGAGCACTCCCAATGACCCACCACAGCAATCTGTAGTAAGTTTTTGTTCTATATGTTGTGTTATTAGTATGATATATATATGATAATATATATAGTTGTAACAGGTATCTGTTCTACTACTTCTTATATAACATATATTATTTCAATCTAGGTTGGTATGAACTGTAAACTTGCAGTGGAGGTTCCAAAATATAATGTTGTGGCAGCGGGCAAGGTGTACAACCTTGGTGGTACATTGCATTGCCAACAAATTATTGATGACATTTGTCGTGTGTCCATCCATCTTGTGTATGACGGAATGGGGGACAAACCACTACCCATACCTAATCCTAAATATAGTAGAGTTGAAGAAGCAGAGGGTGCTATGGTGGGTTGGCCTAGACACTTGGTTATTAATGACAAGGTATACTTGAATTCTACCATGTTTTTCATATTTGACTGCATATATGAACTCGTGTAATAGAAGAATGTAATTTAATTAACATGTTTGCAAACCAAAAAGTAAAAATTCTACTAGTCTTCCTCCTATGCCCAAGCCATCTATTATTCTAGAATCCACATTCGATGAGTTGGGAAGTAAATGTAGATGTTTGTGTCGATATGTCACGGAACCGTTCTTACCCCAATCCCAATCCCACTGCCTAGACAGTGGTAAAAGGATTGAAGCGCCCGTCCCTGAGTGGCCCAATATGATCTATCACACTGGCATATACAATAAGAAATAAATAACTCAAAAACTGGATAATTAAAAGACATACTAACCCAATATGGAGATATAACCGATTTGTCTTTATCATCAGAGTATGTAGAGTGCGGAAGCGATCTTATTCAATATTCCATTTGTATTGCCTAAAATCAATAAAATCGAGACACAATCATGCAATTGCACGGTACTCTATCAAAATCAAGCAAAACAGTTTATAAGAAAATAAGTATACTTGGCAGGACTTATATTTCAAAGAATAATATGCAATTTGCAAAACCAACATTTATTCGACGAGTTTTTCAAGCAAAACAACTTTTATTACGAATTCCCATTATACTGTAATTCAAGAAGCATGCTTATATAATTTTGTGACTCTATTACCCCAACGTGATGGGGAAGGTCACTAGGCTCCTTCTCACCATAGGAACATAGGAAGCCAATGTACAAGTCCCACCTCCAAATGAGGGGGTTGTTGTACTCAATATCCACATTATCAACATTATCAATATCATCATCATTATCAATATACGGGCAGTCATAATGGGCATGCAATTTATGTTTTCATGTTTTTCAAAATATAGTATAGAAAAATGGAAGACTAATCATAGGGAACAATAGCTCATCCAAGTAAATAGCCAAGCATACAGTCAAGAAATACATAAAAGTATCTTCATACAATCAAGAAGGAGTTATATAATAGCGTACCTTTCACCGAGATTTTGAGTATAGATCACGAGTATTAGGTCGACCCTTCGAGTTAGATCCTAAAACACAATATTTGGATTAAGGGTCAAGATCAAGATATTTGGATATCATGTTGCAATATTCGAGATTAGGGTTACACTTTCCTAGGTCAACCTTAGGGTTAGGTCATCCACTTATGATCAACCAATATATCAATTTGTCCAACATTATTTCAAGTATCTGATATATATTCGAGTGTGAATGACTTACCTAGGTTTTCTAGGATTAAATGTGCTAACCCTAATTTATGATCATTATCCAAGTCATCATCAAATCTTTAGATCATCATGTTTTTCTAACATCATTTGTATTCAAGATCAGATTGATGGGTCGAAACTATATCAAGGGTTTTGCAAGCTTAAGATCAATATCAAGATTTACTCATTATTCATAAAGATTCTAATCAAGATTGTATCGAACAATTAGATCTAGATCACTAATGATTCATTTCCAAGATTCAACTAAATCAGATCTAGATTTGTATATCAGGATAATCATTAGAGTCAGATATAGGGTTTCAAAAGATTAGACATCATTATTGTTCCATTTGATAAACTAAATAAGAAAGATATCAAATAAAAGGATATAAGTGAGCATAATTTAAATTCAGGATTCACAAGTATTTTTAATCGATTCATTAGATTTTTCTGATCAAGATTGACTATTTGTTTGTATTATTTGGAGCTAGGATGCAATTTCTATGATAAAATCGAGATCTCAGCATTTTACTAATTTTCTGAATAGAGAGGAGCAAAATACCTTAAATCGGAAAAACGAGGGTTGTTTGATTCAGGACGAGTGGTCCAGATTGTGCCACATAGGCACACAGCTTGTTCACTTAGTGGGCCAGTTCAAAAGCTGGTTCGGTTGGTGCAATGCTCTATTTCTTGGTTTAAACCCTGGTTCAACTAAGTATTGGACCGGGGCTACCCTTCCTGGACCAGCCGGTCTGGGACCTTTCTTCCTCGCACAGCAGTCCCTCACAAGCGTGGGAACCAGGCGGAGGGAGGCTCACCGGCGTGGACCTGCTCCAAGAGAAAAAGTGGGTGAGGGAGGCCGCGAGCATGCTGTCTCAGTCCGCCAGCACCTCGCGGACTCAAAGGAAGCCAAAAAAAGGGAGGAGGAGGTGAGGAGCACGGACACCCGATCTGGGCTGTGCGGTGGTGCCGCTCAAATAGCAGAAGATTGAGGAGGGATTCAGGGGCTCTTTGCAGCTGCTTGGGGCACGTTCACATGGCTAAGGCAAAGGATTGCCTGATGCGGGCCTTTGGGGGTGTTTATATAGCACTAGGCTAGGGTTAAGAGAGCTGGGTTGGCGGCCATGGTAGTCAGAGTGAGATGGGAGAGTAAGGGATGCCTTTTGGAGGCACAACAGAGGACAAAACATAGTCAAAATGGGTATGATTGAGCGCGAAAATATGAGCCGAGGTGTTTTATTCGCTTTGATTTTCAAAACTCGACCTTAATTGGTTGTTTGACCAGTTCGGTTCTACCGTCTCCTCCCCGTAATCAGCGGGAGGTAGAAGATGGGTCTGTGGCTGTTAGATCAAGCCTGGATCAACGACTGCTAGATCCAAGGGCCGTGGCTCACCCCCGACCCTTCACCCGGATTGCTGACATGGAATAGACAAAGAAAAAGGTAATAATAAAGGGATTTTGAGCACAAAACTTCCAAAACTCATAGAAAATCGTAGGAATGTCCAAATGACCTCAAATTTGGACCAAAGCTTCAAAATAATGTGTATAATATCTAGAAAATGTTTGAGAATCAAAAGACAAAGTGTGATTGACCAATTTGATCTTTTGAACAAAGTGATGCATGAATCCAATTTGAAGTGTTATAATGTGTATAAAAACTACATTGGTCACCATATCTTGGATTTGAGTCTCAATAATGATTATGAAGACAAGAAAAATAATTTGAGACCATGAGAGAATATAATGAGGTCAAAAGAGTAATTATCTCATTATTTTGCTAAAATCCACTTTGTCACATCCTTCCCTCCTTAAAAAAGAATTTTGTCCCCAAAATTAAAAAAAAATATTCTCAAATATTGGTATTATTCAACCTAAGTCATTTCCTCAAATACTGGGGTATCCTAAGTATAAAATCAAAATCATATCCTCAAATTTCAAGTAATACAATCATCATAATTGAAATTCCATGTTCCATATCATAACCAACTTGGTACTAACATCATTTCATCATCGAGCAATTGAGTATCAAGGTCAATGCATATATTGTCCAAAGTCATCATATGAGTAACAAATATGGAAATCATCCTATTGATCACAAATTTGGAGAGGTCACATTTTAGGTCAAACAAATAGAGTCTTTGAATCAAGTGTACAAGGTGACTTTCAATCCCAATATCTCAGGGTCCTAAACTCTACATTGGCCTAGGTGGGGTTATACATCCATGATTTGAGATTTCATATCTCAATATTTCAAGACAACATCATATTTTCGATACTACTATTTCGAGCTCAAAATCAATGGGAAGGTCCCACCCTAGTCCTAATGAGAGCTAAACCCTAAATCATAAATCGAGAGAGTCAATATAGTCATCATTTTGAACATTTCAACATTTGGGATTTTGAAGTTATTAGTCATATATCTAGTATGATTTGTAGATCCAAATAATGTGAACATAGGATTTGTATCATTATTGATATCTGATAATCATGAGTCACAAGTCCATTAATCAATATCCAGAGTCAAGATTTTAAGCATAAAAAATTATAGGTCCAAAATTTGATCATATGTATATATATTTCAAAGCTAGGGTTGATATTCCTATTTAGACCTTAAGGGAGATCACTCATTTATATTCAATTTCTAGTAATAATACTCAAGCAGTATTCGATCAACATATCATAATTTCATTATCATTGTATCCAAGTTTGATGAATGATCTAGACCTAGGTCTAAGTAGGAAGTCAACCTCAAGCTATAATCAATATTACCATATATCCAGGTCATTATCAAATCAGTATTCAGATCGAGTATCAACCATGGTTTTAACCTATTAGGCTTAGGTCAACCAATCTAAAATCGGGTGAAAGGAGATACCTTTCGAAACTCTAAATAATCAATAGGATGAAAACTTAGAGGTAGTCGTGATGGGGATGTGACCTAGGTTAGGGGAGTCATGAGTCAGCTACCACCCTAATCTGGCACATTAACAACATTAGTCGTTATCAATTGAGCTTATTCAAATAGGGAGAGTATCCATGATTAGATCATATATATCCAGGTCATAAGATCAAAATTCAAGATAATAGGTCAATAATGTCAAGATTTGCAATTCTTTCTTTCAATATCAAGGTAGTGACAAATTTGAAAATCGAGGATTTGAATTTGACATTCGAGGAATTAGATCGTAATATCAAAATCGAGATTGCAAAAGGCAACAGTAGTCAATAGGAAAACTGCTTTTGCATCATAGTCTTACATCATGGTTTTGTGAGTCCTAGACTTAGTCACTTAATAGCATAGTCAAGGTGTGTATAAAATATGATACGAGTTTGCTTAACTATGTTTGAGGTTTAATCAATAATAGGGCAACATGGGTTTAATCAAATAGGGACCTTATCAACAATAAGGTATAGGGTATAAGTCATCCTTATTTCACCAAATCATAATTTTTACAGTTTACCTCAAACATAGGGAGCATGTAGTCTAATTTTGATTAAATCGGGTTTTTCATGAAGGGTCAAGCATGAGTATTTCATTTCAAAGTTTTCATTGATCAAAATTTGAGTTTTCATACTAAGGTCAGATCATGGTATCAACTTTCAAGATTTAGCGATTCCCATGCTTAAGCTACCCATAATCGAGACATCATGTGGTATAAGGTCAAAAGGAAGGACCACATGAGGAGATGAAAAGACTACCTAATCTTCATTTACATGGGTGGCTTAGGATTGTCCTTAAAGAAGAGATGAGATGCTAGAAGACTCTCTAAGGTTTCACAAGAGAACCTTTAGGTCCAGTTCTGGATCAATTGAGGCCAGGTAGAGCGGGGGATCTCAGCCACCGTGAAGACGGATAGGAGAAATTATGTCAGGACCCCGAGCCTAGACACCTCAATTTTTCACCATTATGGACTTTAGGGTTTCTTGGGTGTAAGCGACTTGAGAAATTATTTACTTAAAGTATATGGGAGTGTGAAAGCTCTGATACCAACTGTCACGGGACCGTTCTTACCCCAATCCCAATCCCACTGCCTAGACAGTGGTAAAAGGATTGAAGCGCCCGTCCCTGAGTGGCCCAATATGATCTATCACACTGGCATATACAATAAGAAATAAATAACTCAAAAACTGGATAATTAAAAGACATACTAACCCAATATGGAGATATAACCGATTTGTCTCTATCATCAGAGTATGTAGAGTGTGGAAGCGATCTTATTCAATATTCCATTTGTATTGCCTAAAATCAATAAAATTGAGACACAATCATGCAATTGCATGGTACACTATCAAAATCAAGCAAAACAGTTTATAAGAAAATAAGTATACTTGGCAGGACTTATATTTCAAAGAATAATATGCAATTTGCAAAACCAACATTTATTCGACGAGTTTTTCAAGCAAAACAACTTTTATTACGAATTCCCATTATACTGTAATTCAAGAAGCATGCTTATATAATTTTGTGACTCTATTACCCCAACGCGATGGGGAAGGTCACTAGGCTCCTTCTCACCATAGGAACATAGGAAGCCAATGTACAAGTCCCACCTCCAAATGAGGGGGTTGTTGTACTCAATATCCACATTATCAACATTATCAATATCATCATCATTATCAATATACGGGCAGTCATAATGGGCATGCAATTTATGTTTTCATGTTTTTCAAAATATAGTATAGAAAAACAGAAGACTAATCATAGGGAACAATAGCTCATCCAAGTAAATAGCCAAGCATACAATCAAGAGATACATAAAAGTATCTTCATACAATCAAGAAGGAGTTATATAATAGCGTACCTTTCACCGAGATTTTGAGTATAGATCATGAGTATTAGGTCGACCCTTCGAGTTAGATCCTAAAACACAATATTTGGATTAAGGGTCAAGATCAAGATATTTGGATATCATGTTGCAATATTCGAGATTAGGGTTACACTTTCCTAGGTCAACCTTAGGGTTAGGTCATCCACTTATGATCAACCAATATATCAATTTGTCCAACATTATTTCAAGTATCTGATATATATTCGAGTGTGAACGACTTACCTAGGTTTTCTAGGATTAAATGTGCTAACCCTAATTTATGATCATTATCCAAGTCATCATCAAATCTTTAGATCATCATGTTGTTCTAACATCATTTGTATTCAAGATCAGATTGATGGGTCGAAACTATATCAAGGGTTTTGCAAGCTTAAGATCAATATCAAGATTTACTCATTATTCATAAAGATTCTAATCAAGATTGTATCGAACAATTAGATCTAGATCACTAATGATTCATTTCCAAGATTCAACTAAATCAGATCTAGATTTGTATATCAGGATAATCATTAGAGTCAGATATAGGATTTCAAAAGATTATACATCATTATTGTTCCATTTGATAAACTAAATAAGAAAGATATCAAATAAAAGGATATAAGTGAGCATAATTTAGATTCAGGCTTCACAAGTATTTTTAATCGATTCATTAGATTTTTCTGATCAAGATTGACTATTTGTTTGTATTATTTGGAGCTAGGATGCAATTTCTATGATTAAATCGAGATCTCAGCATTTTACTAATTTTCTGAATAGAGAGGAGCAAAATACCTTAAATCGTAAAAACGAGGGTTGTTCGATTCAGGACGAGTGGTCCAGATTGTGCCACATAGGCACACAACGTGTTCACTTAGTGGGCCAGTTCAAAAGCTGGTTCAGTTGGTGCTATGCTCTATTTCTTGGTTTAAACCCTGGTTCAACTAAGTATTGGACCGGGGCTACCCTTCCTGGACCAGCCGGTCTGGGACCTTTCTTCCTCGCGCAGCAGTCCCTCACAAGCGTGGGAACCAGGCGGAGGGAGGCTCACCGGCGTGGACCTGCTCCAAGAGCAAAAGTGGGTGAGGGAGGGCGCGAGCATGCTGTCTCAGTCCGCCAGCACCTCGCAGACTCAAAGGAAGCCAAAAAAAGGGAGGAGGAGGTGAGGAGCACGGACGCCCGATCTGGGCTGTGCGGCGGTGCCGCTCAAACAGCAGAAGATTGAGGAGGGATTCAGGGGCTCTTTGCAGCTGCTTGGGGCACGTTCACATGGCTAAGGCAAAGGATTGCCTGATGTGGGCCTTTGGGGGTGTTTATATAGCACTAGGCTAGGGTTAAGAGAGCTGGGTTGGCGGCCATGGCAGTCAGAGTGAGATGGGAGAGTAAGGGATGCCTTTTGGCGGCACAACAGAGGACAAAACGTAGTCAAAATGGGTATGATTGAGCGCGAAAATACGAGCTGAGGTGTTTTATTCGCTTTGATTTTTAAAACTCGACCTTAATTGGTTGTTTGACCAGTTCGGTTCTACCGTCTCCTCCCCGTAATCAGCGGGAGGTAGAAGATGGGTCTGTGGCTGTTAGATCAAGCCTGGATCCACGACTGCTAGATCCAAGGGTCGTGGCTCACCCCCGACCCTTCACCCGGATTGCTGACTTTTGTATCTGACATTTAATATCATCTCAGATTTGCAATCTATCATTTTGTAAATTATGATGTGGCTATGTGTACTCAACTCAATATATGAATCATTTTTGTTATGAATGTGTAGTTTGGAATGGTGACAGTTGAGCATCAATGCTCCCCTCTCCCATATCTGATTCTTGTTGTTCTGTTTTGTTCTGTTCAGTTTCTGTAGAAATTTAAAAAAAATCTGACCCTATAGCGTCAGTTTTCTTAAAAAACCGACCTTATAGGTGTCTTGGCCGTTCCGCGTAGAACGGGCGTGCTGCATAAAACGGCCGTATTGGGATGAGGTAGAACGACCGTGTTGAGATATGGTAGAACGGTCATGCCATGTAGCACGACCATGCTAATGTAGACCAACACGGCCGTGCTAGGTGGCATGACCATTCTATTATATTCCAAGACTCTATTGAGTCAGCTTTTTAGAGTCAGTTATTTAGTAAAAAACCGTCCTTAGAAATTATCTTTAGAGTCGGTTATTTATTGAAAAAAACAGACATTATAGGGTTCAGGTACAATTTCATTTCTCATTTGGGTTTAGTTTTTGAGAGCCTATAGGGTCAGTTTTTACTATACAAGGTCGGTTTTTTTGGGTTAAAAAAACCGACGCTATAGAGCAATTTCAGTAGCGATGACCACTTAGGCGTTGGCTGAAAAGTGATGCTATAGGCTTAAAAAACCGACGCTATAGACCATTTTTGTACTAGTGCATAGAACTGCCACAATGTTTGAGTTTTGGGAAGTATCCTTGAAGTTATCCATAGATCATGAGAATGCACTTAGAGTCATACCTTTTTTAATATATGTCAGGTTACCTAGAATCCACATGAAGTATGGTCCCCTCAACACCTATAATTGACATGTTTTATGTGTGGTTGAAGGTTTAGCTACTATTGTTATGTGACAATCCTACCAATGTGATATAAAAAGATATGATTGTGATATATGAAGGTGTTGAGACCTGAGTACCTGGGGAAGACCTATTGTTTATGTAGGTCACAGTCTAATGAACCCCTACTTTTCATACTAGCACCAATTGAGGCATGGTATGATCTTAGTTACACAAGATAATCCTATGACCCTTTACGATAATTTTCTAGTGATTTGGATGATACATTCCAAATTACTTAGGAATTAATATTATAATTCTTGATAATACACATGGTTTAATTTTTAGTGTTTCTCCACCTCAGTTTTGATGTATTGTCTTGGCTACTCTTACATGTCTTGAAAATAACATATTTTTGATGAAATTTTTTGTTACACAATGTAGATCGTACATATTACATAATTTGATTCATTTACATAAACTTTATATCTCTTTGGTACTTTGGTCTCAATCTCTTAGTTTATCACCATTTTAAAATATCATAACCTCTCTCAGTGATTTTCTGGTAAGGAGTCTCCATCACCAAGGCATCAATAGTCTGAGGTGGAGATTTAGCAAATTTGTGGTGTCCTAGAGTCATTCAACTACACATAAGAATTCTGACGTGTTGTTCTATATATTGATATATCTGTGACTATTTTATAGTTTTTTATTGTATTGGATGCATATGTTCTTACTTATGAACATGAATTTTTTTTATATAATATAGGTTGTGGCTTTGGCCACATAACAAACAATGTATAGTTGCCTAATGTATATGAATATTATTGTCCTTTCTACGTGGATGTGTATGAGAATTTTAGTAGAAATTTCTTAGTTTACAATTATAATGGATGAGGGTTGTTAGTATTATTTTAGTTTTGTTTCTTGGTATGGACGCTTGGCCTTGGGCATGCTTTTGCATTTGTCACAGGGTTGGTGCCCTAATTTAGTGGAATCATACCCTAGGTATGACTATAGTTACATGGACTTAGTGTGTCATGTCCATTGTTATGTGTTATTCATACCCATCACCACTTATGATGATGTAAAAAAAAATAATGATTATAAGAACAAGTGGATAGTAGATTGTTTCTTCAACATAGAGCAGTATCATGTAGATGTGAAATAGAGGACACATGATAAGGGAGTTCTTGAGGAGGAGCATGCACAATATCCATTTCCTCACTTGAACTTGGTGGCATCAATTGACCCATCAATCCAAGCTATGTCTGAATAGTTCATGTCAATTTTTCTATGTCTCATGGATAGAATGCCTATTCCTTCTCCTCAAGAGCTTCCACCACATGTTTAGTCCTCTCATGGTTTAAGGAAGACCTTTGAGTGGTTGAGGAGACTAGTGCAATGGAGTATACTAGTGTGAGAGATCTGATGAATGTAAATCTATGGTTGTTAGATCATGAGAAGGATTGTTAGATTTTAGTTATACTTGAGGAAGAGGAGACATTCAACCATGTGATCTACTTTATCAAGGATAGTTTTCACACTACTAGGCCATGAAAGGGGGTAATAGGTATGGAGAGTAAATCAGTTGGTTTATTTTTGGAAAGGACTTTGAGAGTAGGTACTTTCCCCCATTCATACCTCCATGAGAAGATGGGGTAGTTGAAGAACCTACATCATAGGATGAGGTCACTGAATGAGCATGAGGTGAAGTTCATGGATCTTTTGATGTTATGTCCTTAGTTGTCTCCTACAAAGATTTAGAGGATCAAGGGATTGCAAAAGGGTTGAACATGTATTTGTAAAAGCTAATGTCCACTATGAACACCTGAGTGAAATTTTCTCCATTGTGGATCCAGGGACTTAAATTAAGAGGAAAATAACATTGAGACATGAGTTTTAGTTGAGGAAGAGATCAAATCATCCCTATTATAGATAGACAAGAAGTTTCACCAGGGTGAGGCTTTTGGTGTAGCAGTATTAGCAATCTCACCACCAATAGCTAAGCACATACACATGATTCCACAACTGAGGGTTTGGTCTATTTATCATTAAGTGGCATCATAGGTAGATAATTTTCCTCCCTATATGGACATGAGATCTAGATGATTGTTTAGGTTTTACTTTGGTAGAGAGTGCAGACTATATAATCAAGATTGTACCAATTTGAGTCCAAGCAATGGATGTTGGTCGTTTGAATAAATGAACAAAATTTTTACTCAGACAAATTACTCACTTACACGACATGTTAGGTCACTAGTTATCCATCATGTCACATTGATGATCTCAATTTACAACTAGGTTTCCACACCTTCTGCATCAATCTCTCTAGATGCAGTTAAATTCACTACAACTTTTCCCCCACAGATAGATGGTCATTTTGGAGAGTAGGCCCTAAAAGTTTAGGATCTATTGAGGTCTTGTGTGCTATAGTTTCTTGGTATCTTGGTTATACATATAAGTCTGAAAAAATTATCTAGAACAAAATTTATTATAAATTAGCAACATGGCACCATGTGAAGCCTTGCATGGTAGGGGTCGTAGATTGCCTATGTGTTGGTACGAGTTGTGTGGGCATCAAATTTTGGTGTATCTTTGGTTCATCATAAATTGAGAAGATAAAAGTCATGAATCACCAAATGAAAGCACTGCAAGATTCATAAAATGTATAAGTTGATAATAATCACACCAATAATATCCTAGGTTGGAGAACCTATCTATCTAAAGGTTTCACATTGGAAAGGAGTCTAATGGTTTGGAAAGAAGGGTAATATTACTCCTTGGTTCATGGAGCCTTATTCTATCATAGAAGATATCAATTGAGTGGGTTGTAAGTAGAGATTCTTCCTGAGTTGAGAAGGTTCTACATGCCAAAGTAGTGTCACCCTCATACATAGTAGGAGTTGCACTCAATTGAAGTTTAGTTAGTAGAGGATGACAAGTATGAGGAAGGACAAGTTGATCTCTTGGATAGATAGATAAAAAAGTTATGGAAGGGGTAGATACCCATATTGAAGGTGTTTCAGAAATATTATGGCACAGAGGATGCCATCAGAGAGTTGTAGGAGGAGATACATTCATTGTTCTTGTCTTTGTTTTGAGATATCAAGGGAAAAATATTAACAGGAGGGGTTATTGTGAGACCTTGTAGCATGTATTATCCTAATCATGTATCCCCCTTGATGACATTGTTTGATATTGTTTTACTTTGAGCGATGATAGCATTGTTTAGTTTCTCATACACCTACTCCACATGCTATGGTTATGTCCTAGTAAGTCTTTGGTGTTGACCTAGAGGTTATACATTACCTATATTTTGATAATGACTTAACCATTCCATTCATATGTATCTAATATGTGTATTAAAGATTGATTTCTGGTATTAGGTACATGAAAAGGATCCCAAATCCAAAACCCTAGATTGACTCAAGTTCAAGTCAAAGAGCTACAAGTGTGATTTTATGGAAATCTATGTAAATAGCCTTGGAACATATTTGTAATCAATTGTAATGATGAATTGACTTGTAACTAAGGTGAGAAAATTGATTGGGACATAAAACACCAATGTTAGATCACTTTAGATGCATATTCAAAAATTGACTTTAGGTTGTCAATCGGTCGAGTTTCTCCCCAGGACAAACTCGGCCGATCCATCTTGGTCAGTTTTCTAGAGATAACATCAGTCGAGTTGTGTTTACACAGAACTTGACTGATCAAGTGCCTGAACAAAAAAATCTTCAGTGATCGGTCGAGTTTCCCTAGGACAAACTCGACCAACCGTTTGAATATCGGTTTTGTCTTTTACTTAATCGGTCGAGTTAACTTTATTGAAACTCGACCGATTGCACTGTATGAAATTTGTAGAAAAAAGTGATGTGACCGTTGGTGGGTTATTTGAAGGAAAATGCCTATATTTTGGCCCAAGAGTTCACCTAACTCAAAGCAACACCCTCATCTATATATAGAACACTTGGAGTTCATTCCAAGGCTGCTCACTCATTGCAAACTTAGTCCTAGAATAACTAAGAGTGTTCTAAGCCTTTGAGCCCCTTTCTCTCTCTACCTTCAAGTCAAATTCGTGAGTATGAGTGAGATAGGTTCTTGTGTAAGAGAGCTACTCCCTATATTTTTGTAAAGCTCTCCTCCTCCATCTTCCAACCTCAATTCCTATTGAAGTCAAGTTGAAGACCCCCCTCCAAGTGAAGGAGAAGGAGGTGTTGTTCTTCAAGATTGAAGAAGGCAAGCTGCTCTAGGTCTCCAAGTGAAGGAGATAGGTGCTCCAGATCTCCGAGTGAAGGAGAGAAGAAAGGCAATGCTCAAGGAAGATAGGTAATCCCTTGAAGGCAGAAGACTTGAATAAAGGAGTGGGTAAGTCCATGTTGATGGCTGAAGACTCCATGGTTCAAGTAGGTAAGATCCTTCTATAGGTTGAAGATCTTTGCTTGAGGTACTAAGCCCTTGGATGTGTGGTTGTGGTGTCTTGTAATCTTATTGTGGAATATAAGAGTACCAAGATTGTAAATCCTAGAGACTAACCCACTCTAGGTAGTGGATTGACATTTCTCCTAAGTTTAGGACATGGAACCACTCTAAACCACCTGTCCAAGTGCTTGTTGTTCACTATCTCTCATCCTTGCTATGTGTGTTAGATTAGGACATCAAATTGCTGCTTGTTTAAGCTTTTCAAATATATAATTTGGTGGTCTAATTCTTCTTGTGAGAATTTGTGAAGCTATATTCAACCCCCCCTTCTAGAGCCCATTGATCCAAGAAGTGGTATCAGAGCAGGTCTTCTCCAAGCTACTTCAACAAGTAGGAGAAGATGGGCAATTCAGTACTTGGTTCGCTTAACCTAGAAGGAAGCTTCTCCATGAGACCTTCGGTCTTCGACGAAACCAACTTCCTCTATTGGAAGAGAAGGATGCAGTTCTACCTCCAAGGTGTGAGCTATGAAATGTAGATGATAGTCCACCTCAAATATGAAGATCCAAAGGGGGACATCACCACATGGACTGAAGCTAAAATGAAGCATGCCCAACTCAACGCCAAAGTTGTGATCATCATCTATGCTGCCCTCACTCCATCCAAGTTCAACCGGATCTCCTTATGGGACACTGCACATGAGATATGGCACAAATTGTGTGTCACCTATGAAGGAACCGAGCAAGTGAAGGAAACCAAGATCTACATTCTTGGTGGTCTTCTAGAGAACTTCAATGTCATCATAAATGGATTGGCAGCCCTTGGGAGTGTGCTAGACAGAGGCACCATCAACTCCAAGATTTTGAGATCTCTTCCAAAGAGATGGGAGCCCAAGGTTACATCCATTGAAGAGGTGTAAAAGCTAAGTGAGCTATCAACCGAGGAGTTGGTTGGTAATCTTCAAGCCCATGAGCCTAGGCTTGACAAGCAAGAAGAGGAAGATAAGAGAGAATAAAAAGAGTCCAAGAAGATAAAGGACACAACCTTCAAAGCACAAATTGAAGAAATGGTGCGGCAACAACAACTTGCTTTGAAGTCCCCCAACCCTTCCTCAAGTGAAGATGAAGGCCCTAATGAGCATGAGGCAAACTACTCAAAGGGAAAACACTTCAAGAGCAAGCCCTCCTCTTCAACTCCAAGGTTCTATGAGTGTGGTCAAAAAGGCCACTACAAGAGTGACTGCCCCAAGGCTAAGAAGAGCCATCACAAGAGAAGCCACAAGAAAAATAAGGAGTACAAGAAAGAAGACAAGTACAAGAGGAAGGACAAGAAAGAAAGAAGATTAAGAGATGCAGCCCATGCAACTTGGGAGGAGTCTTCTTCAAGCTCCTCAAGCTCTGAAGATGGAGAATGTCATCTTGCTCTCATGGCATCTACTAGTGAAGATGTATGTGAGGTAAGTGAGGTAATCAAGGTAAGTGAAGTAAATTTGCTAGGTGAAGATGTATGTGAGGTAAGTGAGGTAAGCAAGGTCAGTGAAGTAAATTTGCTAGAGCTACCTAAAGAAAATATCATTGATATGCTAAATGAATGCCAATCATCCTTTACTAAATGCAAATCTAAAAGGAAAATGTTAGGAAAGATAGTTGATGATCTTTATGCTAAAATTGAAATCCTTGATAAAAATGAAAAACTGCTCCTTGATAGCATAGGCTCTTTGCAATGGAAATTTCTTGACCTTGAGCTTCAACATAATGGAGTAGAGATTGAGAATGGTGTATATCTTAAAAATATTGAAAATCTTAAGATAGAAAACCAAAAGTGCCTAGATGAGCTTGATGGTCTTAAAACTAAAAATGTAGAACTCAAACTCATGGATGATGCTAGGAGAAATGAAGTTTATGATTATCAAAGAGAAATTGTTTTCCTTAAATCTGAAAATGCCAAATTGCTTGCTCAAGTAAATGACTTATCTTCTAGACCTATTTTGCAAAGTAATGAAGTTTCTAGCATAGCTTTAGAAAAGATTCCCTTCATACTAATGCCCTCTATCTTGAGGCTGACCTATTGCATGCTAATGATGATCTTGCTAGTCTTTCTACTATTGTCATTAACCTTAGTGATGATAATGCCAAGTTAAGATCTTATTTGCAAAAGTTTCTCTCGGGAAAGAAATCCCTCAATGATGTCCTATAACACTCTACCAAACAAGTTGGTACTAGTGGTTTGGTATATGATGGGACTGCTCCCAAAGGTAAGAAAAAGAGCAAGAACAAGGGTAAGAAGAAGAGTGTGGAACCTCCTATCTTCCATGGAGAGACTTCCAACTCTAAGAACCCTATGGTTTGTGTTCATTGTAAATGTGATGACCATTACTCTACTTATTGTCCTTACAAGCCCAAGGGGACCAACCCAAAGATGAAATGGGTCCCTAAGATAACCCCAGATCCCAAAGTTTGAGTTGGGTTCTGACATCCTTCTTTCTTACAGGTTAAAAAGAGATGGATTGTTGATAGTGGTTGTTCTAAACATATGACCGGAGAAATCAGCCATTTCAACAAGTTCATGAAAAAGAAAGGAGGATCAGTAACCTTTGGAGACAACAAGAAGGGTAAGGTCATAGGTGAGGGTGATGTGGGCAATGATCTATGTATTAAAAATGTGTTGCTTGTTGATGGACTACATCACAATTTGATTAGTGTTAGTCAACTTTGTGACAATGAATATCTTGTGTTGTTTACTTCTTTAGAATGCTTGCTTCTAAATTCCCTCTCCTACAATGTTATATATAAGGGAACTAGAAATGGTAATCTTTATGTTATTGTTCTTGATGCTCTTAAGCCCATACTAGATAGATGTTTGGTAGTGGATAAAAATGATATTTCTCTTTGGCATCGCTGTTTGGGTCATGTGAATATGCATCAAATGAAGAAATTGGATTTTGAAATGGATGAGGAATGCCAAACTTGTACACAAGGGAAACAAACCAAATCCTCCTTCAAATCCAAAGGATTCATGAGTACCAAGAGAGTTCTTGAATTTCTTCATATTGATCTATTCGGACCAATGAGAATGCAAACGCTTCGTGGTTCCAAGTATTGTCTTGTTATTGTTGATGATTTCTCTCCATATACTTGGACCTTCTTTCTCATTTCTAAAAGCGATACTCTTGATGTTTTCTCGAGCTTTTGTAAATGGGCTGAAAATGAAGCTTCTTGCCAGATTGTTTCTATCCATAGTGATCATGGGGGAGAATTTGAAAATGATCTTTTTGAGCGTTTTTGTGAAAAATCTGGTTATTCACATAATTTCTCTTCTCCTCATACGCCTCAACAAAATGGGGTTGTAGAGAGGAAGAACAGGTCGCTACAAGAGATGGCTAGGACCATGCTTCTTGAGTATGAGACTCCTAAGAAGTTTTGGGCTGAAGCCGTTAGCACCTCATGCTTTGTGTAAAACTGAGTTTTTACACATCCCTCTTTAAAGAAAACCCCCTATGAACTATGGTGTGGCAGAAAGCCGTCTATTAAGTTATTCCATGTTTTTGGATGTCCTTGTTTTTTTTAAACATGAAGGATTCTCTTGACAAGTTTGATCTGAAATCTTATAAGGCTTTCTTCCTAGGCTATAGCACTACTAGTAGGGCATATAGAGTATTCAACAATGAATTGTCTAAAATTGAATAATCTATTAATGTTAAGTTTGTTGAAACTAACCCTGTTGCTAGCAAGCATGTTGTGGATAATGATGTTGCAGATGATTTAATTCCTATCTTAAAAGATCTCAACATCAAAAACAAAGGCAAGCAAATGATAAAAGAAGAAGAAGAAGAAATAAGGATCCTACTCCCCTCTTTGCAAAGAATCATCCCAAGGAACTAACCATCGACAATCCATTCGAGAGAGTGAAGACACGAGCTGCATACACCAAAGAACAAGCAGACAGTGCCTTCATCTCACAATTAGAGCCAAAGAACATTAAAGAAGCCCTTGGTGATGATGAGTGGATCTTTTCCATGCAAGAAGAGTTGGAGCAATTCGAGAAGAATTGTGTGTGGACTCTAGTGCCAAGACCAAGTGATCGAAAGATCATTGGCACCAATTGGGTCTACCGCAACAAGCTAGATAAGAAGGGAAAAGTGGTAAGAAACAAAGCAAGGTTAGTAGCATAAGGTTACAACCAACAGGAAGGTATTGACTTTGATGAAACTTATGCTCTTGTTGCAAGACTTGAATCCATTAGAATGCTACTTTCTTTTGCTAGTCATAAAAATTTCATGCCATATCAAATGGATGTTAAAAGTGAATTTTTGAATGGTACAATCAAGGAGGAAGTATTTGTTGCTCAACCTCTGGGATTTGAAAATGAAAAACTACATAATCATGTTTATTTGTTGCAAAAAGCTCTCTATGGACTCAAACAAGCACCTCAAGCTTGGTATGAGAAACTAAAGAACTTTTTGTTAGATAATGGGTATGTCATGGGCAAAGTTGATCCTACCTTGTTTCTAAAACACACTTCTAACAATTTTCTTATTATTAAAATTTATGTTGATGATATCATTTTTGGCAGATCTGATCTTGATCTTTGCAAGGAGTTTAGTTCTCTTATGCAGAGTGAGTTTGAGATGAGCATGATGGGTGAGTTGACCTTATTCCTAGGCTTTAAAATCAAATAAACCAAAGAAGGAAACTTCATCAACCAAGGCAAGTACACAAATGAACTACTCAAATGCTTTGGGATGGAGAATATGAAGCCAATGGATACACCCATGTCCAACACTGCCAAACTTGATAAAGATGAAGAAGGTGAGAAAGTAGATGAGAAGCTCTATAGAGGTATGATTGGAAGTTTGCTTTATTTAAGTGCCTCTAGATCTGATATTATGTTTAGTGTTGGCTTGTGTGCTTGCTTTCAATCTAGCCCTAGAAAATTGCATCTTATAGCTGTTAAGAGGATTTTGAGGTACCTAGTCAAAACCAAAAATTTTGGACTGCGGTATCCTAAATCAAGGGATTTTACTCTTAGAACATATAGTGATGCGGATTACGCAGGCTATTTGGTTGATAGAAAGTGTACAAGTGGCACTTGCTTTCTCCTAGGACATGCTTGGTGGCTTGGTTCTCTAAGAAACAGAGCACCGTGGCATTATCAACTACTGAGGATGAGTACATTGCAGCAGGGAGTTGTTGTGCCCAGGTTCTATGGATGAAGCAAATGCTCCAAGACTATAACATATTTTTTGATGCTTCTCCTATCTTTTGTGATAATACTAGTGCAATTAATCTTTCTTAAAATCATATATTGCATAGTAGAGCCAATCATATAGAGGTTTGCCATCACTTTCTCTGTGATCACATTACCAAGAAGGATATCTATATCATGCATGTGGACACAAAAAATCAATTGACGGATATCTTTACTAAACCTCTAGCTAGATATTAATTTAATTTTATTCGATCTAAACTGCTTATTGTTGCTTTGGATGATGTTTCTATGTGATCTAGCTAGTTGTTTTGAACCTATATGCTTGCTCATGTCACTTATCATCTTATATGCCTATATATGCTTCAATCTTCCTAAATTGCTTGTTAACATGCTTAGTTTTCGCTTGTTTTTGGGTTTTTATTGAATTTCTTGTTTTATCTCTAAATAATACCCAATGATGAGCTAAATGTGCCTAAGTATGTTAATGATACATAATAATATTGAAAAATGAATTTAATTGACATGTATATGGCTAGAAACTAAGAATGTGACTTTTAGGTCAAGTTGACCTTCAGTCGAGTATCACTAGGAAAAACTCGACCGATCAGGATCCGAGAGTTGTTCTTTAGAAGAACCATTCGGTTGAGTTTTACACTCTTAGAACTCGATCCATCCACAGGCTGAGCCAATATTAAGTCAGGATTGGCCGACTATTTTCCCTCTCAACTTGAAAACAGTCGACGGATTCCCCATCTCTTAGCCCTAAGCTCTCACCACCATCCCTAAACCTCCCACTCCTAGCCCTGGTTCGACCTAGAAAGCTCAACCTCGGCCTTCCCAGACGTCTCTGGTGGTTTTTGAACGACGTTTGAGGTTTTTTTTGCTTGTTTGCACGTTTTCTATCTCATTTTTGCCTCCATGGCTTCCAAAAGAAGAAAACGAGTTGCTCCAAGCAATTCACCTGCCTCTTCTTCACAAAATCACTTGGTTCCCTTTGATAATACCTCCTTTGTGTCGATTGAGGCTATAAATAGGTACAAGGACCTTCTTCCTCGAAGCCCTTTTCCTTTTTGCACTTTGATCGATCCTTCACCTAGGTATCAAGTGATTCTTGCTCAGGTGTCTAGGTTGCTCTCCATCCACCATTTTTCTGCCCTAGCGATCGAACGTGACTGCTTTCACAACTCCATGTCAAGCACTAAGGTTGTTCACGAGTTCTACGCCAACTTGTGTTGAAATTATGATTCACTTATCCCACCGCTGAGTACTCAAGTAATTCTTACATCTATGATCCATGATTGTCATTTCCAAATCTCTGAGGATACCTTAAATATCTTTTTTTTCTGGAGACAAGGAAAATGACACTTGGCGTAAGGATTATGGCGAGTACTTTGATCTTGTTGACCCAGAAGGTTTTTACAATCGCTATGAATTGACGTTACCGGATATTCATTGATTTTTGAAGAAACCTGACGTGGCTTATAAGAAGGGGTCCACCCTGCCCTAATCCTCTCTTGACATAAAGAGGCAGATATTGGCTTTAGTGATCAACTATAATGTCCATCCAAAGAAAAATCAAACGGACATTGCAGAGAACACTACAGTCATTATGTATTATTTGTTGAAAAATATCAGTGTCAAGTGGGCTAGATATATCTTACATCATATGACCTGCTTCGACATTGGTAAGAACACCAAAGGCACCCACCCACCCTACCCGGCTTTGATTTGTGGTCTTTTCAAGTTCACCATTGACAAATCCCTTTTTTATGACTTCCATTACCTGGTTGCTAGAAAAGGTGTTTGTATTAGTGAAACCACTCTTCAAAAGTCTATTCCCATGTTTTCCTCTACCTCTGGTGCTTCTGCCTCTACCTCTGCTTCAGCTGCCCCATCCTCCTCTACCCAAGCTCCACCTCTGCAGTCTCCTCCTAGACCCAGCCGTGCGTCTTTCCGTGTGTCAAATGAAACCCTTTTGGGTTATATGATGCATCAACAGGCGTACAACCAACAGGTTCAGGACCATCTTCATCGAGATTTGTGTTCCATCATGTCAGCCATGAACCTTTCCTATGCTCACCCCTATCCCACCTACCAGCCCTATCCTGGTAGTGCTTATGCTTCATATGCATATGATCATTACTATCCTACTCCCGAGCCTTCCGTTGCTGCTCCGCCACCTTTTGCTGCTAGTAGCTCCACTCCTACTATCCTCCTGTTACCTGTTGGCCACCTGGCCACCCTGCTAGCCTCACTGGGTGACTCTGTTCCGTCTTTCCCATAGGCCAATGAGCTTCATGCTCTTGGTATGTCTTGGGCTGAGCAGAATGCCTACTAGCCCGGTTGTTCTTTTGAACCTCCTACTAATGAGGAGATGCCAGATTAGGCTGAGGATGCTGATGTTGATGAAGGTGATGACGAGGATGCTTCTGACGATGGTGATGGTGATGGTGTTGGTGATGATGTTGTCACTACTGCTCCACCTTCTGACGGGGACGAGGACTACACACCTGGCGATGAGGATGTTGTTGATATAGATAGCTTAGATGTTTAGGCGGTTTCTTCATTTATAGTCTAGCATGCTTATTATATCCATCTTTCTAGACTATTTTTGTATAAGAAACATCTTGGCACATTCTTATGAGATGTACTATTTCTTATCTTTGTTTTATCGCTTTTGTGCTTGTAGTTGCTCTCATGTGGACATATATCTGAGTTGTAATATCTTTGATGTGCACTATGGCTATTTCCTCTGTTTTTATCCTATGCGCTAGTGCCATCTTGAGTTATGGTTTGATTATGACTTGGCATGTATGTTATCTTTCATCTTTGTGTGATATATGCTTTTCAACTGTTTCTTATTCCTTTGCATATATGGTTGTATGTGTTTTGGAGAAGACCTGTCTTATGCTCTTCTACCCCCTACCTTTTTGATAATGTCAAAAGGGGGAGAGATATTTTAAGAGATATCTCAAGTCTTAAAACTCAATCATATTGATTTTTCTTTGCTATAATATTGTTTTTTCTAGTGAGATCCTTTCTTGTTCAATTCACTGCTTATTATGTGAACTTGCAAAGGACTACATACTACATGTATATTGCTACTGCATTGTGTAGATAGATTAACCATGCAAGTTAATAGAAGCACATATTGAGGGGGAGAAATTCACATTGTTCATTTCATGAATCTCCCTATTTCGCAAAGCAAAGGTATAATTTCTACATCCTTTTCAATATGTTTAAGGAATGGTTTGTCATTGTCAAAAAGGGGGAGAATGTTGACGTAGAGGTTATACATTGCCTATATTTTGATAATGACTTAACCATTCCATTCATATGTATCTAATATGTGTATTGAAGATTGATTTCAGGTATTAGGTACATGAAAAGGATCCCAAATCCAAAACCCTAGATTGACTCAAGTTCAAGTCAAAGAGCTACAAATGTGCTTTTGTGGAAATCTAAGTAAATGACCTTAGAACATATTTGTAATCACTTGTAATGATGAATTGACTTGTAACTAAGGTGAGAAAATTGATTGGGACATAAAACATCAATGTTAGATCACTTTAGATGCATATTCAAAAATTGACTTCAGGTTGTCAATCGGTCGAGTTTCTCCCCAGGACAAACTCGGCCGATCCATCTTGGTCAGTTTTCAGGAGATAGCATCGCTTGAGTTGTCTTTACACAGAACTCGACCGATCAAGTGCCTGAACAAAATGATCTTCAATGATCAGTTGAGTTTCCCCAGGACAAACCTGACCGACCATTTGAATATCGGTTTTGTCTTTACTTGATCGATCGAGTTAACTTTATTGAAACTCGACTGATTGCACTGTACATAATTTGTAGAAAAAAGTGATGTGACCATTGGTGGGTTATTTGATAAAAAATAAAGACATTTTCTTGAAGGAAAACAGCTATATTTTGGCCCAAGAGTTCACCTAACTCAAAGCAACACCCTCAGCTATATATAGAACACTTGGAATTCATTCCAAGGATGCTCATTCATTGCAAACTTAGTCCTAGCATAGCTGAGAGTGTTCTAAGCCTTTGAGGCCCTTTCTCTCTCTACCTTCAAGTCAAATTCATGAGTATGAGTGAGATAGGTTCCTGTGTAAGAGAGCTACTCCCTGTATTGTTGTAAAGCTCTCCTCCATCTTCCAACCTCAATTCCTATTGAAGTCAAGTTGAAGATCCCTCTCCAAGTGAAGGAGAAGGAGGTGTTGTTCTTCAAGATTGAAGAAGGAAAGCTACTCTAGGTCTCCAAGTGAATGAGATAGGTGCTCCAAATCTTCGAGTGAAGGAGAGAAGCAAGGAAATGCTCAAGGAAGATAGGTAATCCCTTGAAGGCAGAAGACTTGAAGAAAGGAGTGGGCAAGTCCATGTTGATGGCTGAAGACTCCATGGTTCAAGTGGGTAAGCTCCTTCTATAGGTTGAAGATCTTTTCTTGAGGTACTAAGCCCTTGGATGTGTGGTTGTTGTGTCTTGTAATCTTATTGTGGAATATAGGAGTACCAAGATTGCAAATCCTAGAGACTAACCCACTCTAGGTAGTGGACTGACATTGCTCCTAAGTTTAGGACATGGAACCACTATGTTTACCTCTTCCTTGCCCAAATACGAAACTATGCTTGATTTCTCTTTCCTATAACATGGAGAAACGAATAAAATCTATTTTTCTACAGAACCAACTGCTCTAAGGTAGAAGACAACCCCTTTTTGGAGAAGAAGGTCTCCTAGGGATCCATCTAGCCCTACCTAGGGTTTCCAAGGTCATCTTCTAGGGAATTCGACCAAGGAAAGTTATTTTCTTCCTTCCTTATCCGTTTCTCTTTCTCTTCTCCTTCCTTAGACCTTCCTCCAGGTCGGAACCTTGTTGTTCCATGGTAGAATTTGCTCCAAAGCTCTAAAACCCTACTTTTCTTGCTCCTTATGCTTAGGGTTTGCTCATTTGATGAAGAAAGGTGCTAGATGGACAAATTCATAGCTTATTCTTGGATTTTCTACCCTACCTTCTCGAGATTTCTTCTGTGTGGGGTTTCATATTCTTATTATAGACAATTTTTATAACTTACTCTGTGTTTATTTCTTACCATAAGCTTACTAGCTCATGTTCTTGCTTGAAAATGATGATTTATGCACTAAAAAGTTGTGCTTGACTTGGATTTCGATTTTTTAATGTTCCATGTTCTGATTTCAGTTCTAGATGAACCTGTGATCATGTTAACATTATTCCTAAGGTATAATCTGACTTAGATCAGGTTGTTTTGACAACCTATGGTGCTAAGTACCTATCACACAATGGTCAATTTTAGGGTTTAAAGTTTTTTTTTATAAACCATGACCCAATGATGGTACCATTGCAACAACCATATGGTTTTGTCTTCATAACAACTCATAGTCGTGATAAAGGGTGTCAAATTATGGTGAGAACCTATGATTACCCCCTTAGGTCAGGTTTTGGATCAATTAGAAGTATAATGATCAACCATTAAGTACCCTACTGATGTTATCAATCAATGATGACATCAGCTTAATATTTGATGTTGATTAATGAATATAGTGTTGATCTAACAACCTATAGTGATTTAATGATCACTAATGATGGTGGATCAGGTCTCTACAATATGTGGTGAGTTAATCATATAGTTTTAGCATCAATTAAGCCTTAGACCAATGGTTTCTTGGATCACTTGATGCAATGGTCGAACCTATACTGTAATTGATAGTTTTAATATATGAACTTGATCCAATGGTCAAGATATAATGATTATTCCTACAATAAAGTGGAATGATTGATAATGTAATATGTTGGTCCTAATAATGGGGTTTAGATAGTTTCTTTTATATGATCAACTTAAGGATCTTACTTGTTGACAATGGATGGCTTGTTTTAACTGAGCAGTCGATTGTGAGTTTTATCCTACTCTCAATGGAACTTTTTGTGTTGTTAATCAAGGGATGTCTAGGGTTAGATGGTGACTCTTTCTAGAGCACAAATCAAGGACTTCATATGTGTTTTATCTAAGGTGTTTACTTATGTAAACAACCAAAGGTCTTACCTTTTAAACATTCAATGGTTCTGGGTGACATTGTGGTGTGGTGATACGGGTTGAATGATGATGGAACAAATGGAGGGTTACCCTTAATAAGGTAGTCTTACCTATTCACTCATTTGAATAGAAGGGATGGTAACCATATTGTGTTGATATGTAACCCTAATGAGGTATAGCTTGTTATACCTAGCTTTAATATAACTAAATGATGGTAATTGGGTATGAATAGTCTTCGAATGACTATTGCACTCATGAAGTACTTTTTTACTGTTGTTGAAATCCTAGTATGCTATAACCCAATTGTTATACCTTTATTTATGTGTGGGTTCATACTTGAGAATGTTATGGAATGTGATGGTGATGTATCACCTTATGCATCCATGATCCAATGGGGATGATGTGAGTTAAGGTTTGGGTATGAGTGCTATTTAGTAACATTGATATAATTTATCATGTTAAACCTAACTCTAATGCAAATAGATAAAGATGAGTATTCATGTTTAACATTCTTATATGATGGAATGATGGTGGAATAACCTCCTTACCATGATCATAACCTTGGTATGTTAATTGGTGGTTATCATAGCCACATGGTTGATACTTTCTTATGCTAAACATGTGCATTATGAATATGATGAGGGTTAATCATATCTAGATTCATTGCATGTTGATGTAATAAAGGAATGTTCTTAATGTTAATATAACCATGCTATGATTTTTTATGAATATAACCTAGTTCATTAATGCAATATTGTGTTGATCTAGTGTATTATATATAAGTGATGTTGTTGAGCCTTGTTATAAGGCATGCAAAGATAATGATGATCTTGCAGGGAATAATATGATGGTCTCAATGACCTTTGGGCATGGTTGATCCCTGAATGAGGTGTAATCCTCTTATGTTGATAAGGGTTAATACCATGTGATATTGTGAAAAGGATTTATATCATGTGATAGTATGATGGTCTTAATGACCTTTGGTCATGGTTGAGCCCTAAATGAGGTGTAATCCTCTTATGTTGATAAGGGTTGATACCCTGTGATATTGTGAAAAAGATTATTATTTTGTGATAGTATGATGACTAGTGTGGTCTCATGAATGGAAAGTGAATAGTACCATGTGATGATGAGATGAGAAATTATGTTTCACACATTTTATATCTTTTCAAAGATGTGATATTTATATGCTTACTAGAAGTGAATTAGGGTTTGTATGTCCACTTGTTTGATGCAACCTTAATTCACCCAATTGGCATAACTAATCAAGTGAAACTCTAATCATGTAGAGCCATGTGCCATAGATCCATCTGAGTGTCAGAATTTGCCATATGGTGAAATGAGTATTCCTAAGGGAAACTCGGAGCGCATATTGTTGAGTATGTGGGGGTGGCAAGTTGAGGATATATAATTGTCATCCACAATGCAGATTGTGGAGGTTGGCTATGGTCATGCCTCATACATCTGATGTGATTGAGAACGGTTGTGGTCATGTCTCGGTGATTATATATGTGACAAGATTGGAGGACAATTGCGGTTGTATCTTAGATGGTAGGGTATGCGTACCCACCTCTTTTCACCAGTGTCGTGACATGTACCAAGGATGGACTAGGTTGTTAGCAGCTTGACCTTATGTGTTGTTGTGGCGGACCCATACTGACCGGGGGCGGAGAAGATCTTAGGAGTCCAGCTCTTCCTAGATCTTGTATGGCACTGATTTTGACTTAGCAGTGGTCAGTTGGATTTTGAGTGGTATCCTCAAATTTCTCAGAGAATAATAAAAGATGTAATACAATCGTATAGCATATCTTTTTAGGGTTATACATGACGCTTCACATTGAATGATAACCCTTATTTGTTCTCTTTACATAAATATGATGCTTATTGAAATTAAGAGATAGTACATATACTTATGTTGTGGATATGCCTAAGATTGTAGATGCGTACATATAGTAGCCATGATTATGTTGATAACTATACTGCTACTGCTGATTATAATCATGATGCTAGTTATCTCATGTTGTTAGTTATGTTTAGCATGCTATCCATGCCTTTGTAACTAGAGATGCATATATTGTTGATCATGCTTATCCAGATACTTGTGCTTATGGTGTTAGCTCTTTTTATGATGTTGATATGTTCAACCTATTAGACATGCTAATGTTGTTACCTATGCTTATGTGGCTAGACTTATTCATAATGATAGAGATGCTATGTTACTAGACTTGCTCATGATGCTAGTTATGCATATGCTACTAAATTGCTTATGTTATCAACAAGATAAAGGATGATAGTATGGCTAATGATGATAGTTATTATCTACTCCCTTGTGTATTTTGATAATCATCAGTGTTGCTGAGCTTATTTGTTATATCTGATTAATTTACTTAACTATTTAATTAGTTAAAAATGTTGTGATCAATAAATGTTGTTGGAGGTTATATCTCTTGTTGGGACATGGGTCTCACCCTTGTACTTCGCCACAATTTTTTAGGTAATCGGAAGTGACAAAAACAAACATGTGGCAGCAAAGAGGAGCTATAGTAATTAATCTTTAAGAAAGTTGATTAGATGTCTAGTGTGTCTTAGAGTCATCCATGTACTCTCAGGTCCGGGCAGGAAAAGTTTGTATATGGTGTTTCAAACAAATTGAACTTTAGCATGTTAATGCTTATTTGTGTGGCATATATGAATATTGTTTTCCTATGTATATATGTTGTGGATAAGGAAATAGAACATTTGTATCAAATTCTTAGCCTATTATGGATAAAAAAAAAGATGTTGTGGTCTTATGAAAATATTTCTGAGCAGGTGCTGGCATTGAAATCGGTTTTAATTTACCCATATTTTTGGGTATGTAATTAATCAGTGATTGATTGTGTTTATGTTTTGAGTAATATCGTTTAGTGTAACGGTTTCTCACATTTTCATTACATAGAAAACATAAAAGGGTCCATGAAAACACCTCTTATTGAAATTGAGTCCTATGAGGAGTATGTTGTTTCCAATTCAATAATAGGAGAACTTGCACATTTGCATGGCTTCTCACATGCCTGAAATATTTTCCATAATGTAAGTGGTGTCATCGGTGAAAAAAGAATTTCATAGACATAGTTTACGCCATAAAATTTTCCCCAAGGTCGAGACACATGAGGCTTTTGTATGGTTTGGAAGTTTGTTGATACATTCCTTTGTGTTATTACCTAATCCCATTTTCCCAAGTGTTCTCCCAAGAATATTGTTCCTATTGGAGCATATGAGTTTATGGGTTGTGTCCAGAGAGACATGTTTTGAAGTTGGAAGAATATGAATATATGGTTTGCACTAATTTAAGCATCCCATTGGAGACTAGGGCTCAGACCATAAATGCATTTTTTAATATTAGTGAGGAGTGATCAAAATGATATTATTGATGATAGTTTGATATTTTAAAACATATTTCCAAAGAGGAGAATAAGTTTTTTATTTTTTATAGATTGCCATGGAGGAAGCTTTTTATAGTAGTATTTGTTAACATAACCCAACCATTTGTAACTTCTATTTTCTATAACATTGACTAAAGTTTTATTGATCCTACATTTGTGAGTGCAAAGATTGTAACTCTCTATACACCTAGTTATTTTGGCTTTAAAAGGGTATTCCAATTACCAACGTGAATCTTTTTTCCTCTTTTACCCTTCTCCAAAGAAAGCATTGCCTTATCTTATCGAGTTAATTTTAGTGACCTTAGGGAGAGGTATGCAACTAATGAAGATTGAGAGTATGCCATATATAGACACATTTATGAGATTTTAACATCCTGACTTATTTGGACATTTTACGAGCCATGAAGAAAGACATTGTTTCATTTTATCTAATTTAGGCTTCCAAATGGTGGTAGGTAGTTTTTATAGAGATACATATAGAGATAGACTAAGATAGCATAGGATAAATTTTTCTAGTTCACACTTTATCAAAGAGCTATGCACAAAATACCTTCTTCTAGTTTTCACTAAATCAAAAGGCTAGCTTTTTTGTGACAACATTACACAAATTGATACCCGCTAGAGTAGATTTCTCAAAATTAATTTTAATTTCGGAAACATGTTGGAACAGTCCAACAATGTGAGGAATTGATGGCATTGTGGTCATCAGTTTTAATAAAAAAGTGATGTAATATCGGAAAATTGAATGATATGTCGAATATATAGGTTATTAATCTTGGAGAGGAGATTGTTGTGAACTTCTAATCTACATAGATGACAACAGAGAATAGACATTGAAAACGACATAAGGTGATGAGGGATCTCGCTATCTAAGTCTATCTGAGCTTTTCAAATATCAAAAGGGAGTATCATTGATGATTATTGAGAATCTATTGGAGCTTAAGCAATGGTATATACATGAATTCCATTTTTCATGGAAGTTATAGCCTTTTAACTATAGCAATGAGAAAGACCAATTTACATTATCAAAAGCTTTCTCAAAATCAAACATAGGTGGGCCTCCTTATTGTGATGAGCAGAATGTTTGACTTCATTAGTCATATTACAAATTTTTGTGAGTTCTTTTGAGCATTTACACATGTTTTTGTGTATGTCAATGATGTATTGTAGTATTGCATCACGTGTTACCATTCAATTGGCTAAGTTATTGCTATCAAGAAATGTTGGATAAAAAATTAGCAAGAATAGTTGAGAAGATCTAACCAACTTGTTGGAGTAGTTGGTATTGTGATTCAATGGGACAAAAATAAATTTCTTTGTATTGATACCCAAATTCAACAATATAGTGTCTCCTTATCTTTAAAAAATATTTATGATACTCTCTCTTGAATCTTCATGGCTTTTTATGGGGAAACCGGCTAAGTAAAGATTCATTTTTAGGAAATTTTATGAATTAGCATTGGACTACAATAACCTTCCTTGGCTTATGGGTGGTGCTTTAAATTGTACCAGATTATCTTATGAATTTTCTCATAATGAGATCAAAAGTTATCACTATCAAAATATCATGAATAAATTCAATGAATACATAGATGGTAGAAATATGATCAACTATATTATTAACAATACTAGCTACAGTTGGAGTAGAGGGTGTATTGGGCCATTCTAGAGTGATTCATAAGCTCTACTTATTGGGAGGACAAATTCACACCCACTGGGGTTCTCTTTGGCAAGTGTTATAGTTATTTTAGACCACAAACCTATCACCCTTAGTAGGGGAATTGTCCCTTGGGGACCTTATGTTTTTAGAGTTGAACAATTATGAAATAGATTACATCACCATAAAATTAGCATACATAATGCATTAAGGTTGCAATAAGATTAAGAACTAAGTTGAATATATATAATAATTTCAAAGAGATTAGAAGGAAAAAAGCTCAGAGTTTGGAATAAAAACTCTATTGACAATATACATAATAATATAGAGGAGAAGGGAATCATGCTTCAGAACTTAGAATGTCCAAGAAAACCTGACATATTGGAAATTTAATTTGTTAAAAACAACATACATCAATTTCTATCAAATCAATAAATTCTTTGGAAGAAAAGATCAAAACAAACTTGTTTAAAAAAAGGAACAAAAACATGAAGTTTTATATAAAATATATAACAATCATAAGTATAGGTCACCCATCCATTCTCTTCTTTTGTAACAATCAAATCACTTCGAACTGTGTTGTAAGTATCCATACAATCACTTCTCACTTCATAATTTATAATCACAAAAGGGCTTGCTCACAACATATATCATTTGATTAGGACAACCTCTAAAACAAAAATCAACATATCTAATGGCTTAATATCACCTTTTACTCTTTGTGAGAACAAATAGGCAGCTTTATTCTAGGACTTGACAATTCCCTTGGACCTGATGGTTTAGATTTGTCTTTCCACCAAGAAAATTGGTATATAGTGAAAAGCTTGATTTTATCTATGTTACATACCTTGCATGTTACTAGAAACTACAAAGTCAACATGTCTAAGATAAACCAAATAAATACAGATTTATCTAAAAGTTGATAACCCTAATGATATTAGACAATACCAACCTATTATCCTTATTAACAATCTACATAATCACTGTAAAATTTTTCATTTCAAGACTAAGAAAACACGAGAACGATATTATTAGTATGGAATAAACTACTTTCTTAAAGGTAGATGCATTCAAGATGCCTACATTATAGTTGATGATCATCTACTCATACTTAAATTAGATTTTAAAAAATCACATGACATTGTTAATTGGAATTTTATAATGAAATGTTTGAAAGGTTACAATTTCCTTTATAAGTTGAATGAATGGATGTTGAAGTATATCATCGCTACAAGCAAATCATCAGTTTTTATCAGTGATTTGTTTCGGATACTTCAAAATACCAACTGGTCTTAAGCAGGGTGGGACTCTTTGTCACCTTATCTATTTATGTTTATCACACCCATTCTTGCTTCAATGTTAGATGTGGCATCTCCAATAATTGTTATCCAAAATCTAAAAGCTTTGAGAATATTGTGTCTATTTCAACATATAATTGGGCTCAAGATAAATATCAATTATTTTCCACTCATAAAAGTATTCATATCAACAACCTTACTATTGAAAAATATAATTCTTTGATTAAGTACAAATTGGAGTTTTTTACTTAAAAATATTTAGACGTGCCGCTATTACCTGATAAACTACTATCTTTTATTTGGCAATCAATATTGGACAATATGTCTCAAACACTAGCCTCATTGAGGAAAAAGGTGTATAAACCAAAACACACAGTCTTACTCTACTCAATGCCTCTCTTTTCAAAATACCCTTCAATTATGTTACTTGTTTCCCCCTAACTAAAACATTTAAGGCTGGTGTCCACACATATAGGTGACACTTCCTTTGGGGATATACTAGAGAAAAATAGAAGATTCATATGGTCAATTGAAACACCATATACCCTTGAAACAAAGTGGATGGGGAGTAATCAACTTAAATATACACTCTAAAGCATGTTTAACAAAATCATTGTTAGCACTATAGAAAAACAAAATAAAGTACTTGGTTGGAATTTATAAATCTAAATTTTATGATATAAACACATGTGCATCTCTTGAAAAAACAAATCCAATTTTTTGCCCCTATGGAAATATGTGGCTAAATGTCACGGTTTTCGTGCTGCTAATACCATTCATATTTACCCGCATTCCTGGGGCAAACTTTTTTTGGTAAGATCAGGGGATCTCAAGAGGATATTTAAATTGCTACAAAATTGTTGTCTTCATCCCTAAAATAAAGCAAAAATATATTACTTGACAAAGTCTTCAAACTTTTTGGTCCTTCTCACAATACTATTGTTTTTAAAATGACCCTAACTTGTATCGACCTTCAACATCAAAACTTAGAAACTAAAGAAAGCATGGCAAAGCCTTAGAATAATCCCATCACTAACTAGTCTTGGTGGATAGTTTTAGTGTTAATAAAGCCTATATGTTTTCTCACATCTAGGACATAATTCTCGTTATGGGAAATATTTTTGGAAAATGAAATGTTGCAATTAAGTTCTCGTTCTTTTTTTGTTGTGGTAACAAAAAATCCATTTAGGACCGAGTTTTCAATTGAGGGACTTCTATGGTCCATAAGTATGGTGTTATGTTACAACGATGACAAAATTATATCTCATTCGTCCTTTGATTGTTCTTTTATCCATTAATTTGTGGAACCATTTCTTTCATAACCTTAACAACCGGTTCAACAATTGTGTGAAAAAGGTTATACACTATGTTAATAACAAAGAGGCTTGCATCAATCACGATAAAATAAAGCTTATTCACTAGTTTCTTGCATTATTCGGAATATTTGATTGGAGAAAAATAATATTATTTTTGAGAACATATGAAAATTGAATTATCACATTGTGGGCACATCTACAACTATTTAAACTATTCGTCTGTTGATCTTTGGCATGTGGCGCCTCCTTTTCTCAACAACAAAAAGGCCATCCAAAGATGTTCTCAGGATCTGATTGGTTTGTCGTAATTGGTCCGGGGAATTTATGAACTAGAGTTCCTTTTGCAGCTTTTCATGATTGATTTAAAGTAAGTGTTGGAACTTGAGTTTTGTAATTTTTGATGAGTTACAAACTTAAATACAGAACGGAGTTCATGAGTTCTCTCTTAAAAAGAGCAAAAAATGAGTTTTAGAACTACTAACAATATTTTCTATACAATTATATTTTTCATTCTTCCTAATGACAGATGTAAAATATTTTAGATTAGAAATGTTAGCGATGTGAATATGGTTTCTTACAAAATAATGACATAATATGAAAAAATCTATACACTATAATTGCGATATGTAAAATATTTTACTTATAATCATCATTATTAGTTTGATTTATAAAATAAAAAATATATGAACACTATGAAAAAGTAATTACACAACGCTATGTGACAAAAATTATCTAACATATTTTTATTCTCCAAGTTTAAACAATCTAATGTGAAAATTAATAATTAACGATAACCGTGCACAAAGAATATACTAAAAGTTTTAATATTATACATTGTTATACAATGATGAACCAAAATTAATAATTACATTCACATAAAGCGTAGATAGTATTACATTTGTACATACAAAGTGAAATAAAAATGTTGTGATGTGATTTCAACTATTTTATTTTTATTTAAATTATAATTATATGATACGAAATATTTTTAGTAGGGCAATGTCTATACCATGATCAGTTATTGAGGTAATTATGGTGAAAAAATATCATGATTATTCAGGGATATGATTCTTTCTTCATGTCTTTGTCATCTTTACTTATTATATATTATATTTTTTAATGATGTCTATATTTAAACTTACGACAAACCAATCACATGAAGTGAGTGGAACTTAAGTTTTGAAACTAAACTAAAGTTCCTAGAAAATGAATTCCACATAACTTATGACTTACACCAAACCAATTAGAACCTCAGTCTCCAATGGCGATGAGTCCTCCCCCACTGGCTTCCTCAACTTTGGAGTGGCAGATGACAAGGAGATGAACCCTCTTGGAGGCCCTTAGTTCTAATGACTGGTCTTATTTTTTTCATGATGTGGGTTGTCTTATGGAGGGCTCACCTCAATCTTTTTTGGATTATGATTGACTCCATCTACACGTCTGGGGTTCTTTGTGGGGAAGTTTATAGAGTCCTCACTTCTATGTGCGTAGGCGTCTTATCCTAGCAATATTGGTCCTGATTTTCTGACTGTCCCCAGGTCCTGCGTTAACATTTTTTTTGCTATCAATTTACTGTTTGAATGAATGAATGCATGGTTTATCAACAAAAAAGAAAACCTCACCTTCGAGGTGGTGATATGAGAGGGTTATATAACCAGCATCATCTCCGGTGAGCCATCCAAAAAGTACCACTACGCAACGCAAAGCGTGACGGCTTGGCTAAACTGCAGTAACAGATTGTTTGTTCTTACAATGTATCATTTCTCCTTTTCAACCTTGTGCGAGTGTGCCCACCATCAAGCATATTCAACTTCAGGATTATCTTTCATTCAACATTGATGTTTGAAAAAACATAATATTCTCATGTAAAAATACTGACGCGGTGTAAACTTGAAACAGTTTAATATTAGGACAATGTTGATCCGTCTTTAGCACATACCTTTGTTATGTAGGTTGTGACATAGATTTTTTTATTTCAAATTTTCCCTTGTGCTGTGACAAAAACCCGGTTCTAATTCATTTGCAAGAAGCTATTGCAGAATGGGTAAAATGACTCTCTTTTATCACATAGTATTCCCGCTAGATAACGTGAATAATGGGAGAAAATAGTGAAGAATTTTCCTTTTCACTCCTTTCAAAGGGCATGACAAAAACTCCAGACTGAAAATTGAAATGACAAGAAAGACGGGTATTTGCAGCATAAATTTATTATGCTTTCTCCTATGATGACAAGACGTGTGACCAAGTTTAACAGATAGTATAGATAGGCCGCAAGGTACATTGGTCAAAGAATTCACCTTGTGGCTCCATACAGATTGTTTACTTGAATCTAATAAATATTGCAAAGAAAAACAAATAAACAATGACATCGGCACGACCAAATACATCTTTAGCTGGCCAAATGCATTGACCACTATAGAGTATGCAATCGTGTATGTCCTGTGAAACGTGCCTATCGCTATGGCAAAACACACACACACACACATATATATAGAGAAAGAGGGGGGGGGGCTAAAATACACTCGAGTGTACAGATCGAAAGGATACACATTAGTGTGTTTGCATATTAAGACTATTTTTTGCAAGATGAAAACCATTGATCTTAATTGCCTTACTATAATTAATCTACCTACAAATTTTGAACTCATTTGGATGAGTATAAGTCACTCATCCGAGGGCAACAAAATCGATGCACGAAACTAATTTGAAATGTATAATTTTTGCAGTCTTTATAACATGACCTCTAAATGTCCAAATGTGATCAAATTTTTTATATGAGTTATTCACAAGATGATTAAGAAGATCAATGGATTAGATTTTTGAAAAAAAATATTGCATCATGAAAAACTGCTTGAGTGTATTCTGCTCCGAATACACTCGAGTGTATTCTAGCATATATATATATATATATATATATATATATATATAGTTTCAAATCAGTTTGAGTGTATACTGCATTTCAAATCAGTTTCGCGGGTCAACTTTGTTGCCCTTTGATGAGTGACTTACACTCATCCAAATGGGCTCAAAATCTGTATGTAGCCTAGTTATATTATGACGATGAAGATCAATAGTTTACATTTTATTAAAAATAATCTTGATATGCAAACACACTTGAGTGTATTCATGCGATCTGTACACTCGAGTGTATTTTAGCCTGATTGTCTCTCTCTCTCTCGATATATATATAGAGAGAGAGAAAAAGAGAGAGATAGAGAGAGAGTCAGGCTAGTGTACACTCGAGTGTATTGGAGGCACCGTACACCTCAGTCATTTTTAAAGATGCAGTAACTTTTTATACCGTAATATGTACATGCATATATATATATATATATATATATATATATATATATATATATATTACACTGGAGTGTATCGGAGGCACCATACACCTCATTCGTTTCTAAAGATGCAGTAACTTTTTAAAAATTCTAAGTTGTTGATCTTCTTAAATATCTTAAGAACATACAATATAATAAATTTTAGCTCATTTAGATACTTATAGGTCGTGCATCTAAAGGAGGCAAGAATCATGCATTTCATATTAGTTGTGTGCGTTGATTTTGTTATCCTTGGATTAGTGACTTACACTCATCCAAATGAGATCTAATTTTGTATTTGACCTATTATTATTGTAACTGTGAAGATCAATGGATTGAATTTTGGAAAGACAAGGTCTAGATAGGCAAACACCATTGAGGTGTACGGCGTCATCTGTACACTCAAGTGTATTCTACACACACACACACACACAGACATATATATATATATATGTGTGTGTGTGTGTGTGTGTGTGTGTGTGTGTGTGTGTGTGTGTGTGTGCCTTTTTTTAATACCCGCGCGGATAGCCTGAATTTTGCTACACGACAGCCAAAAAAGTAACTGTCCTGACCAGAAAAATAATTCTGCTATCAAAAAAGTAACTATGTTGATCAAAAAGTAACTATACGACTAAAAAAATAATCTTGTACAAAATACACAGCAGATATATCTGTAATCGTGTTTTGAAATCTGTTGTTACAAACGTAACTATCTATCCATGAAACTCAACAGTTTGCAAGGTTAAATAATCATCTACATGTCAAAAGTAACCAACTTGAAAAAAATAACCGAAATGGGGGGCGAGTAGCTACCCGCGCGGGCATTAAAGATGGGCATATATATATATATATATATATATATATATATATATATATATATATATATATATATTCAGGCTAGAATACACTCAAGTGTATTCAGAACAGAATACATTCGAGTGTATTCAGAACAGAATACACTTGAGTATATTCAGAACAGAATACACTCAAATAGTTTTTCATGATGCAATATTTTTTTCAAAAATCTAATCCGTTGATCTTCTTAATCATCTTGTGAATAATTCGTATAAAAATTTTGAACACATTTGGACATTTATAGGTCATGTTCTAAAGATCGTAAAAATTATGCATTTCAAATTAGTTTCGTGCGTCAATTTTGTTGCCCTCGGATGAGTGACTTACACTCATCCAAATGAGCTTAAAATTTATATGTAGCCTAATTATAAAATGACAATGAAGATCAATGGTATACATCTTGAAAAAAATAGTCTTGATATGAAAACACAGAACGTACCCATGCGATCTGTACACTCAAGTGTATTCTAGTCTCTCTCTCTCTCTTTATATATATATATATATATATATATATATATATATATATATATATATATATATAGGGCCCATCTTTATTGCCCGTGCGGGTAGCTACCCGCCCACCCTTCAGATCACTTTTTTTCAAAAAAAAAATTTGAAATTGTAGAGGACTGTTTTGTCTAGCTCTCCAAAAAATTTGAGCCAAAAATAATATCATTTGCCCCTCCAAAATCAAAAAACCCGTCCTTATATATATCTGCTGTATATTTTGTACAGAGTTACTTTTTTTGCCAGCAGAGTTACTTTTTTGACACCATAGTTATTTTTTTTACAGCAGAGTTACTTTCTTAGCTAGGAGAGTTACTTTTTTGGCTGCAGGATAACGAAAATCCATGCTACCCGCGTGGGCAATGAATGAACACCCATATATATATATATATATATATATATATATATATATATATATATATATATATATAAACAGTTGTTGGATCGTATGTTCCATCTTTAAAATAACAGTGCCATCAGGAGTGTAGATCTCGGAAATTGTCGTCTTTTGCATTAATTTCAAACTAATTAAAACTAGATACAGTGTGACATTTTAAACCTCTTATACACCTATGCTATCGCCATTTCAAAAAAATGTTTTACGATTGCTACCTCACAAAATTATAAAGACATGTAAAGACTATTACTATGTAACTTTAGAAACTTAGTGAGCAAAAAAGATTAATTTATGATGCTACAGATTTCATAAAAGAACTGCTCTCCATATGCAACTGAATCTTCAGAAATAACTCACGATGCATTCCAAGCAGGTTCACACACTAAAGATACATTTAAACAGGGCAGAGAGAGGATGAAGGTATGCTAGCATCTTTAAACAGGTTAACATTTTTATCACAAACTTCTATAATCCTGGTCTCCTAATAGAGTTTAAGGAATTCAATTGAATAGTGATGCAACATCTAGTAAAGACATGATTATTGAATTTACAACATTTTGCTTAACAGTCCCTCTTTCCTCCAAACTCCACTCGTCCACCTTGCATGTGAAACCGTCTTTTGTACCAATACCAATCCAATGGTCAACAAGCACACCACAAAAGAGGCAACTACAAGCTGAAGGCTTGGACGAGGAAAATCAAACTCACCGGTAAAAACACCCAATTCGTCCATCAGATAAACGTAAGCGGTGGGTGTTAGCGCACATGAGTAATAACAGTACATCATAACCAAAACAAGAAAACCTCCATAAATTAACGACCTCCGCAACTTGGCACTACTGCAAGTATCAGCAGCAACCTGACAGGAAAAGCACATTGGTAATGCACTATTTCTGTCAGAACATCAGCATTGCGCCTCCTCAATAAATGGCAGCCTCTGGGATTCAGCAAGAAAGCTCCACCAAATTGATATCCTCCTACTCAGTGCAATACCAAACTGGAGTGAACTGCCAGCGGAGAACATGCTTACAATAGTGAATCGTGCTATCAAAGGTTTGTTACATTAATGGAAACAATCACAGTCACTAGTACAGGAGCACTAGTACAGGAATTGTTACAGATTACTCGAGGTATCAATAGAAAATAGACAGACAGATAACTGCAATAAGTAACATGTTTACACTGATGCACCCTAGTTTTTTTTTTTTTAAGGAAACTGAAATCCAGAATCAGATACGCAAGCAATATACATCTGCAAATAGAGTACAACAACCTGAATTTTTCGAATCAAGGGAAAACTGAAAGGCCACTAAAAGTACCACTCCGTGACAGCGAACACCCAAAGGAGCTGCCCCTAAAATCTATATCTTTTGAATACTCAACAGCTAGTCTCTTTCAGATCAAATCTCAGGTGGACTCCATTTAGAGCTCTTTCAGTGAGGAGAAACCTTAACTTCTGTTTTATCTATAATGCAGACATCAAGTTCATGACTTAAGGATCAAAAAAAAGTTCATGACTTGATTTTAAGGCTATTGCTTTTGACTGTTCGCTTTCTGTTTGGCCTTCTCAATTAAAGGCTTCAGTTGCTTCTTCTCTGCAAGAATCTTCAAGAAGTTGAACAGAAATGGTATGTAGTTGTGTTTTCTTCGGATGTTCTCAGTTCTCCATTTCTTGAATTTCTCTTCCTCCATCAAAATCTTCTCTGTCACACTCTCAATTCCAGCAGCAACTTCAGCCAGAGATTTGTTCAGAGACTCTACAAGAGGATTGTTTGGGTCTCCCTGAGTAGTTTGCAACTGCTGTAGGAGATACTCCCTTCTCTTCTGGAGTTCCTTAAGTTCAGCAGTGTACATTTCCTTTCTGTTTTTGATAATCGCCATAAGGTTGAATCTTATTTCACTCTGTGAGTATCGCTCAATGCGTTCTTGGATCACAGGTTGTACCATGCGTAGCCATTCCACGTCATCAAAATCACCTGGACACTGGCCCAGGCTAATTGGGCCCTCCTTCAGTCCATCCAGCTCATATAGAACTCCATCCACGGGAATGTAGCTAATAAAGTGATATACATCATCATCTTCTCCAGCAACTTTCTGCTCTTCTGGAACAAAAGGCTCAGGCCTGGCAAAGCTGTTGTGAGCAGTCCGAATTGGTTCACTGTTGTTGATTGCCAGACCTTTCAGTTCAGGTGGGAAATTTTTTGTGAACTCTTTCAGCGACAACAAATCGGGGCCAATGTCAACCTCGGGACAATTCATAAGAATCGAAAGAATTGCTTGTGTAGCACAAGCATTGTTGATGACCTGATAGGTTCATTTCAGGAGTCACCACAGTGCATAGTAGAAGAAATATCACTTTCTGGTAAATACAATGTTATTGATGTCACCTGGCTTGCAAAGAAGAGGTTTGGATTTGGATCTTTAATTACAGGCCTGTCATCTTTCTCGCCAGGTCTCCACTTGAAAAGAAATACTAACCCATAAATAGGCCTGCATATGATGCTTATATCACTAATCCAGTCAAACAGTGGAGATTTGACAAAATAATGATATATTACCTTAAATTATTCAGGGAGTCCATATCCAGGGAGTACAGTTCCTCCACCTTAAGTAGTTAAGATGTCATTGTAGCAGAAAAGCAAAGGAATCATCACAAGAAAAGCAAAGAAACAAATAAATATTTTGTGCTTCATAGACCAGGTATTAATAGAAAAGAAATGCACACTGACTACAGAAACATGGTGGTGGAGCATCTTACCAGACTATCACCATCTTACCAGACTATAAAAGCTACTGCAAGGAGTCATGTAGTATTAACAGTGAATCTAAAGCCATAGTGGATCATGGGATCACATCAGCAACACGGCCGCTATTTTTCAGTTCCACACGGTAATGTGCAACTTCAGTGACTAAGGTGCCAATTATCACAAGTACCCAGACAAATATGGTTTTACAAAGCCTAGCGTCTTCAAAATGGAAAAAGTGGCCACTGTGAAGACACACTAGCGTGATTCTGGGTGTGGACCTAAGCTGGGATAAGGCGGCAGACAATTAGCTAGGTCCTTCAGCTTCAGACAACTTTAGACAGTTTCTGTAACCTGACAAGTAGCAACTTCAGCCTGACTATAAGATATGCATCTCAACTTGGGCCCAACCAGCCTACTCAGACAACTCAGCCTCAGTACCTGCTGGTTTAGGTTTCAGTTTTTGGCAGCGTTAATTATATTTTCAGTTATCAGTGCTTTGTATAGATTTACTTCCTGTTTTTAGAATACCTCGACTCTTCATTGGGATCTTTAAAGGTTTTCTGCTAAAAGATAGTAGTTATACTAGTTTCAGCAGTTCAATCAACATGTTATACTGCAACTATCAACTGTTTTCTGGGTAATGTTCACTGAAACGTTAACTTGTTCCATATTTTATTGTGTTTACATTTAAGTGTGGTAAAATAATGCACATCCCTCTTTTGTCCAGGTTTATTTTACATATTTGATAGGGCTATGAACAGGTCGAGCAATGGCTAAGTGCAAGCTTTTCCATACCCATATCCGTTTAAATGGTATACCATACCCATCCCACCAGGTTTCCACAACTACAGTAAATGGTAATATTGTATATCATACCATATGGGCTTAATGGCTTGCAGGTATGGTGGGTTTGGCAGGTATAAAATATAATATAGCAACATTTACACATCAAAACAGCATCTAAATAAGATTCTCATATCAAGTACAGAACAATAAGAAAAACTATAACTTGATTACCAAATAGATGCTTCCTAAATCAAATCTCACATACAAACTTGCAGGATACTGTATAACATGTAGTAATATTATCACATATGTAAAACCATATGGTTTTCATAGGTTAGCAAATTAATGTAGGAAGCCGTTGTGGATGGAGGATTTCCATCCCATCATCATCGTCGTCATCTAAGCCTCAACTCCAACGATGTTGGAGTCAGTTGCACGAACCCCTCTTTTCCATTTAATTCTGTTTTAAGGCACATTAAAATGTGTCACTCCCCCCCCCTTCTCTCTCTCTCTCTCTCTCTCTCTCTCTCTCCCACACACACACACACACACATCGACAAAGCCCTATACAGCAGGTTTCAAAGTTGCCAAGGAGGGCAGCCTCCCGGGGGCAGAGGCGGGAACAAAGGTCGCAACAAGAGAACCTAGACAGCATTCAAGTGTGACATGTTCTCTCTCCCATCCTAATTTTCTTCCACTGCCTCTCTTCCCCTTCCTCCTCTCCTTCAACCACTTCCCTCCTCCATCATTTCCTCCATGCCTCCAGTCCATGACGTCCACCTTCCTCATTCTTCCACTCACAATCTCCTTTTTACTCTTACCCTTTCTACTCATCATCCACTTCTCTGCCTCCCTGATTCTCCCATGCGCCTATTTCTTCCCCACCTGTCTGATTCTTCAACTTCCCATGGCATCGGCAGTCACCTCCCTGATTCTTTCCCCTCCTATAACCTCTCTTCCTCTTTCTGTCCTCTGCTTTGTTTTAAAAAAAATTCTTGATATTCCTGATACCTATATGCATGTCAACCATTTTTTCCTTTAACTGCACTCTAGGACGTAGCACAATCACAAAGCCCCTTTTCAGCGATTGGTTCTGGTCTGGTTATAGTCTCATTGTTGTTTAGGAACCAATTATGACTTCAGTCTGAATCTTATGTCACACCAACACTTTTTTTTATTATCAGTGGAGAGGGGACAGTCCAAATTGTAACTCCAATCCAGAGTGGAGGCTGGACTGAGTTAATTCCGAAACAGGGATTGAAATGGGACTAACGATGCCATCTCACTCGAATCG
>OY856410.1:1059514334-1059531834 GCA_963693085.1 Alisma plantago-aquatica
CCCGTTCCTGTACTGTTCGGCATCCTATTCCAAATGTGTGTTGTTTGTCCAAATTATCTAAGCATGCCCGCTCATTTGCTCTTGGGATTGATTCTATGGTCATTCCAAGAAATCATCTTGATGCTATGAAGGATATTGGCTGGAAACGGGCGATGAATGTGGAAATGTCTGCCCTTTTACAGAACAACACCTGGGAACTTGTTGACTTACCTCCAGATAAAAATGTTGTGGGGTGTAAATGGGCATTCACAGTAAAACATAATCCAGATGGTTCGGTGGAGAGGTTGAAAGCTAGATTGGTGACAAAGGGGTACACTCAGACATATGGGGTTGATTTCTTTGAGACCTTTTCACCAGTGGCTCGTCTGAATTCTGTGTATTATTATTTCTCCAACTACTTACCTTTGACATGCCTCAATTTCAGCTAGATGTCGAGAATGCTTTTCTTCATGGTGATCTACAAGAGGTATACATGGAGCACCCACCTGGTTTTGTTGCTCAGGGGGAGTGTCAGAAGGTGTGTAGATTGAACAAAACCATCTATGGATTGAAACAATCTCCTAGAGCTTGGTTTGACAAGTTCAGTGATGTTGTGCTAAAGATGGGCTTTTCTGGTTCTGTGACTGATCACTCCTTATTTTATTCTAGTTCTTCTAGTGGATCTATTATTATTGTTGTGTATGTTGATGATATAGTTATTACTGGCAGTGATTCTACAGGCATATCCCGTGTGAAAGAAGGCTTGTAGGGGCACTTTCATACAAAGGATCTAGGAAAACTGAGATATTTTCTGGGCATTGGAGCACTTAGATCTCATGCAGGTACCAATTTGTCTCAGAGAAAATATGTGTTGGATTTACTACAGAAAGCAGGTATGAGTGAGTCCAAATTCGTGTCTACTCCTATGGACTATCATGTGAAGGAGATGACTGATGATACTGATTATCCAGATCCAGGATATTACAGGAAAATTGTTGGTAAACTGATATATCTGACAGTTACATGTCCTGACATTTCCTTTGTTGTACGAGTGGTGAGTCGACATATGAGCTCACCACAACAGTCTCATTGGACATCAGTCTGTCATATTCTGAGATATCTGAAAGGTGCACCTGGTAAGGGAATCACCTATTATAGGCCGAAGACCCATGTATCCACTCTCTCTTACTAGTTATGCAGATGTAGATTGGGTTGGTAATCTGAATGACAGCAGGTCTACGTCTGGATATTGCACGTTTCTAGGAAATCACCTTATTACCTGGAAAAGCAAAAAGCAGAATGTTGTGGCAAAATAGCACGGAAGTTGAGTATACAGCAATGGCACATGCCTATTGCGAGTTGCAGTGGGTTCAATCTGTACTTTCTGAATTAAAGATTCCTATTTTGTCTTCTATAGAACTCAGATGTGACAATCAAGTTGCTATCTACATTGCCAAGAACCCAGTCTTCCATGAACGTACTAAGCACATAGAGGTTGACTGCCACTTTATTAGAGATCAGATCAAGAATGGGATTGTTGTGACTCCACATGTCAAATCTGAAGATCAACTTGCATATGTTCTCACAAAGCCATTGAGTCCAGCAGCATTTCAGAGTTTTTGCAACAAGCTGGGCATACACGATGTGTACGCTCCAGCTTGAGGGAAATGGTTAATATATTTCATTATATTCAGCTATTTATTCTATTTTGTAGTTTATATATCCTGTTGGACATCTATGTAAATTCTCCAACTTCTCTTATTAATAAAAAGGGAGAAGGCTCATTGCCTCTCCTAACGTTGCATTGCACGCAGCATTGCGGCAACCGTGTTCACAGTATAAAACGGGAAAAAAACTAGACGTGATTAATTCGTGAATAATACGGGAATAAAACGTAACATTCGGGAATTGGGATTTATTTGAAGGTTTCATACGTCCATGGAATGAGGTTTCGTCGAAATCGGCGAAATTTTGCCAAAATTTCGATTTCGACGCCATCAGCTACGAAATCTTGCCACTATGCCGCAATGTCGAAATCAGCACAATTTTTTGCCCAAATTTTGAAAATTTTCCAGGGAACAGGAAAGTCTCCTTTCCTCCCACATGAAGGACCCCCACCTATCCACATATCAAATTTTACAACATAAAACGGTGCATTTAGGTGTAGAGATCACACCTGTGAAATTTCATGGCTTAATTCGTTCATTTTGGCGTCAAAACAAGCACAGTTGGTTTTTTTATGAAATTTCAATCAAATTCCAACTTCCATGTTGTCGAAACGACATCGAAATCGAATACTTCATTCCTTGCATAAGTCTAGGGGAAAATTCAGGTTTTAAACACCACTTTTTTTTTAAATCGGAGTATATTTTGACTATGCGCGCAATATGCCCTCCCTCCACTCCATAACAGTGACGGTCTTTTCAGGCTATAAAAGAGTCGTCTCCACCACAAAGAGGAGCAGTTGTTGCATAGCAAGTGCCTGCATGGAGCCGAAGCGGCAAAAGTTGTTGTAGTTGTAAGGAGCACTCAATCCCAACATCGTTGCATCAAGTAGCAGGCAAAGAGTAAGAGGAGCAAGATGTTTGTCTCGCCGCCGCCATCGCTGCCGCTCAAGGGAAAACAAGGAGCATCTCTCTCTTTCCATCCTCTCATTCTCCCCCTCTTTATCACAGCACCACTTCGCCCCTCCTCTATAGCAAGGAGGCTTCGCCTCAGTGCCATCTCACCAAACTTTGACCACCTTGCAATTTTGAGATGCACGCCTCACACTGTGAGCTTGAGGCCCACGTCTTGGGTGCAGTAGGGACCGCCTCGCCTCAAGGCGCGCTTTTTTATACCATGGTATTGTGTATCTTTAGACTTATAGTGAGTTTTTTTACTACAGTGGCAAGTACAAACTTAAGGAAATAGAAATTTAGGATAATATTTAACATGAAATAGAAGGTTTAATGTGTTTTATCGGAAACCAAGAACTAAAAAAAGACTAAAGCTTCATCACAAATACCAAAACCACAAACAATGATTCCATTAAATTAATTCTCATGTACATATTTGCAATATATATACACATAAGTATAGACTAGAAGTTTTGTACTTCAATATTAGTAGCTAATATACGCAAGTGTAGCATGTATGGACGATATATTCTTATACCACTATTATTATCTAAGCCTCAATTCAAAAAAAATTGGGTGTCATTTACTTGGATCCTTCTTCTCCATTACTCTTTGTTATCATATATTTATTGGGTTTCACGAAATCCACATCACTCCTTTCTAGCTCTCTACAAGTTACTTATGCCCCTTGACTCCATGTGACTCATTGACTAGACTCTAGTAAATTTGCAAATCATGTTCCACAAGTTTGCTCTTAGCAAACCTCTAATAGTAATTTATCAAAGTGAACTTACATCATCTTGTCAAGCATTCAAGCATTCTCGTTTCTACCACATTCATATTATGACCACATTATCTCTTCATAGTCCAATATTCACTACCAGATAAGATGGTGGAGCATATAAATGTATTATAAGGCTTACATGTCAATTTGAGATTCTGAGTGGAATCTTACCGTTGCATAAAATATAATTATTCTCCTCCATTGATCCAACCTATTATAACTCTATATGACATTCTCTTGCACCTCACCTTCTAAAAGAACAATGGGCCCGCATGACAAAACTTGTGAACATCATGGGAGTATGGGGCATCTACTCCATCCAACTAGACTCCACCCCCTAGGATTCAAGATCAGCTAAAAAATATGCTATGTTTCTGCTAATCTAGAAGCCTTTAGATTCCAAAGCATTTCTCAATATGTCTAGTTTGTGATTTAACCATCATTAATTATATAAGTCAGCACAATACCATAATCAAAAAAATACAACAAAGGATTCCCATTAAGCACATGTTTGTCATCTCACATGCTCTAATTTATCCTTAGTGGACCTCAACTATTATAGAAAATCTCAATCTCCCCTACTACATTACTATTGTCCTAATATAAGAAGTATATGTTGTTGATATTAAATCAATATATTGGACGGAGACCATTTTTCTTTAAACCCACCCGAATAGAGTCTCTCATTAGTCAAGCATAAGCCTTTTCTAAACCAATAGAACTATGAACATGAGCCTTTAAATTTTGTGTGCTTATCTTACACCTCCTTATAGCCTCCATGGTCAATCAACCAAGCATGAAATCAAATCGATTGTCTAATATGCTTATCCTTAAACCTCCTTATAGCCTCCATCGATCAATCTATCGAGCTTGGTCTACCCTCAAAAATCCTTTCCCAAGGCATCTCAATGTGACACTTGCGAAAGATGCCTTTGGAGAAGTTGCATTTTCAATATCTCCCTTTATATTCAACCTGGTATTTTATCTTCACTCGATATGCATATTTAAAGTTAATATCCCATGTTATTGTTACTCAAATAACTCGACTCTCTCCAGTACTCTTCCAACATTAATAGAGCAACAGGGACATCATTACGTCTACATGTCTAATCCCTTTCCATTTTTTCCACAATATTCTTAACTTCTTGGTTTTGTTTCTCATGGTGTGTAGGTGACATCTCTTTTTTCCATGGTAGACAAGTCATTGACATCATTCAAGATGGTTCCATCAAAAATTTGTGGTGTGGTTATAATAGCATCGTCATCTACACTATTCTTTATTATCAATGCATCAAACATGTCACGGGTCTCTTCCTTTGCTTTTTTCTAATATACAAATCATTACACAAACACGTGTCATTTCCTATTCTCTAGGAAACTGAGATAATTTTCTACATAGATCTTTACAATAATTAGATATGGCCTCATTGACTATCTTCTTAGCTTCATTCATTGGTAGCTTGTATGTATAAAATCTTGTGAGTTTTTTGAAATTTAGGTAAGTTGCTATAAACCTCTCTTTTGAATTTGATATTTTCCACCACCACATCTGATTCCGAGAAGCGGGGATGGGGAAGTCTTCTTAATTATATTTTGTTTCCTTTCCATTTCCCAATACTAAGTTTGTTATTTCCAATATATGTGAAGATCTAAGCTGAATTTCCTTACAGCTATGTTAATTATTTTCCAGTTCTCTCTCTCTTTTCCTAAACTCATGTAGCCAAATAGCTCTTTTTCATTATTTTCCTTTTTTCTTTATATTTATCCTTGACCCTTATTTTTTTCTCATTAATAAAACTTCAAATTACTCCCAAACAGAGAGCCAAATTCTATGAATCCTCATGAAACTTTCTTTCTAGGACTTGTTTCTTTACTTGCTTTTGCCCAAAGAGATGTGGAAAACATGTTGAGACTAGATTCGATTGTGGGTTGGAGGGAGACTCTAAAGAAAATTTATTGAATATACATATCATGAGAAGCGAAAAAATCTGGCATTCTAACGCCAATCCTTTACTAAACCTTGGCACCAGCTATGTTTTGCATATATATATATATATATATATATATATATATATATATATATATATATATATATATATATATATATATAGAGAGAGAGAGAGAGAGAGAGAGAGAGAGAGAGAGTCAGGCTAGAATACACTCGAGTGTATCCGGAGCGGAATACACTCAAGTAGTTTTTCATGATGCAACATTTTTTTTGAAAATCTAATCCGTTGATCTTCTTAAACATCTTGTGAACAACTCATACGCAAAATTTGAGCATATTTGGATATGTATAGCTCATGTTATGAAGACCACAAAAATTATACATTTTAAATTAGTTTCGCGCGTTGATTTTCGTTCCCTTGGATGAGTGACTTACACCCATCTAAATGGGCTCAAAATTTGTATGTAGCCTAGTTATAGTATGACGGTGAAGATCAACGGTTTACATTTTGCAAAAAATAGTCTTGATATGCAAACACACTTGAGTGTATTCGTGCGATCTGTACACTCAAGTGTATTCTAGCCTGACTCTATATATATATATATATATATATATTCATAGGCATAGGAAGAGTTCCTTTCTAAGGGATGCAATAAAAGGTACTTCTCCGAATGTCATTGTTACAACCCGCACTACGAATTCTTGGTAATCAGAGGATTTTAGGTAATCAAAGAGTTAAATATAACCCTAGTGATAATGATGCTAGTTAATATTTAATTATCTTGCCAATTAAATTAGCTTTAACATTTTAAATCATGTGTTGGTATAAAGCTTAAGAGAATTGAAATATGAAACCATACAAACAAGAATGGATCAAACAAAGTGGAATTGAGTAAGTTATAGCCTTTTTAAGTCTTAAGCAGACATACCATCCGTTGACAACCAATGGATGAAATCGAAGGTCCAGTTGAAGTTTAGCAAACGATGGTTTCATAGAACTCCTAAACCGATGGTCGAAAAACAAAGCCTTTTCTGTAAGTTGACAACTCGATGGTTTCTCAGTTCCCTTAAGTCGATGGTTATGAATCGAAGGTTTCACAAGCTAACGAAGGTTTTACTGGTAGGCAAATCGATGATCTTACTGAGGTTTTACAACTGATGGTTTTGCTTGAAAGATGCTTACCGATAGTTAAGTAGGGAAGCACCTTCTAATGGTCTAGCAAGGTAGTTATCTACCGATGGTTTTGTGGAGAGTGTCTTTTGAAGGTTTTGTTACGTGTTGGCAACCGGAAGCTGGTTTGGCGAGTGCCTTCAGAAGAGTTGACTGTTGAAAGCCAACCAAAGGCAGAAATCGAAGGATGATGTCTACCGATGGTTCGGCGGACATACATCAGCCGATGGTCGGGCTAATAGGCGTCGATCGAAGGGAAAGTGGACCAAAGGTTGGAAACCAATGGCTGCCCCGACAGCCAACAATCGATGGCTTGGCGATTGAGGGCGATAACCGATGGCTCATCTGCCGAAGACAGCAATCTAATGAACGCCAACCAAAAGCTTTTCCTTCCGATGGTTTCTATGCGTGCCGCCCAGACACACCAGTGGCGAGGTCCTTAGATCTATCTTCCGTCCATCCGAAGACGTTGAACGACGCTACAGGAGGCAATTGCGGAAGCGATCTGAAGGATGATGGCGAGGAGGAAGTAGGTCCAACGGTGGAAACTGACGATTTCTCGTAGATCTAGCTAGGTAGTATGTAAGTATTATCTATAGATTTCTTCTTTCCATCGTGTTTCCTTGTTTGAAGATCTCTGTTTCATCAACCGAAGGCTCTACTAGACTTATGTTCTTCATCTTCTACCTCAAACAGATTTTTGTAGGCTTTTGTCTATCTTCTGACAGGACGTTCACCGTTGTGTTTTCAAGGTCTGAAGGTCAAATCAAACTCCTGCAAATCGGAATCCGAGATCAATAAGCCAGAACATATTCAAGTAAGTGGAAAATTACCTCCTAACCCTGATTTATAGCAAATAAACTAGAAATAATGTTATTTTTGTTTAGTTCTTATTCAGAAATTGTTGTCAAATTACTGTATATGCTCAATAGATTTCAGCAGAAGAAGTATATCATTCAGTGTACTTCGTGCCATGATGTTATATATTCAGTTGTTGTGCAAGTTTCCATGGAATATGATAAATGAGAAGGTAGACTTAAAGGCACCAGAGAGGAGTCGGGCTTACCCTATTCCAGACCAAAAGGATCGAGTTTTGATTTACGAGAACTATGGAAGTTGCTATTTTGTCATGAATTTTGTGTTTCATGATAAATGCTCAAACAATAAACGTAATTCTTAGCAACAATAAAGATGTTTGCTATACAAATTAAATATCATTAGACTATAGATGCCCCGGACAGTGTAAAATCCTCACAGGAAGCATGCATTGTGAAGAGGAAACGTGATTTTCAATTGGAGGTATTTTGTCCATATCGAGGTAAGTCGGAGCTCACCGGTAGGGTGTTGGGGTCTAGGACAGTGATGGCAGACTCCTTATAGTTTTGTGGTACCCAACATTGTAGGGAGGAAACGTGCTTTTCAATTGGAGGTATTTTGTCCAAATCATAGTTGTCTAGGCGGCTAGGTGGTCCTTCCCACCCAAGGGAAGCCTAAAGGGCCTAGGCGAGAGCCTGGGCGTTTCTAGGCGTTCTTCATATTTATTCATATTTGGCATATATATAATGATTTTCCATACATTTCGATCTATTCAAATATATAGACTGCTATGTACATTTGTATCAGTTATCCCTAAGCTTAACCCATCATAATTTCACTTGCATTACACATGTCATGACCTAAGCTAGACCTATTCGGTCTAAATTTGACCTAACATGTTGAACCTAATTTAACTTAGTTTGCCCTAATTTAGCCTTAGTCAGACCTATTTTGGCATGACATGACCGAATCAGAGGTAAATTCCCCTAGTTTGTCCTACATTGACCTAAATGAGCCATAATTCAGCGAAATCAAACCTAATTCCCATAAATCAGACATGTTTTCCCCAAATCATACCTATTCCCCCCCAAACCAGACATACTCTGCCCAAATTAGATCTGATTTGGCCTAAATAAAATCTATTTCTTCCTTAAAATAACTAAACTTCATTTAATTTGACCAAATGCAGACCTAATCCATGCTAATTTGGTCTTTAAGTGCCTTAATTTGGGCCTAAAAGGCCTTAGGCATCCACTTTAGTTATATGAAAGCCTAGGCGCACAATTTTAGGCGGCCCACCTAGAGCCTAGGAGGCCTAGGCCCGCCTAGCCCTGAGCCCAGGCGGGAGCCTGGTTAACTATGGTCCAAATTGTGGTAAGTCGGAGCTCACTGGTAGGGTGTGGGGGTCTAGGCCAGTGATGGCAGACTCCTTATAGTTTTGTTGTACCCAACACCAACCGGGGATGTTGGTGGTACCTGTGTTACTGATCAGTGGACATCTACGGTAGGTCCACTAATGCAGAGTTGTGTTGATCAGTGGTCGTCTTCGGTAGGACCACTAATGCGCAACAAGCTAGAGTTCTTTGACTCTTCGCCTGAGTACCCAAGTTTAGAGGAGTCCAGATATCAAGCCGCTCTCATTAGCCGCCGAGAGCCATACGTGGTGATGCGAGTTGTAAACGTGGTATTGAGATTGAAGACTTAGGAACTTGGGCATGCTTCTAAGTCTTTTACAGTAAGATCGTAGCTTGCTGCAATGCTTTTACATATTGTAGTACACCTCATGTGGGTCCAGTGACATATAATGATCGGACTAAAGAACCCAATAGTTAGTTAGTGATTTACTCTGATCAGTTGATTACTTATTCTTACTGCTTTGAAATGAACTGAGAACATTTTGAGTGGTTTGTTTAAACTGCTTAAATTCCTATTATCACTAAGCTACTTATTCATGGTTACTTGTTGATTTTCTACGCACTGAGCCGGTAGCTCATCAACCTACTGAAATATTTTTCAAGTAAAGGACTAGCTCTTTCAGAAGAGACGGAAGCCAGCTTTTATCAAGAATAGAGCAGAGGTCTTATGAAGGGAATAGTTAGCTAATTCCTATGGATCCTGGGAATGAGTGAGTGAGAAAGAAGCAGTTGTAATCAGTGTAGTTGATGTATATTAAAGCATAAAGTCTTACTTTTATGTAAGTCGAACCATGTTGTATCCTTTCATTTTGTGTTTGAACGAGATGTTATCGGCCAGTTAAATGATATTACTATATACCTGAGAAAGGAAAAAATTAAGGCTGGTTTTCAACTAGAAATTTTAAAAGTGAATGGTTAGATTGTAATCCCTCCTTGGCCGACCCTAACCCTGGTTGGCGGATTCGGGTCGCGTCAGTCATCCATCCTAGTACTACAAATGGTTATACCTAGCCTCCAAAACATGGGCGCACAGCCTAATTAGGTTGTTGGGCGGCTGTCTAGGTTCCTGTTGGGCCTAATTGAGCCTAGAATCTGGATAAAAACTGTTTTCCTTTATCTTTCTACAACCTTTTGCCTTTCTTATGATATATATTTTCCTCCACAGTTACACCAAGCAACAAAGTTGCTGCAATATTACTGCAGGCGTGCCTAGGCCCCTGCTGGACCGAATTGGGCCTAGAATCTGGGAAAAATATATTTTTTCCTTATCTTCTCATGACCTTCTTTTGCTTTTCCTTTAATATATGTTCTTCCTACTTAATCTTTCCTTTTGGCTTTTTCTTTTCCTCCACAATTCCACCAAGCGACAAAGTTGTTGACTTGTTGAAATATTACAGCATGTGCATCTATATTTTCGCTTCTTATTTTTGCTTGCTCTACCAAGCAGAAAAATTGATGCTATGTCACAGAGAAACTGCTGCTCTACTATTATCCATTTGCTGCTGCTACACTATTACCGATTTACTGCATACTCCATGGTTTTTTCTTCTTAAACCTCCTATTTCTATTTATCGTTTATATATTTCTTGTATGAATGTACACACATTAATACAATGTTGACTTTTTTATTGCATTTTCAGTTTTATTACTCTATCATTCTTATATTATATTCAATTATTCATACATATAGGGACTAATATTGTTTTTCTTTGCTTCTCATCTTTTCTATCTATTTAGGAGTGAATGGGATAGGGTTTCCAAAATCCCATGGGCTTATTTATGGTTTGATGGATGTTGTGCGATGTCAGTCGATCAACTGGACTCTCCTTTCGGTTGATTAGCTTGTGGCCAGCGGCACAATTACATTAGCTTTCAATGTGATGATACACATTGTTACGCATGTCATTGATCATTTGACCCAGTCATTCTGGTTGTTTCGCATCAAGTTCGTCGATTCAGACACTCCAATCTGTCGAATGGGTATTTTGACCATCTACTAGGAATAAAATCTAGTCAGTCGGTTGGACGCTTCAACCGTTCAACTGGATGGTTCCATTGGCTAGTGTCAAATGGTGTTCAGTCGATCGACTAGACATTCCAGTCGATTGACCCGCACACCAGTCGGTCGACTGGACATCCCAGTTGGCCGACTCGCTATCAGTTTTGCTTAAGTTGATTATCTAAACACTTTTAGTAACCAAGTTAGATGTTATCTGTGAGTAACACTAACACAACTAAGTGATGATGGTTAATCATACTTAATCTACCTTGTTGAACCTAACCCTAATGTGTTCCAATGATGGTGATTTATCAAACTCAGTTCTCTTGTATAACTTATGTGGTGATGGAATAGTCTCTCAATGTTGTTGGAACCCTAATATGTTGTTATGCAAACATCTTAATGCAAGGTTATGCTTAACCTGTGTATCACAAGTATGGTGATGGTTTATTGAATCTTGTTATAAGGTGTGGAAAGATAATGATGTTCGTGCAGGTAATTATAATGTGGTGCTCTTAATGACCCTCGGGCAAGGGATTGGTATCCCATTGTGATGTGATAATGGTGATGATCTTATGAGTGGTAGTGAACAGTACCATGTAGTGATGTGACAAGTTTTATGTTAATATGTTTTATATCTTCTGAAGTTACACCCAACCGATGTTTTGTAGAATTCTTTTAAGGTTTGCTTCAAGGAAGAAAATGTCTGATTTCGATGTCGTTTCGGTGGCCACAGAAACAGAAATTTCGACAGAAGTTTCGATAAATGTGTTCCTGGCATTTCGACGGCAAAATAAACGAATTAATTTATGAAATTTTACCAAAATGATCTATTAGTGTAGATCTACTCAAATATGTAATAATATTTCATACTGGATATTTGGGGGTGGGGTCTCGTCATTTTTTAGTGAATGACCCTGAACTGTTTCGATGGGCATTTCGATGGGGATTTTGATGTTAATTTTCAATGGTGAAACCAATGAATTAAGTCATTATAGTTTGCAATCACAATATATAGACTGAAAAACACAAAACCGTGCAAAAAAAATATGCTCTAGGTAGTACATAGTATATGAAAACGTAGAAAAAAAATTGATGATCTACCTGTTTCGAGAGTTTCGTCAGTCAATTTCGATGTCTGATTGCTACAGAAACAGAAATTTCGATTGAAATTTCGACAATTTCGTCAAAATTTTGAACATTGGTTTGCTTGTAACTTGATTGATGCAATAAAAGACACCCAATTAGCTTTAACTAATCAAGTGGAACCCTAACCATGTAGCTGCCCTGGCCATAGATCCATTCCAGCATCAGAATTTGTTGGATGGTGAAACGAGTATTCCTAAGGGAAGCTCGGAGCACATACTATTTAGTATGCGACGTGCATGTGACTGTGTCCTTGTCATCTTGACCCCAGGTGTTTTGAGGATGGCCACAGTCATACCTCGATGTGAGAGCAGCTACGGCCTTGTCTCAGTGATTATATATTTGATGTGATTGGAGGACAACTGTAGTTGTACCTCGGTTGTAGGGTTTCGTACCCTAGTGTCTGCGCCATGACATTTACCAAGGCGAGCTAGGTGTTTTTAGCTTGACTATATGCCACTAATAGCAGTCTGACTGATATGTCACTGCGTTGTTCACTCGTACTGATCCAGTGGGGAGAAGATTTTGGATTCTGACTCTTTCAAGATCTTGTATGGTACTAATTTCGACTTAGCAGTGGTCAGTTGGATTTGGGTGGTACGACTCAATCATCAATTTATAATAAAAGACGTAATACAGCAGTGTGGTGTATTTTCTTAGGATTGAACACGCTTCACATTGGATGTTTACCCTTGCTTTGTTTCTTATATTGCTTAGTTGTTATATAATGTGGTAAGAGAAATCAATTGTTATACATGTTCTTCATATTTCTTCTTATCATGATGTTATGCCTATCTGTTATAGCTACTTAACCTGCTTAACCTGTGTAATCAGTTTAAATAATTCTTTTAGTTGAATCTGCTCATCCTGTTTAATAGTATTATGTTTGTGGTAACAATAACCGTTGGTAGAGAGTTATATCTCTCGCTGGGACATAGGTCTCACCTCGTGGGTCATCACATCTTTTTAGGTGGTCGGCAGAGACGTGGTCAGGATTGTGTTGTTGAAGAAGAGCAGCTTGGAGATTAGTAGGCATAGAAGGTTGGACAGCTGCTAGTTGTTGTTGTAGTAGAGTCCTAGTGTCGTCCCTATACTCTCACGTTCGGGCATGGGATGTGTTTTGTATATGATATGTATATCGACACATGTTTTGGTAGTATGTTGTGGTTGGTATATATGTGGCATGTATATGTGAACATGATATCTTTTGTATACAGATCATGGTTAAGGCCACTGGACAGATATGTAAATACATGATAAATACATTATATGGTATGTGTTGCCATGTAAAGTTCATGGACCTTTATGTAAATGTTTTCGCTCTTGTTAGTAATGTTTAACTTAGTTTTAATTTACCCTATTTTCCAGTGAATTAAAAAACGGCCACGTGGGCCGCTTAAGCGCCCATGACCCTCATCCGGCTAATTTAGCCCCTAAGCGCCCGCTTAATCGTTTTGAACATAATCGCCTGCTTTTTGCCCGCCTCACCCGCTTTTTGCCCGCTTTTGTTTAAAAATCCTAATGTAAGCATCTAACATTAATTACATAGTCCAAGTAGTGTTGACTATAATATATGAAACTTGTATACATTAAATGTTCTATGATATAGCTAGTCCTAATTTAGAATGCATACTTCGTGTGTAAGCTGTAATAATTGGGTAGTGATGTAATGCATCTAAGTAAATATCCTATTGCTCTATTATACTAGTAATGCATGATTAGTTTTACTGATTTCCTTGCTGCTTTCAGTGATTAATGATTGGTACTACCGGTTAGTATTACTTTAGTGATTACTTTAATTCAACAATTCATAGTTTGGAGGTGTTATTACCACTAGAGGAGGGGGCGCCTCCCTAGGGTTAGGTTCTCGCTTCTCTCTAGCATCCCCGGCGGCCACCGTTGGGGGGAGGGGGCGCCTCCCGGCGTCTACCTCCCCCTGGCCTCAAAAGCCTAGGCGGCGTCTTCTTGGTTCGGTCCTAAGTTGAAAGGATGGCGTATTGCTGGAATCTCCACGGCAGCAGATGAGCAGAGACGTGATGCGCCGCTGGGCAACGGACGGGTTGCGGTTCGGCATAGTCGACCTAGTCGACTCCATCCCGCCCAGGAGTGGCAGATGGAGAGGAGCGATGCCCTCCCGGTCCTGATGCTCTACGCAGCTGCTCCGTCATCGCAGTGATTTAGGGGTTGTGCCTTTCACCTCTGCTCCTGCTCATCCGTTGTTGCGACCTGGTTTCCCTGGGCTACGCTGCCCTCTCATCTTCGACTGACTTGCTTCGACGATGCCCCCCTGGTCCGAGCTCTGGCGCGACTGGGTCATAGGCGGCGCCATCCTCAAGATTTCGCCAAGGAGTTGTCGTGCAAGCAGTAACTATTGCGGCTCTGTCTGCTCTGGTTTCTCACTTTGACTTCCTCGGCAGCTACGATAGTTGGTGGAAGATCCCATGGCTGCCTAGATCCCATGTTCCGGCGGAGATCTTAGGTTCTACGGCCTTGGATCCGAGTCGGCGGTAGGTATCCTTGTAGGGTTGGAAGTGGTGCCCCTTCCTTCTGCTGGAGTGCTTCTTCGACTCTAAGGCTACTCGGCAACATCAATGCTTCCCGTTCGGTGGGTGTTGGTCAGTGTCTCGGCTGCTTCCCGTTTCCAGGTGGGGATTCTCCACGACCTCGACACAGCAGATTTATTGTTGTGTATCAGACGCCTTCTAGATGCTCGATGAAATGTCCCACTGCAAACAGGGGATTCAATCCCTTGTGTGGGCGTCTCTTGGCCTCTTACAGGCTTTCCAGTTTCTGACGAGGAGCTTTGCTGCTCGTGCCTCATTGAGCCGGACCTCTTGATGGATTTCAAGGTGATTGGCAGCCCATTACAGTAGAAGAAGAAGAAGCCTAAAGCAAAGGGAGGAGAGGTGGGAGACTCTTCCTAGCTGGCTGCTACATTCCTGAGCTTCCTCTGCAGCTTAGATCCAGGAGAATTGGGATGAAGGAAGGTGTTCCGCTTAGATCTCAGTCACAATTTGTGGGTGTTCGTTAATGCAGTGAAGGGGGTTTGAAAAGATATCCTTCTAATTTCTCCTTCTCTTGTTCAAAGTTGGAGTGGCTTGTTTCAGTTATGCTTTGCTGCAAGTTTCTTAGGTGTTCCCTTGCTGGGATTGTTATCAATTCTGGAGTGTGAATCTCAAGTTGGACAATTGCAGGGTGTTCTAATCTTATGCTCCAGTCACTTCTTGAGGCTTGATGCTGGTGGAGTTCGCGTCTTCATAATTTGTGGGTGTGCTCAGTGTTATTGAGGATAGGATTTCTCTGTAATCATGTCTTTTGGTGTGTGGTGTATGGGTGTAGTCCTTCCTGTTCAATGTCCATGTGTGATGATTATTTTTTGTAACTTTGATACCCGTTTGTTTGGTCTATCAACGCTTAGCTCTTCCTTTTGGGGTGCCAATGTACCTAAAGTTTTTGGTTATAGTAACACGCATTTTAGACCGACCAAAAAAAACAATTCATAGTTTGTTATTTACAATTACTGATCTGCTTGCTGATTTTAGTGATTAGAGATATTGATTAATAGTAAGTATTGATGAATACTTAGTTAATTACTGATTTGCTGATTAGATATGTATAGAAGTTCCTTATAAATATATTTTTTATATACACATACATGTAATTTTGTATAAAAATATTTAAATTTAGGCACCTGCTTTTTCAAAAATCGCCCGCTTAATCGCCCACCTACCACTTAATCGGTTACAGGGTGTTGTTCGCACGCCTCCTGCTTCCCGCTTTCTGATACATTGCTATTTTCTGGTAATCTGGAAGCTTAGTAGTTTTTTTTTTTTGAAAACTATCTGGAAGCTTAGTAGTTGATCACGTGTTTTGTTTTGAATGATCTCATTTTGTGTGGCGGGGTGTCACAAAGTGCATCCTATGCATGTGACACTACGTTTACAGTGAATGTCCATAACCAGATTATGAAATCACAAACAATGAGAAGTATCTTGAAAGACTTCATCGCTGCCCAAGTAATTGGAAAGTAAGAGAAAATTTTCAACATACAATCTGTGATCAGTGTTACCATGATTGTATAGTTCCTTTGTCTTTGATATCTAGATTGAATATGAGGCATGAAATCGCCATCCTCTTAACATCCAATCTATATTCCTTGAACCAGAGCAGACTATATGAGATGCATGTGAGCTCACATATGACATAGTGACTCACGTGAGTATGGCCATAAATTTTTCAGTCTCGCTTATTAAGTGGTCGGGATATCAACTCTTGTAGATCTCTAACAAAGGAGAAAGAAGAGAAGATATCTACAGCCAAAAGCTACTTACTACGATAGATTTGCGGCTAGATCATCAGTGTCCTATTGTTCTTCACATTCCTCCTAATAATCTACCTAGAAATCACCTAACCGTCGACCTCTTGAACCTTTTAGGGCATTGACTGTGTGTACAATTGAAATATGAATCCAATGTGATAAATTTCATTGGATTCAGATATGTATAGTAGACATTATGATCATTTTGCTAATTGGTTGTTCTAGGTGGCTACATAGATCATTTTTGTCGGTTTGTGTGGCTCATCAATCTGCGTGGTTGTCAGTCTATGTGGTCGTGGGTCTGTGTAGCTATCGATCTACGTGGCCCATCGGCCTGCGTGGTCGTCATTCTGTGTGGTCATCAGTCTGTGTGGCCCCTCCACGTGTGACCTGTCGATCTACATGGTCGTCAGCCTACATGGCATGTCGCCGTGCATGACCATTAGTCTTCATGGCCCGTTGACCTGTGTAGTTTGGTCTGCGTGGCCTGTCAGCCTGCATGGTCGTCAGTCTGTATGACTTGTATGCATGCTTCGCCGTCAGTCTGCGTGGCCGGTCAGCCTGTATGGTGACGTCGGTGTAATGAAAATGCATACTAAAGCCAGTATTGCACATATTTGCTAAAACTACCATAACTTTCTCATTTCAACTCCTATTTGATTCATTATTTTTAATTTGGATTCATAATAGAATTTTCGACAAGGAGCATTAGTTTTCCAATATTGTAAATTATTACTATTTTATTTATTCCTCAGGTATCTTTGATTCTCTTCCCACATACATGTGTGAACTACCTTTATATCAACTAAAACTCGGATGTCATGGTATGCTCAAGTCATGATTTTGATTACCAAAACATAAACTTAAGATACTAAAGTTGAGATAAAGAACAACGTAATTTTAATATTAATAAAAGTATAATCAGCATTAAGGTTATCTGTAATTTTAAAATTATTGGTAAGGCATGGTATGGTTTGTAAACTGTGGACCGTGCTCCTTAAGGCTCTGTTTCGCAATGGCTGAATATTTCTACCCTGGGTTCCATACCTCAGGGACAATTTTAAAGTAGGGTACACACTCTTTGGTAAACTATAAGAACACATGCAAATAGGAATTGCCAAGCTGAAATTTTCACATATACAAGAAGCCTTAATTGCACAAAAAGACAGAGGCTAACTGGGTTAGCATTTTAATCTAAGGTAGGAATGATTCTTCCACCTCAAAATAGAGGACTGAAACTGGGGTAACGACCTCTGTTGTCGAGTTTAAACCCAAAATACCTAGACGACACCACTTTGCTATCCGG